>CM060411.1:19721843-20321843 GCA_030545235.1 Helianthus tuberosus | reverse complement strand
ACATCACAATCAATATGGGATGCTCTAAAAATCAAGGTTGAAGGTAGTACGAGTATGATTAAAAGCAAGAAGGCATTGCTTAAAAAGGAATTTGATTTGTTCACAAGTTTGCCCGGAGAAGATACGAAGAAACTCATTGAACGATATTGTCACTTAGTGAGAACAATGTCAATGATGAACATTAAAAAGGAAAATGAAGAATGGGTGGATAAACTTGCTGATGCATTACCTCAGAAAGAGTGGGGAACTTATTTGATGATATTGAAGAATACTGGAGTTTATGATAGATTGTCGATCTCTCAGTTCATTGAAAAGATTGAAAGTCAGGATTTGGAACAGCAGAAGATCGCAAGGATGAATAATCCAAGTGGTCAACAAGATGTAAAGATGTATTACAAGGGTAGTGTTCCGAATTCAGAAGCTGAGAGAAGTCCGAAAATTCAGACTGCTTATAGTGTTGGAGATTCTACAGAAAAGACTGATCAAAACTCAAACAAAAACAACAGTGGTTTCTCATTGTATCCAAGTGTTAATCCGAAAAGCTCATCAGAAAGTTTTCAGTCTCAAAGCACAAAGATGGGAAATGGTTGTGTGATTCAATGCAACATAGCTTTAAATCTTCCAGAAGGTCAAAGTTTTTCTGAAGACATTGCAAAAGATCATATGGCACTACTTGGTTCCGTGCTTATCTCATATGAAGGTTTAGTGGCTGGTCGAATTGGAAATCCTATGCTTACCAAAGAGGATTACGACCAAATAGATGCTGAAGAGATGGAACTAATGGATATCAAATGGTGTCTTGCAAGTGTTCTTAGACGTGCTGAAAAGTTCAAGACAATTACCGGGAGAAATGATTTTCCTGATGCTTGTGTTTCTAATTTAGGTTTTGATAAATCTAAAGTTACTTGTTTCAGGTGCAGGGAAAAAGGTCATTTTAAGCGGGAGTGCAAGAACAGAGAAGTTAGTGGTGCTCAGAATCCATTTGGAAAAGATGACTACTATCGGAAAGCCATTTATCAGCAAGTTGGTCAGACACAAGAATTACAGACGGCTCATGGTAGAAAGATTGAAGATTCAAAGAAAGGATGTTTGGTATATTTCAACTGGAGCAACTACATTTCTTCTAACAGCACAGCATGTATAGTGGACCAAAATGATGAACAACTACCTGAAGGATTCAGCTGGGATATGTTTGTTGATGAAAAGGGTGATTTCAAAGCTTTCATTGCAAAGATTGTTAGAGAACCAGATTTGTTTGCTACTTGGATGAGTTCAATTGGTGAAAAAGTGAAAGATCAATCGATTACATCTGAAGAAAGTTCAGAAAGTGCTGATTCTGTATCATTAAGTACAGATGAGAGTGTGCAAAATGAGGATACTTCAGAAAAAGAAGTTGTTTTTGATCAAACACCATCTGATTCTGGTATTTCAGATGCTGAGTCTGAAAAATCTGTAGAGTTTGTTCAAACACCGATGGAAAGTAGCAGTGATGATGAAGAAGAGAAACATATTAATATTGCTAAAAATCATCTTTCTCCTGAAAGTTTTCATTTTTATTTTGCAGATCGCATGAAGAAACTGAAAGAGAAACAAGCTGCAAAAGAACAACAACAAAATGAGGAAGCTGAAGTAGTTGTTGAAGAAAAGGTAACTGAAGCTGAGAAGGTAAATGATGAAGAAAAGGTGATTGAAGTGGTAAAAACAATCGAGATTGAAAAGATTGTTGAAGTTGAAAAGCCTTGCAAGAAATGTTTGGAAATTTGTAAGAGTTGTGAAGAAAAAGATGTTACACTGTTTGATAGAGAAAGACTGATAGAAAAGCTACTATCTGACATCAGCTATGTGAAAGAATCGTATAGTGTGTTGAACAGAACTGTGACAGGTCTTCAAACAACAAACTCTGAAAGAGAAAAAGCTTTAACGATGACTAATTCTACGTTGATGGCAAAACAAAAGGCAATTAATCATTACATCGAAGAAAATGCTAATCTAAAGCAAGAGTTGGAGAAAGAAAAGATTGAGAATGAAAGGATCAGAAGGTTATTACTGAGTTATTCTTGTTCTGATTATGTTATTGATCGTGTTTATCCTACTGTTGCAGGTTTTGAAGCATTCCAGGATGAGAAGCAAAAGAATGAGACTGGTAAGAAATCGACTGTTAAATACAACAAGTGTCCGCCTCCTATCTGGGAAGGGTATTCTCCTAGAAAACCAAATGAGGAGCAAGTCGAAAAAGCAGTCAATATAAAGTTAAAATCCGAGACAACTGACGTTTTACCAGATAACATTGATATCACGTTTACCTCGTCTGATACTGATCATGAGTCTGAGTTAATCAAAAAGGTGGTCGATCAGGTGTTGGATACTGAGGAGGTGTCGGAGTCAAAGTTTGAGTCTGGGTGTTCAAGTTCGTCAGTCAACAGTTCAAAATCATCGAAAAAACGGTCTTACAGTAAAGAATTTTTGTTATCAAAAGCAAATTTGGATGATGAAACATTTGAAGTTGCATATACTTTAAATGATTCGGACAAATTATACTCTGACAAAGAGTTTCCGATTAGAAGTGTTCGTTTTGACATGATCAAAAAGGTTTTCAAAATGACGGAAATTAATTTTTCTGAAATTAAGGATCTAAAATCTACTGAAAAACCTAAAAAATACACTTCTAGAGTTCAACAAAGGTTAAACAAGAAAAAAGGAAAAAAGAATTACAATTCTGATTCTAGTTTTCAAAAGAAAACAAATCAAAGTTGTAGTTACAAAAAGAAAGGTCTTGGTTTTACTCCACCTGAAAATCGTAAAAATGAAAAATATGTTAGAGATTTTAAATCAAAAATGACATATGTTGCAGGAAAAAGCTATGAAGAGGAGTCAAATAGCTTATCAAATCAAGAGTTCCTTGCTGAAAGAAAAAGAACAGGAACTGGAGTTTTTCATCCAATTGGAGTTTTTCAATCAAAAGACACAAGAACTTGTTTTCAATGTCAAGTTGTTGGACACATCGCTCACAATTGTCCAAACAAAGTCAACAAAAAACAGGGAGTAACTGAAAAACTTAAAGAAAAAGTGGTTGAAAAGAATGAATCACCAACTACAAACTTCAAAAAATTTGAAAATTCAAAGAATGAAGTTGGTGAAAATTCTAAAAGATTGTACAAAAAGAGTGCAAAAGAAAATCAAAAATGGATTGTTAAAAAATTAGATGTACAATCTGGCGATGAATCTGATTCCACAAAATCAGAGGAGCCACAAGTTGAGGAAAAACATTCAGTGAATGATGTTGACATTCCATCACTGAACTTTGAAGAAATTAAACAAATGGTTGGTAAAGTGGAAATTTCAAATCAATTCTATTCTGATGAAAAGGAATTTGATATTGAGAAAGCTTTTAATGGAAATGTTAAGAAAATTTTTAAGAAAATGCTTGATGGAAAAGTAAAGGGGGTTAAAGATTTTTATGCAACTAAAAAGGCAACCTACAACCCTACTGCTCAGGAATTGGAAGCCACCAAGTCTAAGAAGACTTGGGTGGAAGTTTGCTTTCCTTAAAAGTCTTAGGACTTGCCGGAGATCCCAAGTTTATATCGTGGATCAGGAATCGGCATTTTTTTCTAATGTTTGAAGTTTTTGTTTGAAAGTTTTTGATAGTGTTTGGATGTTTACAGGTTGTATGACTACGCCGGAGCTTCCAGGTTGGTAAGTGCGAAGCAGGAATCGGCATTCTGATTGGTAAAATGGTGATGTAGACGTAATATTCCTACAAGTGATATTGTGTTCTACATGTGGTAATTTTTACAATTGATATAGATGGTGCATACTTGCAAGTGGTAAATCAAGGACATTAATTTGTACTTGATCTGCTACAAATGGTTAAGAATAGACAAGATGATGAACCACACCCCGAATCTACAAATGTTTATATCATCAAAACTTATTTTCCGGAAAAATCATTTTGATTAAAACAAACTTAAGTGTTTTGAAATCTAAATGAGAAAATAGTTTTGTGATAGGGGGAGTTCTGTTTGTTTATGCCGAGTGAATGGCGATTTGATGTGATTCGATATCAGTTGTCAACTTTATTGTACAGTTTATTTTTAAATTTCCTAAAATGTGTTTGCATTTTAGGGGGAGTAAAAATGTTCAGAAAATCCAAAAACATTTGAAAATTTGAAAAAGACAAAAACATGATAAAATTCAAAAATGAGTTTTTGTTGCATATAGAGGAAATGATAGTACATCAGTGGACTATCACAACATGCTAAAGAAATGTATAGTAAAAAATGTGATAAACAATCTTACTGTGGATATGTCAGTAGGTTTTTGCACATTTAGTAGATTGTGACGAGATATAAACCTAAAATTCAAACTTGCTTGTTCTGTGGGTTAACACAAACTTGGATATATAGGTAACCCCTGAAATCTTGTTTGAAAGGTCCCTTATTCTGAGATACTAGGTCTTTATGCTCAGTGATATCTGGGGTATTATCCCGGGACTTCTGATTTTGCGGAAGCAATGGCCTAGTCCCCGGAGAATACTTTCTGCTTGCTTGAAAAATAGCACCACCCTCAGCTAAAAAATGATGAAACATTGAATAATGCTAATCATGGCTGTTGTAATTCAAAAGATCCTCTAAAGGGGACACACCTAAAAGTCAACTAGGCTCTCTGCTGAACGGAAGTTCTGACCTGAGCTATCACGGTTGTATAATTTATTCCCCTGACAGATATCATCTGTGGTATACTCACCTGTAAGACTGAATATTGGGATCTGGATACGGGAGTATATTCAAGTAGTGGGACACACGGATAAGATTAAGTTGCTTAAAACATTAACAATCGTATCTCGGATCAGTTGAACTTTGTGTGAGAATTTAAATGGACAAATATACTGACAATCTAGGTAAATTGTTTAGAACTTAATATGAAATGAAGCTTAACGATGTTAGTGATATGTCTCAGAAACTGATATGATCTTCTTGCACAAACTCACAAAAATATTGTTTGTAAATATTTCTTTATTGCATTCCTTTACAATCAAAAATTACAAAAAGATTTTAGTGTGTTTTAGCATAAATTTTGAAAAATCCAAAAAGATTTTCGATAACTGATATTGGAAAGCTGATTGTCAAAGTTTCAAGTGCTAAACATGATGACTTGGTTGTGAGGGGGAGTGAATCTTAAAATGTCAAAAGGTTTGTTAAAATCCTACAATTGGTATTTTAAAACCTACATTTGGTTCATCATTGATTTGCGATATGAGAGAGAATTATCTGATTATATCAGATTGTTGGTGCATTTTAAATTGTTAAATTTAGAAAATTTATTTCTGGGTTAAGATTGTTTCAGGTGAGCCAGGTTAATTCATTCAAAGCTTACAAAAGTCAGAATCTGATCATGAATCTAAAGTTTGCTAGCTGCTGATGCTGGTGAACTTAAGGAATCAAGAGATCTGATCAAGAGAATTAGATAAAAGCCAGGCAATGATCTTGTAAACAACATTTGAGTCAGGCATCGATCCTAAAGCAGATGTTGCTGAAGAACAAATGAATACCAGCAAATCGTGAGGGGGAGTCTGATAGAGCCAGGAGATTTTGAAGAAGAAGATAGAGAGAGAAAAGCCCGGAGACTGATCAAGAATGAAAATGTGAAGACACAGCATTGATGTGACTCGATAGTCGACTCGTCAACATCTGAGGGGGAGTCTGTTGGTGCACTACATCTGTCGACTTCGTCTTGTATCGAGTCTTAGACTAGTTAGAATAGATCAGGGCACGTAAAACGAGAAAATGTGATAGAGTTAGAAGATTTCGCTTGAAGGATTTAATGTATATGAGATTTCGTTTGAAGCAGCTCAAGCGAAATCAACATGTTAAGATTTCGCTTGAGTGATGCTGAAGCGAAATCTCATAGTCTATATATAGAGGTTAGTGTCAAGCGAAATCATAAGTTGACATAAGTTGTATTTGAGTGATTCCATACCGAAGTTCTGCCGGTGTGAGAACTGATTGTATTTGTGTTCAAATATCAATATAATCAGTGTTAAAGTGAAGATTCAGCTGTTTACAAATCAAATACTTGTTTTCCGCACCTGTATTTGATGGAATTCCTCTGAACCGACTCGTTTAGGTCGCGAACCCGGTCCTTACATCACTTCCTGGATGCATCGTATATTTAGACTTATGGGCTTCTTCTAATATATGATGACGTAGGTTTCCTAATTTAGGTATCCACATTCTTTTCTTATGGAATCTCCAAATTCCATCTGTTCCTTGTTCTAATTCCTTAATCATACCTTTTAATTTTTCAGTATCCTCCTTGATTACTGATTCTTGTGCTTCTCTTATCTGATCATTTAAATCTACTTGTAGATTTAATTTAAGAGAACGTACCCTTTTTGGCTTTTCATGATACTTTCGGCTTAAAGCATCTGCCACTACATTTGCTTTTCCTTCATGATACTGGATATCACAATCATAATCACTGAGCATCTCCATCCAGCGTCTTTGTCTCATGTTCAACTCCTTTTGCCCGAAAACATACCTTAAACTCTTATGATCAGTGAATATGGTAAACTTACTACCATAAAGGTAATGTCTCCAAATATTAAGGGCAAAAATTATAGCTCCAAATTCCAAATCATGGGTTGAATAATTTTCTTCATGATTCTTAAGTTGCCTAGATGTATAAGCTATAACCTTTTGGCGTTGCATCAATACACATCCATAACCTATTTTGGAAGCGTCACAACAGACTACAAAGTCTTCAGTTCCTTCTGGTAATGCTAATATGGGTGTATAGGTTAATCTTTGCTTAAGAATTCTAAAAGCTTCTTCCTGTTTTGGTCCCCATTCAAACTTAATGGATTTACAGGTTAACTTAGTTAAAGGAATGGCTATTCTAGAAAAATCTCGAATAAATCTTCTATAATAACCGGCCAATCCTAAGAAACTTCTAACCTCAGTTGGTGACTCAGGGGTTTTCCATTTAGTAATCGCCTTGATTTTTGTGGTATCCACATGAATTCCTTCATGGTTTACTAAGTTTCCAAGAAACTGTACCTGTTCTATCCAAAATTCACACTTTGAAAATTTAGCGTAAAGCTTTTCCTTTCTTAATAGACTCAAAAGTGTGAGCAAATGCTTTGCATGTTCCTCTTTATTTTTAGAGTAAATTAAAATATCATCTATAAAGACAATTATGAATTTATCCAAATATGGCTTACATATTCGGTTCATCATGTCCATAAATGCGGCTGGGGCATTGGTTAAACCAAATGGCATGACAGTAAATTCATAATGACCATACATTGTTCTAAATGCGGTTTTAGGAATGTCCTCTTCCTGTACCTTTAATTGATGATATCCTGACCTTAAATCGATTTTAGAGAAAAATCGAGCTCCTTGAAGTTGATCGAACAGATCATCGATTCTCGGTAATGGGTATCGATTCTTAATCATGACCTTGTTTAATTCACGGTAGTCAATGCACATATGCATTGATCCGTCCTTCTTTTTAACGAATAGTATCGGCGCTCCCCATGGCGACGAACTTGGCTGTATAAATCCTTTCTTTAATAATTCATCTAACTGTTTCTTCAGTTCTTGCATCTCTGCTAGTGCCAAACGGTAAGGTGCTTTGGCAATCGGTGCTGTTCCTGGCAGTAGATGAATTCGGAATTCAACTTCTCTGTCTGGAGGTAGTCCTGGTAATTCTTCTAGAAATACATCTGAAAACTGAGACACTACTAGAATGTCTTTTAATTATTTTCCTTTAGTGTTAGTGATTATGGAAATCAAATACACTATAGATCCTTTTTCTTATATAACATGCAGTTTTCATCACAGATATGAATTTAGTGGATCTAGAGGGCTTATCTCCTTTAATTGTGATCTTTTTACCTTTTGGTGAATTTACTTGGATTGACTTTTGATCACATAAAATACTGGCTTTATTGGCTGTTAACCAATCCATTCCTAAAACAACATCAAATCCTGCCAGATTCATGGGATAGAGGTTTGCCATAAATTTTTGATTTAAAATTTATATTCTTGCTCCCTGCAAGATTTCAGAAATCCTAACAGTTTCTCCATTAGCTGTCTCTACGAGACATTCTTGTGGTAGTTTAGTTAATGACTGATTTAGAAGTTTGCAAAATGAAGTATTAATAAAACTTTGGTTTGCACCAGAGTCAAATAATACTTTAGCAAAAACATCATTAACTAAAAACGTACCAGCTATCACGTCTGGAATCATCTTGGCTTCATCTGCAGTTAGAACAAAAGCTCTAGCATTTTTAGTGTTCCTGTTGTTCACAGCTGGAGCCAATTTCGGACAATTCGGCTTGATGTAACCTTTCTCTCCACAGTTAAAGCACAGTCCATTACTGGTTTTCCTCCTGCAATCTTCTTCCTTATGTCCTGGCATCTTGCATAAATTGCAAAGAGTAGAGCATTTTCCCGAATGCTTTTTCTTGCAGACCTTGCAGAATGGTGCAGAGGTAGAACCCATATTCCTACGGTTGTAATTCCCAGAATGGAATTCTTGGGTAAGTCTTTGGGTTAGGTTTCTCCTCTGGTCTTCTTCTCTAGTACGGATTAACTCATCTGTCAATGTATTGGCTAGTTCTACAGCTTCTTCTATAGTTTGAGGTCTAGCTGCCTTGACTACATGTCTAATTTCTCCAATTAATCCCCAGATATAACGGGAGATTAATACCGGTTCAGGTGATGCAAGGGTTGGTACTATTCTAGCATATTCAAAGAATGTGGTAGTATAACCCTTACTATCTACCCCGGTCATTCTAAGGTTCAAAAACTTATTCGCTATCTGCTCCTTTTCATTGGGAGGGCAGAATTTTCTTTCTACCATATTTTTAAATTCCTCCCATTCCATGTTGTATACCCTATCGCTTCCTCTTGACTGGAGGATAGTGTTCCACCATTCTAAGGCTGAGTTCTTAAACAGATTAGAAGCAAACATTATTTTGTCTTCTTCAGCACACTTGCTTATTTTTAAAACAGCCTCAATTTTCTCTATCCACCGTAGGGCTGCAATGGGTCCTTCATTGCCCGAGAATTCTATTGGTTTACAGGACCAGAATTCTTTGTAAGAACAACCATAAGGCATGGTTCTTCTTCTTTTGGAAATGGGCACTTGAAGTACGGGTCCATTGTTTACGCTGTTTTCTGGTTCAGTTGGTCGCTTACTGCTATGCTTACTTTTATTATTCGCTTCTTGAACCGTTTGAATAATAAATGGCATTGCATCTATGATTCCTTGTGCCACTATATGTTGAACGACACTATTATCCATTTGGTTCCCATTGTTATTGATGCTCGGATTTTCATTAACCACATTAATGTTACTCTGGTTATCGTTATTCAGATTTCCTTGATTTCCTTCATCGGCCATCTGAATTTTAAACATTTACCCCGTATTAATATCACAAAATAATAGTTAATATAGTCAATCACATGACACGCAATTTAGCCAAAAGCGTCGATCATTGCGACTTTACTCTATTCATCTACTATGCATCTATTACACACCAGTACTGAAATAAAATTACAATACCAACTGAAATAAATAATAGTAGGCATCCCTACACACATATTTTATTATTTTATTATTATTATTACTATTACCGTCTCCATTCTCACATTCACGGATATGGATTCATCCAAAAATCCATATTGCGCTCGTCGTACTTCCAGACGAGTCGCTCTCCCACCTGTCTCATTCTCTCACTACTTTCTAGAATTTCCTCACCAAATGTCCTAAGTTCTTGTACGTTTTGCTGCACTCATTGGGGGTGCAGGTTCTAGGACTGGGTTCGGAATCTAGGGTGCGGGTTCCTGGTATGGAGGTGTAGGTGCCCGAAATCGGTAAGGATCTTCTAAAATTTCCCTAATGTATTCGTCGTGGTAATAGGGATCTAAAGGGTCCATACCTGGATAGGCTCCTAAGTTCTGCATGGGTGTGTCTTCATGTATCGGGTAGCATTGCACATAGTCCCTAACTTCATCCCACCAGGGATCGTAATTTGGGTCTAGGGGGTTTGGTGCTGGTACCCTAGGTACTTCCTCCGGGTTGAAATCATGCATCTCTACTTGATTTTCAGGGTTTTCTATCTCCATGGGTTGATCAGGGATTGGTGGTTGTGGTTGGGGTGCTATTATTTGCTCCAGATTAGGATCAGCTGCAGTGGTTGCTAAGATGTGGATGTTGGCTATACCCCTATTTATCATATCCTGGGCATAGGCATTTGTCTCTCTCTTGGTTGCGGCTAGTACTCTCTGGTCTTGTAACTTTTTCATACGTTTTCTACGCTCGTGTGCCCCTCTACTGAACCATCCCCTCTTTTTCTAAGGAAATGGCTCTTCTGACTGAGCCTTAAACACAAAGATTCCTTCTTCCGTATCAGCAGAGTACCCTGAGAGGGCAGGCTGAGAAGAGGAGGTGCCTTCGCTTCTAGGCGAACCAGACAATTGACGGTACGCGTCAGATGGTCCTTGGTCGCTCATACTGTAAAATAACAAATAGTCAAATAACACATAACAATAAATACAGTTATGCACGTATTCCCATAATTTATTTCCTAACTGGTTGAATTTTGATGTCAGCAGAACGCTTCTGTGGCTGAATCAGTGGCTTAGCTCTGATACCACCTTCTGTCGCAACCCCCGATCCCTAATCCCCGGGAACGAGCGGCCGTGAGCCAGTTTCGGTGGTATCGCGTATTGTCTAATTTGGCAGCGGGAATTTTCATCAGGACCGTAGTTAGGAAACATTGATCAGACTAAAATACCACATTTTCATAATATTAAACAAATGGGTTAAAACCCAAGCTCGTAGTACACACGTTTTCATAGGAATAAATCCTATATTATTAATAAAAACATCTATTTTATTTTAAGGTAACTTTATTGCCACTTTTCCAAGCCTTTAGTGCTGTCCAGCTGGCTTCTATTTGGCTTTCACATTTTGTTACCTGAAACGCGTTTTAAAAACATTTGTCAGTGGGAAATACTGGTGAGTGAATCTCAGTTTAATCAAGTTTAATAAGAAAAACCCAGTGTACAGTATTGAGGGCGATCTCGCAATTACATTTGTTTCCAAGACATAACAATTAACATCCATGGTACTGTCAAACCCGACTTGTGGAAATGTTAATCCTCGACCAGGTGGTAACAAATTTTGTATACAAAACCCCAACATACTCATGATAATTGTATTCTTACAAATACTCAATAACTGTTATTCAAATGGAAAAGTATTTAAGGTTTTGTAAAAACAGTTAATAAAAGGTTTACAAAAAGTGGATCAACTCACATTGTTGTCTTAGATTTTCCTTAAGGGTTTCCTGGTGACAATCTATGATTTACACAAATACACACACGTTAGTATAATAACCCATTTTAACATTAGTAATACCCTCCCCGAGACGGCATTCCAACGACTACGTCGGGCAGAACCACGACAGGCGTTACGGAACCCTAGATCAATCGGGCAGCGTATCTAATACGTATCCAGGGGTTATAATACTTACAACGGAGCAGAACTTCGCTATTTAGGGGGGGTATAATACCCGAGTATAATAAGCCTACTATTCAGATTTGAGAGAAAGATTTCAATTTTGAACGATTTTGAATGAAACCCGATGGCCTGCTTATATAGGTGCTGAGTCTGGTTCTCTCGCGGCCCGCGTAACACAAGAGCAGGGCCTACGCGGCCCGCGTTGACCCCAGGTCAATGCGTAGCTGGGCTGTGTCGATGTATAGGTCTGCCGGGTGTTGGGCCACGTGGCGGCCCAGGGTTGCGCCAGATTTTAAGTTCACACGGCCCGCGTAAGGGTTGGGCTTAGGCTTACGCGGCCCGCCTCAGACCCAAAAAACTGATTTTTAATTATTTTTAATAACTAGGTTATCACCCGGGACTGCTTCCCGGGTAGTTTAATTTTATTAGTTAATAAACATGTTTATGATTCGTGTTTTTAAATTATTTTTTATTAAAAAATTATTTTATTTTGATAATAATTTAGCGTATTGCACACAAGAAGCGTCTTAAAAATACAAAAAATACATACATTCATACTTATACATATGTCATAACTGTATAAATTCATAAAGAACTTATATATTAAATAAAGTAATGAGAAAGCAAATTTACAATTATAATCCTTTTACATATACAAGTAAACGTTGAAACCGATATACTTTTGTCTGGGAAAAAGTTCACATCGGTGACATTTGAATTGCAAATGTTCAACACATTTTAAATTTTAGATATGGTGTCGATTTCATTTGTTGTTTTTGCATTGAAGTTTCTTATAAATCATCCAAAATCAATATATCACCCATTTCAAATTTGTTGTTTAATACGCAATTTAAAACATATATCAACCACAGAAACAATGATCTTCAAACTTTAATATGCTAAACTCGCAATATATTTGTCCCAACATATTTGAACCTAAACTTGCAATTATGCTCCATGTATACAAAACGCAAAAACTTTGCTTCTGTATTACTTCAATTAGAAGCAATAATAATCTCATATAGCTATCCAGAATTATTATCATCCATATTTGAACCTAATAAGATGAAAGAGTACTGACATATTGCAAAAATAACGAATATAAAGTGAAGCTGTGAGAACTATTTTCTAAACTAACAGAAAAACGCATGGTTTTCAATTACAATAATTCGACTACATCAAAGACAACCCACTTTTCCCATGACGTAGTGGGAACCTTAGCCCGATTCGACACCCAAATAATAGCATCTTCCTTGATTAGCTCCACTATTCTTGAGACGGATGTTTCTTTTCCTTCAAAAATCTTAAAGTTCCTTGCTAACCATATGTTCCACCCAAATGCTCCTGGCAATCAAGCAATTAACAAATATATGAGTTGCTCTTCACCAAAGCCACAAGTCGCGCAATTCAGATCTTGGACAAGGATTACGCGGGCCGCGAGACCTGATTTAGATGGTATGCCACCCGAAAAGGCTCTCCATGCCATGTAGTTGGCTTTGGGAATTACCCACGAGTTCCAAAGGAACTTTTGTTCGTCGTTCGCGTTCAAGCTCGTGGCACCTAACTCCATTGTTACATCTTTCACCGAGTAACCTGTGTCAAAATCATTATCCCAAGCCCGTCTTTCATAGTTTTCAGCGACATCGAGCTGAGACTTCCCATAAGAGTGCCTAAATTGACCCATTCGGTGGAAGTCAACAGATTCTTTAACCACGCCCAGCTCCAAACCATTTTATACCCAGCCATCTCTGCTTAAACAACCATTGTTCAATCTTTATTTTACCTCTAATATTGAAGCTCCCCGTCTAAATGCATCTCAACTTATACATTCCTTTAACAACTCAAGAAGTGCACATCTAAGTCCATAGTGTGGAGCTATAAAAAATTCAACACCCATCACCCATATAGATTCTACAAAGAAGTTCATAAAGAAGAACCTAGCCAAAAATGGATTTTAAAAAAACTTAAGTATGGAGAATGGATGAAGGATCCAATGCGAGTGCTATTAGACATGAATTCGTTTTAATTATTGACTTCTTTTAATTATTTGCAGCAAGCCGCATCCATGATCCATGAGAACGAATGAAAAATTTAGCATTTTTTTGGTAAATGCAATTAATTTTTATATCAAACTAATCGAAGCTTTTAGGAAGTTTTGTTAAGGGCATAAAACCTTAGACCTATTAACCTGGCAAATGTCTCTTTTGTTCTGTTGAAGTGTGAAAAATGCTATTAACAGTCCTAGGAGATATAGATTTTATGCAATGCTTTTATGACTTCAAACCATTATGATGTACTATATACAACCTAAATAACATTTGGAAGAAAACACCTACTAAATATACTATACTAAATATACTATTTGTCATGGATGCATCAGCATATATTAATCCACCAGAATTTTTTCCTACCTTAACCTCACATAACGATTGTCCCGCATATCTCATTTCCATGATCAAACTGATCTCCAAGTAACATGATATATAACCATATTATATTATAAAAAAGAGCTCAACCAAATAAGATTTTGATCAAGATACTCAAATTAGTACCATGTAAACCCAATATTTGTCTGATTTTGACTTAGGAAAAGTCTTAGTCCACATTCCACCACCAGCACAAAGAGGGCGACCTGTCGTCTGGGCTTTATTCTGTTTTTGAAACAATGGAGGTCTGCTCCTGCAGCCAACCTACAATATAAACACAAATCCTAATTTCTAGTAGTCCCAGGAGAAGTTTCAAATTAGGGGAATCGAGAAACCTACCATTCGATTTAGCCTCATTATTTCTATGAAACCTAGCCTCTCTGCAAAAGCAAAAGCAAAAGCAAAAACACAATTAAAATTATAACCAGACCTCAATTACTTGACTGTAAAAAATTTTTATTAAAAAATAAACACTTTCGCTGATTTAAAGACGATATAGAAATATCAAATGTGATCTAATTAAGACCCATAATCACAACATTAATCAAGAAACCATTATGAATTCAAGAAATCATGGTAAATAAGATATTTACTAACCTGGGTTTGATGAACTGCAACCCCAATTTGAAATCGTTCTGACTTTTGTGATGCTCCAAAATTGACGACTCTAATTAGGTGAATCCAAGAAAGCTGCTATAAGTTAGGGTTTGCATTAAGGCTCAGAGGAGGAAGATGAAAGTTAGGGTTTGAGTTACGATAGTGTAAAGGAGAAGAACCAAAGGATAATGGAAGATCAAAGAGATGACGGTAGGTTTTTAGGGTTTGTGTGGTAGGGAATTTTATAACCGGGTCATAACATGGGTATCTTGGATACCGCATAACCCAGAATAATAATCCACTATTTTCCCGCCAAAAACCATTCTAAGGTGCAATATCACGGTGACACGTGTCCCAAATTTTATTCGTTTATTATATATAATAGATATTTAGGGTATTTGGGGTCCGTTTTCACGTATGGGGTGTATTTAGGGACATATTGGGATATTTTAAAATATATTAGGGTGTCGGAAATATTATGAGGGTGTCGGTTTTATTAAGGGTTGTTACACCGAAACCCTCAAGGCGGAACAAACATGATTACTTTCACAAGATTGAAAAACGGTTTTCAAACTGTCGAAAATCAATGGGTTGTAAATCATGGGGGTACGTTATATTTTCTGCAAAACAGAGCATGTGAAGCAGAAAATGCATGGCGAGACAAAGTTATCAGTATCATGTTGTCAAATTTTTCTTTAAATGTTTTGAATTTTAGGGGAGTAAGAAATTTTTCAGAAAATCCGAAAACATTTGAAAATTTGAAAAAGCCAAAAACATGATAAAATTCAAAAATGAGTTTTGTGTAAAAAGAGGAAATGATAGTACATCAGTAGACAATCACAGTACGCTAAAGAAATGTAAAGTTAAAATGTGATAAACGGTCTCACTGATGATATGCCAGTAGGGATGAGCTCGGTACCGGTCCGGTACCGAACCGGTACCGGTACCGAAAGTACCGGTCCCGAAAAACGTTGAAAAGTGGAACCGGTACCGGTACCGAATATACCGGTTCGGTACCGGTACCGGTACTTTCGGTACTTTACTAGTGTTTTACCCAAAAATACCGGTACCGGTACCGAAAAACGAGTAAAATAGGAACTGGTACCGGTACCGAATATACCCGGTACCAGTTCGGTACGGTACCGGTTCGGTACGGTACCGGTTCGGTACCGGTACCAGGTACTTAATGCTCATCCCTATATGCCAGTAGGTTTTTACACGCTTTGTAGATTATTTTCAAGATACAAACCTAAATATCAAATACTTACTTATCTCGTGGGGAACATCTCTCGGATATATGGGTAACCCCCGAAATCTTATTTGAGAGATTTATAACAACCCTCCCGAATATTTTTCTGACATCCTAAAATATTTTAAAATACCCCTATATGTCTCTAAATACACCACGTATGCGAAAATCGAGCCCAAAATATGAAATGCCATAACAAAATAAATTAAAAACATGAAAATGGGGTTTAGGCGGGCCGCGTAAGCCACCCCTTAAGCCTACGCGGGCCGCGACAGTCACAAAGTCAGGCGAACTCCGGTGCTGACACGTGTCACCTGCGTGTTGAACCTACTAGATGACCCGGATCACCTACGCTGTAGACCCCCTATGACGCGGGCCGCGTAGCCCCTTTGATATACCTTACACGGGCCGTGTAAAAGTCGAAATCAAGCCCTATATAAGAGGGCATCGGGCCTTCAGTTTACGTCGCTCAAATTTCAACTTTCTCTCTCAATTTCTTAATAGTAGAAGCTATACTCGGGTATAATATCCCCCTAAATAACGAAGTTCTGCTCCGTTGTAAGTATCATAACCCCTGGATACGTATTAGATACTCTGCCCGATTGATCTAGGGTTCCGTAACGGCTGTCGTGGTTCTGCCCGACGTAGTCGTTGGAATGCCGTCTCGGGGAGGGTATTACTAATGTTAAAATGGGTTATTATACTAACACGTGTGCATTTGTGTAAATTATAGATTATTCCCAGGAAATCCTTACTGAAAACCTAAGACATCAATGTGATTAATCTCCTTTTTGTTAATTGTTTTTACAAAACCTCACACAATTAATTATATATTAAGCAGTTATTGAGTATTTGTAAGGATACAATTATCGTCGGTATGTTGAGGTTTTGTATACAAAATTAGTTACTGCCTTGCGAGGAGTAACTTTTCCACAAGTCGGGTTTGACAGTACCGTGGGTGGTAATTGGTATGACTTGGAAACAAATGTAATTGCGAGACCGCCCTCAATACTGTACAATTATTTTTATTTAAACTTGATTAAACTGGGATTCACTCACCAGCATTTCCCACTGACAAAATGTTTTTAAACGCGTTTCAGGTAACAAAATGTGAAAGCCAAATAGAAACCAGCTGGACAGCACTGAAGGCTTGGAAAAGTGGCAATAAAGTTACCTAAAAAGAAATAGATGTTTTTATAAAATAAAATAGGATTTATTCCTATGAAATTGTGTGTGATGAAAACTTGGGTTTTTCCCATGTGTTTAATATTATGAAAATGTGGTATTTTACTCTGATAAAATATTTCCTAACTACGGTCCTGATGTAATTTCCGCTGCCAAAATTAGACAATACCAGATACCACCGAAACTGGTCGCGGCCGTCCGTTCCTGTATTTGTATAGGGGAACGGGGGTTGCGACAAGATTGCCTGATTCTGAGATACTAGGTCTTTATGCTGTTTGATATCTGGGGTATTATACCTGGTCTTCTAATATTGCGGAAGCAATGGCCTAGTCTTCGTATAATACTTTACGCGCTTTTAAAGCATACCCTCTGCATAAAAATTGAAAAATATCGAAAGATATGAATCAATTGCAGTTGAAGAAAAGATTCCTTAAAGGGAACACACCTAAAGTCGAGCCTTCATCTCTTTGACTGAACGGAAGTTCATACCTGAGCTCTCAAGGTCTCGTACTAACCCAGAATACAGATATCAAATTGGTATACTCACCTGTAAGACTGAATCTAGGGAATTTTGATACGGGAGTATATTCTGAGGTGAGACACACGAATAAGTTAAGTCCATTAAAACAATAATTCGGTATCTTGAATCAGTTGAACTTTGTGTGAAAATTTAAGTGGATCAGTATACTGACAATCTAAGTGAATCATTTAGAACTTAAAGTGTTTGAAGCTCAACAGTACAAGTGATTTGTCATAAACTGATATGATCCTCTGACACGAACTCAAACAAAAATATTGTCTGTAAATATTTCTTTACTGCTTTATATTTCAGAAAACTACAAAAAGATTTTGATTTCTATTTTATTTTATTTTCGACAACCGATGTCTGAATGCTGAGTTTCAAAATCTAAGTATGCTTATCGTGTTTCTAAAAATAAAACAAGTTCATTAATTTGAATTTTGAAGTTTTATACAAAAATCAAAAACAGTTTGTGAAATCTCCAAGGTCATTAATTTGGACTTGGATGATAAATCGTGAAGGTTTTGGATGCTTAAATTGTTAAAATATGTTGAAAAGAGCCAAGTTTCGATCTTGGTTGCTTAAATCGTCAAATCAATGAAGTTTGTTGATAGGGGAAGATATTCAAGTAATCCTGGATATATTCATATTATTATATTTAGAGCCAGGATCTTGATTTAAAAAGTTTTAAAAGAGCCAGGTTACGATTCCTGGACAACTGAAAATGCTTTCACTGTAAAAATATTTTAGCACATGTTGAGAGAGCTAGGTCATCAATCCTGGTCATTCAAAACATTTTTACTTATAAATGTTTGAGGATTGCAGATGTTGTACCAGATTACGATCCCAATAGCCGAGTCTAAGGGGGAGTCTGAAGACGAGCTCGACGCAAGGGGGAGCTTGTATCCGGAAAGCCAGGTGTCGATCCCAAAAGCACGAAAGCTTGACAAAAGGGGGAGCCTGAAGAGAAAGAGTCTAACGAGAGGGGGCAACTGAAGCCAAAGACAGATCCACGAGGATTTTGTTCAAGAAAGAGGGAGTGTGTGGTTGCTGATGATATCAAACCTTCAAGAAGACTCAGAGAGAGAGAGAAATACAAGACGCTACGAGATTGACTGTGACAATATCCAAGGGGGAGTCTGTTAGTGCAGTATGTCTATCGTCTCCGTCAATCAGAATCATAGCAAGACACTGAAGAAATCTAGAGCCTTTATTGTAATATTTAGATAAAATGGGCAAGGTGGAAATCTTGTAAATAAGGAGAAATCCTTATACCTTGTGCCTATAAATAGAAGACTTAGGGTTTTCATAAGAGACTTTTGCCATTTTTAGATCTTGGAGCTTGGTGCTTAGAGAGAGAAAGTCCTAGAAGGTGATTCACGGTGCTTTGTAATCGTCATATTGATCAATAAGAATCACGTTTATTGTACGATCTTGTGTTCGGTCACGTTCGTGTACGGATTCCGCACGTCACACGTTCGGTTCGCAATCGTTACGGAGTCGAAAATCGGTCCTACAATTATAATGAAGCAATTAAGATTGAATGTGCAAACCGCAACCATTTTTTACTACGGAAACGGTGGCTATGGGAAATACAAACCCGACACGAACCACAATGGACTCGGACTCATACTAGTCTAATATGACACATGATAAAAGCGTTTCTTTAAGCAATCTGGGATTATGTTTCGTTTTATGACTCATGATATGGCACGCTTACCTTAATCATATCTTCCATGGAGTCAAAAATCCGACAATAGGGCCTACGGATCTTATGCCCACCCGAGACCGACCTCTGGATCACACGTGGGAGAAAAGACCAACACCCTTGTCGTTCCGTATTTTCTCCTTTTCCATCCATATATTCCGTCCAACATATGACACATGATAAAAGCGTTTCTCTAGACAATCTGGGATTATGTTCCGTTTTATTACAGTCGTGAGGTGGTCAAACCTTTCTAAAAGTAGAAAAAAAAAAACAAAAAAATTAACAGGACATTGTTAAAAGGGAGAATCTATTGGAACACCTGATCAAGAGAAACTTCTTTGAGCTAATTGCCGATATCTCATCATTTTTATCTTGTTTGTGTGAGCAGTTTCTTCATTGATTCCGTTCGGTTTCAAAGCCGGTTGAGGATTACGAGTGTTCTAGACTCGTTCAAGGCATGCTTGTTTGTGCGATTTACAAAAAATAAGGATGCATTCCACGGTAAACGATGCAGCTGATGAAACCGAAGATATTATTTCTGTTGTTCAGTACTTCCGAGACGATTCAAGTGAGTCCTATGAAGCAAGTGTCTGTCTATTCAATTGAGAGGAATCATTATATGCTTCTTTCCTGATGCATGTCTGTGTCGAACAGTTTCTCCATTGCTAATTTCTCCACTCACCATGAAAGCGAACAGTTTCTTAATAGATTCTGTCCGGTTTCAAAGACGGTTGAGGATTACGAGTGTTCTAGACTCGTTCAAGGCATGCTTGTCTGTGCGGTTTACAAAAAATAAGGATGCATTTCACGGTAAACGATGCAGCTGATGAAACCGAAGCTGTTATTTCTGTTGTTCAGTACTTCCGAGACGATTCAAGTGAGTCCTATGAAGCAAGTGTCTATCTATTCAATTGAGAAGAATCATTGCATTACATCCCCGTTGAAAACAAGTGGTTGTAATGATGGAACCATTGATTTGAAACACGTTTTTTAGAAATTTATAGTTTAATACGCATCGTATAGGCCTATACGATGCGTATTAATCGATGAATTTACTGAAATATTCCTGTTTTTCTGATAAATTCAGGGGTATTTTTGAGAAAATTCAAAGTTTAATACGTATCGTATAGGCCTATACGATTCATATTAAGCCGATAATACGACATAGGCCTATACGATCGTATATGGCATTATTTCAAATTTAGTTTATCGTGTTTCCCTCGGTTTGACGCGTATACGTGTCGTTTTTTGCCAAACTTTCGCATATTTTGTCGTTTTATGACGTATACATTCAACATAAGTCGTTTCGGTGCCGTTCGGTTGCGTGCGAATATCGTATTCTATGATTACGTACAGTTTTGTTTGCAATCCACTTGTACTCCATAGTGCCGTGTTATATGTATACGTGTGTGGAAATATCGTTAGTCGCGTATTTTGACTTTTTTTGCGTATTTTGACGTATTCTAACATATTTGTGCATATCTAATTGTATTTTTGACGTATTTGAGCGTATTCTAACGTATTTTAGCTTATTTTAACCTATTTTATGGTATTTTTACGTATTTCGGCGTATTTTAACGTATTTTCATATATTTTTTTCGTAAGCGTATTTTAGCATATTTTCATGTATTTTACCGTTTTAACGTATTTTAGCATATTTTAGCGTATTTTTTCGTTTTTTCGGGTATTTTAACTTATGGTGAAGGATAATGCAAACAAGTTCTCCACAGTTTGTTAATCAGATCTCCATTCAGTCATCTTTCCAAGCTACAACACACGATAAGTTTAAACTTTATAGTTTGTGTTTTGACCAGGAAATGATTGGAGGTGATTTATACTTTTAATAAGCTGTCACAGTTGTCAAATTCGTTACATGCATTCATATTGTTTAGGCAACAACAGATAATGAACGGATTGTTGGACTTCTTGTTCCAAATGCAGCTGTAGGATCCGTACTTAATGGTCTCTCTAAAATAAGCAACCGAGATCGCCTTGTTAATTTTAATGAAGCAATGAAGATTGAATGTGCAAACCGTAACCGTTAGTGACTACGGAAACAGTGGCTATACGAAATACAAACCGCAATGGTTTGTGACTATGGGAAACACTAGCAAAAGAAACAAAATATTTTTAGAGAAGCATTGGGATTCAAGGGTTTAGTTAGAAAATAATCCTAGATTGTCTAAAGAAGCACTTTTATCATGTGACGTTGAGTGAGAATATGTGTAGACTGAAACATCTTAACACGATATAATTGCAAGACTGTTTGTCGGGCTTCCAATGCTCACAAAGGGTGATAAACAACGTTGATATGAACACATACCAATTTGCGGATTCAGATTTAAACAATGCACGCCTTAATTCATCTTTTTTACTCTTTTCTTCGATTTCAACAAATCTTTTCAATAATCCAGTACGCAACAAATCTTTGTGTAGTTATTCGGAATGTTTCGAATCATCATAGAAGACGAAACTTCAGCAACCATTTTTCCTTTTCCTTAGATTTCGAGAACATTCTCCGTAACATGAAGACGTGTCAGGTTCTTCTGCTAGTGGTTTCTGTAATCAATTGGGAACCACATATTTGCTTCAAGATTTATTTATCTGAATCAGGTTCTCAAACAAACACTATTAAAGATGAGTTGGTATTGAACCAAGAATATGAAGATCACGGTGCAAAGAGACCGCCTTGTTAATTTTAATGAAGCAATGAAGATTGAATGTGCAAAACGCAACCGTTTTTTACTACAGAAACGGTGGCTATGGGAAATACAAACCGCAATCGTTTGTGACTATGGGAAACACAAGTTTTCTTTGTGAGCTTGATGGATGTCCGTTATCTCAACGCTTCTCCTTACATTACTGATCTGGAATTGGAGAACCGTTGTGTATTTGCTTGCTGATCTGGAATTGGAGAACCGTTGTGTATCTGAATCAGGTTCTCAAACAAACACTACTAAAGATAAGTTGGTATTGAACCAAGAATATGAAGATCACGGTGCAGACACGTGGGAAGAAAGTCACCGGACTGCCGCAGATGAAGTCAAATGTGATTCAAACTTGGACATCAGACGTAAATCTTGAAGCAAATATGTGGTTCCCAATTTGCGGAACATAATCCCAGATTGTCTAGAGAGGCGCTTTTATCATGTGTCATATAGTAACAAGAGTATGCTGTTCCAAGATCAATTCCAATTGCAGTTTTTTCAACTCTCATGTTGCAAATGCTGCTGATGAAACCGGAGCTGTTATCTTGGTTGTTCAGTACTTTCGTGATAAATGGGGTTGAAAGATGATAACCCAACAGTAGAGGATCTCATTCTACAGCTTCGATAAATTCAGGGGTATTCTCAAATAATGTTTCCTAGATGTTTGAAGATCGACAAATGTCCAAAGTGCTGCTTTTTCATTCGCGTGATGGAAAGCTATCGCGTGACAGGAAGCTACCTTGCAAAAATTAAAAAATTAAATCGACACCTTTAATACGCATCGTATAGGCCTATACGATGCGTATTACTTTTTGGTAAGGGGACATTGTCAGCCTTTGGTAGACATGGAAGTTTGAACCCAGCTCAATACGCATCGTATAGCCTATACGATACGTATTGAGGGTGTCTATTTAATCCCCCAAGATGTGCCAATAATACAACCCTTCTTTAATCCTTTATCGTACCGTACAAAGTAATATTTTATAGAGTAAATTACGTTTTTGGCCCCTGTGGTTATATCATTTTTACTATATTAGCCCAAAATAAGATTTTTTAACACATCTGCCCTCATAGTCTCTATAACTAACCATTTTGGCTCCTAAGTCTAAACATTTTGGCCCCCATGATCTCTAGACTTAGGGGCCAAAATTGTTAGTTATAGAGACCATGGGGACAGATATGTTAAAAATTCTTATTTTGAGCTAATATAGTAAAAGTTATATAACCACACGGGCCAAAATTTGTATGATACAAACTTACAAAGTGTGGAATTATTGACCCAATGCCTAGGAATTTTGCACACAAATAATGATGTATGCATATGGAAATAATTTAATATAATTATTATATCTATTGTGTTTACACATTTGTTTTTTTAATCATTTCGCTTCTCGAACGTTTTAAAAGGTGAAACCAATTGTATAATGTGCAAGTGATATATGCGTTCTAGTGAACATTTATTAGAACACTATGTTATTCAGAAATAAATATCAATAAAATTCATATTAATATATATTAATTTCACGTCACATATTATTCTCTCTATTAATTTAGAAATAACGTTAGTTAATATTATTAATGTAATAATAATACATTAGTTTAATGATATTTAATATATTAGTTTAATACTTTAATAATTAATATATTTTATATTATTAATATATATATAGTAGCATATATATGCTTAAATATATTATTAATATATATAGTAGTTTATGAATGTTTAAAACCGTATGTATGATAATAAAACATTTTGAGAATTAAATTTGAGGTATCTTATAGAACATTCGTTTTTTATTTCTTTTTTTAGAAAACTAATTATATTTTATTTATCAGATGATATAGTTTTTAGATAACTAATTCTATTTTCTTTATCAGATGAAATGTTTAATATTTCATATTCTATATAACCACATTTAATATCAATAACATTATATCATTTTAAATACTATTCAAGTATAATATTATGTATTTTTTCTCGGGTGTTACAACTATACCACCCCAAAGAAAATTTCAATCTCGAAATTACTAAATAAAAAAATAACTTACATAGCATGTGAATAACGGAGACACAAAACCTAAGTTAATAAAGACCGATACATAATTCAGAATATCATATGTCCATAATAGATGAATATGAACATTACTCATAGCAATAACCTAACTTTACATATATTCTAACCACACATCTACCCATTATCTTACATATTTTGTTTTATAAAAAAATTCACATCATCAAATTTTCCCTAGTTCCATTTTTTTCATGACCCTTAATAAAGAAATGTTATATAAAGTAAGAAAGAGTAACTTAATGAACCTTATATGAAGAAATGTTTTATAAAGTAGGAAATAGTAACTTAACCATATTATAATATTATTAATTTCTTTTTTTTACCAACTCGTGACATAGTAAACTAAAATTTTATTATAAAAATATTTTATTTAGCATACCTAAACCATTAACTTAGGTCATATTTTTATAATAATTAACTATTAATTAAATTCGCATAACAACTATTAATAAGAATAACAAATCTAATTTACCGCACACTAATAAATTTATTTTCATTTACTCTAAGTAAAAATAATATTTAGAGGATACCAAATAATAAAAAACTAGAATTACGACCCACCGCAATGCGGCGGGGATTCTTTAGTTATAACTAAGTCGATTTAGGACGCACACGTTATGTTGAACATGTCAAACATGAAAAAAAATAGACGATGTAAAAACGTTCACCCACACACGTACGTTGCGTCGTGTTAACTCGCAAAATTTAGACCGAAACGTGAAAACGCTAAACCAAAGACGCACGTTGCGATGTTTTAAGTCACAAAATTTAGAACGAAGCATAAAGCGAAAAATTTGCAGAAAATGAAAACTATAAAGGATCAAAGTTGAAAGTAAAAAAAGTTGTGAGTATAGATTGCAAAAGATAAAAGGTTTAATGTTAAAAGTAAAAAACAAATAGTTTTTTGGGTTAAAAGTGATTTATGAAATACTTTTGGATGAAAAGTAAAAAAAATCATTTTTTTTTGAAACACCCCCAATGCCAAAGTTACAACAACCATATGCATAACTATTTTTCTTTGAAAAACCACCAAAGTGAAAATTACAACACATAAGTAAAAAAGAATCAAAGTGATTAAATCGCAAAAGATGAAAACTTTTGAATTAGAAGTAAAAGAATCAAATTAATCAAAAGAGTTAAATTACCAAAGATTAAAACTTTAAACTTAAATTGTCAAAGATTAAAACTTTAGGGTTAAAAAGGAAATAAAGATTAAATTTTTTTAACTTAAATTGTCAAAGATTAAAATTGTAGGGTAAATTGTTAAAGATTAAAACTTTAGGGTTAAAAGGGAAACAAAGATTAAAAGTTTAAACTTAAATTGTCAAACATTAAAACTTTAAGGTTAAAAAGGAAAATTTCTATTTTTTTTGAAAGACTCCCAAAGCCAATTGTACAACTATCATATGCACAAATTAGTTGCTTATTAATAAGGTTTTAATAATATTATTAACTATTATGAATTAACAACATGGTTTGGCTTTGAGTGGTTGTACAATGGGCTTTGGGTGTTTTTCAAAAAAAAAAAAAAAAAGTCATGTGGTTTGCTTCATAGTCCAGGTTTCTGTCTTGAACGGTGGATTTTGATAAGAAGAGACTCTTACACAGAGAGAGAGAAAGGGGTTATAGTGTTTCATGTAGAGAGAGAGAGGCGGTGGCGGAGACACGGCGGTGGCCTTCTTCCTCAACTCGCTAGGGTTCCGGCACTGTGTTCAGATCCCCCCGGCACTGTCTTCAGATCACCCACTGTGTTCAGATCCTCAACTCGCTAGGGTTCCGGCAAACTGTAAGTTTTTTTGTGCTTCGTGTGTTGTTTCATTTGACTGTTGTTAATTAGTGCATTATTGTGTTTTTAATTTTATTGATTGATTATGTAAGTTTTTTTGTGCTTCCTGGGTGTGTTTCGAGTAACCTGAAATCGTCATCTTTTGCGTTCCTTTGGAGGGTTTCAGACAAGTCTTTGGATAATGCACTCCATGTGTTTGATGTTTTGTTTGTTGTTGTTTTTTATGTTTATTAGTGAATTATAATGTGTTTGGTGCTCTGAGTATTTGTTTTGCGAATGTTTTATTTCAACAATTGCAGGAAGGAGTCCTGGAAACTCAGAAGAATGCGAAGATTGAGGGAGTGGAAGACACCCCTAATGGTAATTTACTGATTTTGAATCACTTATATGATGTCGATGTGTGTCTGCATGTTGAATTCGGTTGTCCTTTGTTGGTAAGCGGATTTGGCATGTCTTTCTTTTTATTTTGGTTCATCCTTTTTTGTTGCGTGTGGTGTTTAACTGATTTGGCATTAGACTTTTTGAATTGATGAGTACAGAGGAGATGAATTTGGTTCAATTTTTAGTTTCGAACATGTTGATCCATGTTTTTTTGTAATTGATGATGAATTAGTTAATAAGGTAATCGATGTGTTAATTAATGTATTGTTGTTCTCTATTTGTAAAACAAATTCCCTGTCACTCTACGTTATTTGATAATACTTTTCTTTTGGGATGCCTCACAAAGTTAACAAACGCCCACTATTGTTGATGCGCCAACGCCGTCCCCATGGTAGATAAAAATGTATGATTTAGTATCTTTTTCTACTCCGTCCCCGGAATCGAATTACTTAAGTTTTGCCCCGCCAGAATTTCTTTCGTCACCATGACCGTACTTAGATCGATCGAATCTACAAATATGATGCTAACAAATTCCGTATCACGAAATCGATCTACAAATATGATGCTAACAGATTTCGTATCACGAAATCGGATCTGGCAAATTGTACAGATTGTAGCTCGGGACGACTCGTATCACGAAATCGGATCTGGCAAATTGTACAGATTGTAGCTCGGGACGACGACCAAGCGTACGGTCTCGGTGAAGAGAGAAATTCTGTTGAGTTCATACACTTGTCGTTACATGTTTATGTTACAAAGCATGATTAAATTCTAACTTATTTGAATTTCGGATGTTTATGAATATGCATATCAGACAAGACCCAAGAGTTACTTTTGTGTGGAAGATGAGGTCTTGATGATGGACAATTTGTTAAGACATGATGGGTATATCCTGTTAAGAGCAAACTTCATGTGAGTTGAATTTATGCTTCTTGAAACTGCCATGGCTTCTTTGTAATTTTTTTACTAGATATATCTTTCATATAGAGAGGAGAGTATGCAACTATATTCAAGATTTGTGAATTGGGAGTGGTAATGAGGCTGCAAAAAAATGGAATCATCCTTGCATTATAAATGTAGTTTTTCTTTGTCTTACCATACTTCTTTTGTAAGACCGTGGGGTATGGTGGGGCTTGGGTTGGGCATTGGTTGACACGTGGAATGGGAAAAAAAACCCACGCCCATGGGGTATGGTGGGGCTTGGGTTGGGGGCTTGGGTTGAGGGCATGAGTTGACACATGGCCATTGAGAGCCCGCCATGTCACCTTGCTAGGCGCCCCACGCCCGGCTTCAAACCCACGCCAAAGGGGGCCACGCCCAAACCCAAGCCCCCGGGGTGGTGGCTTGGGCGTTTTCTCCCAACCCACGCCCCAACCCAAGCCCCATACCCCATGGCCTAACAAGAGAAATCCGATGTTCTTCATAATACTAGATATTTTGTTTAACTAAAAAATGTTTTATTTTTAGCCCCCGACCGCATCTAGTTTATTTAAAATATTATATGTAATGTATATATTTATATATTTTATATTTTTTAGTATTCAACCCGTGTAGTGCACGCGCTATTTTAGTATTTTAGTGTTACTAAAAGCACATATATGCAGGTTTTTGTGATAGATTTAAGTTAATTGTATGAATTATTATATAATGATAAGAATACGTCGGTTTTATAAAGTTTTTTTTACAGGTTATAAGATCAAATCGTTTTCTGGTACAACACCTTATAATGTACGGAGCTATAATCTAGTTTAGTTTATAAATAAAGATACAAAGTTAAAATATAGTAACGTGTTTTACATATTTCTCTATGCTTTCAGTGGTACTCTTGACCAATTATTCAAATTTAGCATGATAGATGTTTATAGTTATTTAAACTATACATCGAATTTAATTTTTTTTGTTTACGATATAACGTAATATAATATAATAACAATAGTGAGGATCGATAAGGTGATAAACCAATATTTCATATTTCCTGGCATGTGGCAACACCTCTTCCTCTCTCAAATAATTGTATTTTTAATGTTATTTATGTTAAGTATAAGAAAATAATAATAAAGTCGCAAAATGCCAGTGGATAATTTATTTAATTTTTATTATTTATATGGATAAACGTTAAACCATATTGAATAATTATTAACACGGTATACCATTTAATTTCTCTTATTAGAATGCAGAACTAACGTTTTCTTTTACATCTTAAAGATAAAGAAATTATCAAATTATCAAATATTGTTCATAATAAGAAATAACTTTATAATTGTAATGTAATTTTTTTTAACATGCGAGACTAAAAGAAGAGTTTTTATGATATGTTTAAAACATTTATTATAATAGGAATTAAGATAATGCTAAGTGATATTCATATATTAAATTAAAAAGATATATTAATTAAATAAATTAGAGTAAATTGCCAAAATCGTCCCTGAGGTTTGGGCATGTTTGTCATTTTCATCCAAAACATTTTTTTTGTACCACATAGCATGGCTGTAAAAATCCCGACTAGTCTCCGATTAATCGCCGATTAATCACTAATCGGAGGTTCACCGATTAATGACCCATTAATCGCTAGGCAGTCAATAGTGGTCCTATTCTGGGCAAATTTGGGCCAAGCGTCGGCCAAATTTCGACCAAACCATATAAATTTCTTCCAATTACTTAAAAAATGGGTCAATGAGGGGTTAAAACATGTATACTTTAAAAAACTACATATAAAAATGCGTGAGTATATATACAACTAAATATTACATATTAAAAACTCAATTCGATTAATTCCGAGTAATCCCTATTAATCCCGATTAATCGCTAGTCGGTACCCCACCGCCCGACTAGCGCCTAGCGATTCTTACAACACTGCCACATAGTCATTCATTTTTTTTGGATTTTTTGTCATTTTCATCCAAACGTCTAACTTTTTTTTTGGGCCAAAATCGTCCCTGAGATTTGAGATTTTTTTCCATTTTCATCCAAATGTTTGATATAAAAAATAGAGTAAACTGCCATTTTGGTCCCTGAGGTTTGGTCACTTTTGTCATTTTAGTCCAAAACTCAAACCTTTTGCATCTAGGTCCCTGTGGTTTCAGTTTTATTGTCATTTTGGTCCAAAAGTGATCGGAGGTTAAAATACTTACAACGAGGCAGAGCTTCGTGTTTTAGGGGTATTATACCCGTTAATATTTGCACTATAGCTTTGAGAGAGAAAGAAAATTTGAACGAGGAAGACTGAGGCCGATTGCCTCAATTTATAGGCTGGAACAGGGGGGCTCGCGCCCCGCGAGCCCCCTTTCTCTTTCCTTTGTGGCCCGCGAGAACCCTAGACTAGGGTTTAGCTTTGGTGAACCAACACCATAGATCTAACACGCACAGGGACACGTGGTGGCCTGAGGCTTCGCCAGATGTTTCTCGGTCGCGCCCCGCGACTCACCCCGGGGACTCGGTCGCGGCCGGTGAGCGATGTTAATTATTTGTTTTATTTGATTTTGTTAAAATAAATGTTATTCAGGTTCGTTAATGTAGATACGGGTTATATTTTAGGGCGTTTAGGGGTGTTTTTGAGGGTTGTTATATCCTCCCCACCTTGATTTAAATCTCGTCCTCGAGATCTACTGGAACAGGTGTGGATATTCCTTTTACATTTCTGACTCGAGCTCCCAAGTATATTCTGGTCCTCTCTTGGAATCTCATTTCACTTTGACCAGAACTAATCTCTTGTGTTTGAGATTCTTGATCTCTCTATCTTCAATCTGCAGTGGGATCTCTACAAACTTAAGTTCTCATTTACCTCTACGTCTTAAAGAGCTATCACTAATGATTAGTCTGCTAAGCATTTCTCTGAGAAGGAGTAACTGTTGTTTGTCTGGAAACACCTTAATTTTTAATAAAAGTAAAATATATAATGTTTTATAATTCAATGCATTTTAACTATATTTTCACTTTGTCAATAAGTAATTTATGTAATGTGTTACTTTTGTATTTATATTATTTATACACTTTGTGATAATGTAGATTAAATTTTCCCACCCGCGAAGTTCGTGGGTGATAACCTAGTATGCAATAAGGCAAATTAGGTGGGGAAAATATGTAAAAATCTCTTTATGTAAAACCTAAATGGAAAAACTTTTATTGTGATATCATAAGTTATTTTCTCAATCATCACAGACGAATATCTATTTATAAGGCTAAAGGGTGTAGGGATTCATCACCTAGGAAAATGAATGGAAGGCTACACTTGCTTGATCTACCATGGTTTGCATAGATTAAACAATGGCAATCATGGTCCTGCTTTCCATTTTTCAAGAAATCATTTCATTTTTCTTTAGATAAAGATAAATTAAAATAAATAAGGGGCTAGTAGTTTGGGTTATGACAACACCCTTAGGGTAGTGGTTTTGGATGGTGGATTAGAGGTGGGTGATATGACATTGATGTGGAGGGTCATGGTGGTCATGACCACACCCTATAGCCTAAACTACGCTTATAATCGAAGCATTATGTTTGGTCTAAATAACCTACGTACATATTAACAAGGGACTTCAATGAACCAAAACACTATAAAAGAAATATTAATTTTGATTAAGATGACCAACCTTCTAGATTTAGGAGTTATTTGACAACTTTTGAATGGATAAGTACTTAACAGTAAGAGGTCTGAACAATTAAGTATTGAACTAGTATGAGGTCTGAACCATTAAAAGCCAGTATAATGCTTAACCATTCAGAGACAAATGTCTGACTAATTTAGATAAAATGTCTTAACCATTCAGACTCATTAATATGTTTAACCATTCAGAGACAAATGTTTTAACCATTTAAAGACAAATATCTTAACCATTCGACTCGTTTCTTTCACTTTTTTTCCCAAATTCTCATCAATCCATATACGAATCCATCATTTTACTAATTGATCTCTCAATTAATTTTATAAAATATAATATCTTTAGTGCAAGTTGGGTTTGTGAATTATGGGCCTATGTAGGTCGCAAGATCCGGCTCCCGTCATCTAGGCCGAAAACAGGTCCAAAACGTATCCGTAATTCCGTATTTCAACACAAGAAAGTCAAGGGCCCAATAGGCTGATGGCTTAGAAAATATTTAAATTTCACTGACGATAGGGTGTGGTTATTACCCTCATGACCCTCCACGTCAGTGTCATGTCACCCACATCCAAAACCACTATCCTAAGAGTGTGGTCATAACCGAAACCACTATCCCCTTATTTATTTTAATTTATCTTTATCTAAAGAAAAAGAAAAAAAAATTCTTGAAAAATGCAAAGAAGGACCATGGTTGCCATTGTTTAATCCATGCAGCTTATGGTGGATCAAGCAAGAGGGTGGTGTAGCCTTCTATTCATGTTCCTAGGTGGCGAATCATGTCCCAACTATAATCCCCACACCCTTTAATAAGGGAATATATATAGGGGTGCCTTATTCCCACATACCCTATATCTTATTTTCACATCCCCTATTGTATACGGCCGTATACAATTATACGGCTCGTATAGAATGTTTTTTAATAGGAAAATGCACAGAGAATGTTTTTTTTGGTTTTATTATATACGGCCCGTATACATTTATACGAGTCGTATACATGTGTATACGATTTGTAAAACGTATACGGCTCAATTGATTTATTTTTGTGGGTTTTTGATGTTAGGACATGTATACGGGCCGTATAACTATATACGGGCCGTATATATTGGCTTTTTTCAAGTATCACGTTTTATTCCCGTAAAAACACAATCATTCTAGGGTTTCTAAAACTCTTCATCACCTTTAACAATGTCGATAAACGTTGATCGGAACATGCCGCTTAAATCGGAGCACAGGTAGAGTAACGTTACCGATCAGTCCGTTGATGAAAACCTTAGCGATCGCAGAGATCTTCGTGTTGGTTATTTATCGATTCCGAGTAACTAGTAGAAGAACCTGCCACAAACAAGTTCTCCACAGTTTGCTATTCAGATCTCTGTTCGGTCATCTTTCCAAACTACAACACACGATACTTTTAATAAGCTGTCATAGTTGTCAAATTCGATTTCAACAAATCTTTTCATTCTCCTTCAATTTCTAAAACATTCTCTGTTACATGAAGACGTGTCAGGTTCTTCTACTAGTGGTATTTTACTGAAGTATTGAAGATTGAGGCGGGCATTGTTTAAATCTGAATATAACTAGATGTTACGTGTATCAGCGTTGTTTATCACCCTGTGTGAGCATTGGAAACTCGACAAACAGTCTTGACAACTGTGACATTTTATCTATCTTTGTGTGTCACATCCATCCTGTTATTGCAATCGATATGATTAATTTTTTCAGATTTTTTTCTAATTAGCGTTGTTAACTACCAAAAGAATGCATACACAAATAGTTCTAGTAGACGAAGCAAAGAGACCGTTGTGTATCTGTTATCTCGGTTGTTCAGTACTCTCCTATATCAACTTGAACGGTTGATGGTTACAAGGATCGTTCTAATAGATTAAAGAGAATAAACCATTTTTTACCAATTTTCACTCCAGTAGTTGAAACTTGAGCGCAGGAATCAATTCAAAACCCTCACCCTCAAAAATCAACCAGAAACCAAAGGAAAAAAGGGCTGATAATGGCTGATGGTTCTTCGTTGAGGAAACCAAACGTAGACGGAGATGATAGGCCTGGTAACCGGAAGAGAAATCAATTGTATTTTTTTAGTTGCTTCTCTTGTTAAGTTTCTGAACCAACCGAAATCCACAAATTCCAACAGTTTCTTCATAGATTTCGTCCGGTTTCCAAACTCTTTCACACAAAGTTAATATTCACTGTGGTGGATGCAAGCATAAAGTTAGAAAAAATACTCAAGTTGAACGGACGATATGTATCAACAAATTGTGAGTGGGAATATGGCTATGAAGAATAGTATGGATAAACAATCACCGTATACGGGTTTTTCTGCTAGTTATTCAGAATGTTTCGAATCATCACAGAAGACGTGCCGGGTTCTACTGCTAGTAGTATGAGTCTGAATCCATTGTGGTTCGTGAATGTTTCGAATCATCACGACAAGGATCGTTCTAATAGATTAAAGAGAATAACCCTTTTTTTTTACCATTTTTTACCCATAGTATACGAGCCGTATAATAATATACGGCCCGTATACAACCATCGTATACATTGTATACGATCGGTAAAAATATTTTTTACCAATGGTATACGGCCGTATAAACCGTATACGACTCGTATACATATGGTAAAAAATGGTAAAATCCTCTTTAATCTATTAGAACGATCCAATAAACGAAGAAACCAAACGTAGACGGAGATGATAGGCCTGGTAACCGCAAGAGAAATCAATTGTCTCAAACACTACTAAACATCTGCTTTCTGAATCTGAATCTGAATGTTAACTTTTTAGTTGCTTATCTTGTTAAGTTGTGTATTTACGAAGCTGACAAACACATTGGTATTTTCTCAAAATGTGCAAACTTGAAGAATCTCACATTAAAGGAGTTTGCAACAACGGGATCAGATGGTTTGAGTATCTTTCATCCTCGTTTGGCTAATCTCACACTTGAAAATGACCACGTTGGTATTTTCTCAAAATGTGCAAACTTGAAGAATCTCACATTAAAGATCTATACACAAACTCTTCTACATCTTTTAACCAGTTGTCCATCACTTAAGACCTTGAAAGATTTGTTGAAATCGAAGCATTTTTACCCACGATGGACTCAGACTCATGTTCAAGTAAGTGTCTAAAAATCTAAAAATTCAGGTTTACCTTGTAAATTTCTCAAAACAAGAATACTACAAACATTCTATACCTTGCAACGTATACAGGTGCAAGAGAATGGCGAGTTATTTTTCAGTTATTTCTGTTGAATCACAAATTCCATTGTTTAAACCAGAATCAGGTTCTCAATACAAGGATCGTTCTAAGAGATTAAAGAGAATACACCATTTTTTTACCATTTTTTACCATAGTATACGAGCCGTATCAGAATATACGGCCCGTATACAATCGTCGTATACATTGTATACGATCGGTAAATTTGTTTTTTACCGAGCGTATACGGCCGTATAAACGGTATACGGCCCGTATACATATGGTAAAAATGGTAAAATAAGGTCTTTCTTTCCTTTTTTTAGTTGCTTCTCTTGTTAAGTTTCTGAACCAACCGAAATCCACAAATTCCAACAGTTTCTTCGTGGATTCCGTCCGTTTTCCAAACTCGGTCATTCCTTGTGATACATGAACGTTGTATTCTTGTCTTTCAGAAGAGTGCTGTAATAGAGAAATCATCCTATGTCTTTTATCAACCGAAGAGGCAGCAAGGACAGATAATACTTCATTTGTCGAGAAACCATACTGTCAAGAAACTAACATCTTTTAATACTTCATTGCGTATGTGCTTGTGCTGTAGAAACCGGTGATGAATTTGTGTATCTAAATCAGGTTCTCTGCCTTAGATCGGTCATTCCTTGTGATACATGAACGTTGTATTCTTGTCTTTCAAGACAAGGATCGTTGGAAGGATTGTAGTAGCAGGACATTGGTACCACTGTGAAAATTGCATCAGGAGGGGAGAGAGTCTGTGAAAATCACCCTCCCCTGAGGAAAAGTTTTCCCGACGACTCAACAACCATTTTTTCTTTTCCTTCAATTTCGAGAATATTCTCCTTGCAACTGTGCTTGTGCTGTAGAAACCGGTGATGAAAAGTTTCAACCAAAGGGAAATCCATGAAACGAAAGGGATTTCGAGCAGTTGGTATTGAACCAACAAAAGTCTGCTGGCAAGAATCTTTTTTCACATGGTATTGAACCAAGAATATGATACCTTCGAGATACTTCGTGTTAGTTTGATTTGAATTTTGAAAGTTGGATGTCCGTTATCTCAACCGAACGTTAATTGCTATTGTTTTAAATAACAACAGATAATGAACGGATTGTTGGTGGATAACGCAAACAAGTTCTCCACAGTTTGTTATTCAGATCTCTATTCGGTCATCTTTCCAAACTACAACACACGATAAGTTTAAACTTTATAGTGTGTGATTTGACCAGGAAATGATTGGAGGTGAAGGTTCAGTGCACGAAAAGTTTCTTACGAAATGTACGTGACAAAACAAATATGTTGGGAATTAAACGCATGTCTGTAATCCCGCGTTGATAGCTTCCGTTTTATTCAGACTCCTTACAACTCTCATCAAATGCCTCACTCTTCCTTTTATTCTATAAATATTAAATAAAGAATAACACCATGCCCGTAATCCCGCGTTGATAGCTTCCGTTTTATTACAGTCATACGACACGTTTTCTTGTTCTTCAATCTTTATTACTTGTTGATGTTTTATTTTGAGCACCTCACCACTCTAAAATATTTTAAAAATCAAAATTTCGTTCCATACGGGCCGTATACTGTTATACGGCCCGTATACACGTTCGTATACATTGTATACGACCATTCCAACTTATTTACACATGGTGTATACGGGCCGTATACTGTTATACGGCCCGTATAGAATAAAACAACTTGACAAAGTCTGTGCCAGCAGACTTTGTCAGTTGTTTTTATTATATACGGGCCGTATAACAGTATACGGCCCGTATACACCATGTGTAAATAAGTTTTCCCATGTGTTAATATTAGGACATTATATTAGATATAACCAATGTTTTGAGAATCTTATTGGTAACTATGCCAGGGGCGGAGTGTGTAAAATTTTTGTTTTTATTTTTCGGTTTTATCCTGATTCCAAAAAAAAAGATACTCCTGAATTTTTAGATTAGATCCACAACTATGCTACTAGCTCATTGGCAGATTTGATAAATCGGATGATATTATAATTAATTTTAAAATATTTACATAAATTTAAATAGTATGTTGTTATGATGCTTATATCTAATAGAATTACATGTAGATGTATGAATGAGATTAATTCTATTGGTTGTTAAAAAAAATCATATAGTAAAACAATTACTTAAAATCGATTCAACCACTGAATCATTTTAAGGCTCAAAAAATCATTTTAATACAAATAATATAACTTTTTAGCCCATCCACATTTTCACCAATCCTCGTATCAACACCATTATTTAAAAAAAAAACAGCTTAAACCGGCCGGTTGAATCGGTTAAACCGGATGTCGGATACTTAATCGGTACGAATCATACCGGTAAACTAAGGAAACGACAAAGAAGTCATACCGTCGATAAATTGGGTTATACCGGTTTCAACATCACTTATGCTATCCTTTCTAAAAACAATAATTACGCTAGGGAATATGATTCAACTTGCAAACTTATAAAAGGTTACTATAATAAATCATAATCTAGAAAGTAGTTCTCTCTAGAATATTAGATTTCTAGTTGTGTTATTTATTAAGAGTTGTAAAAATAATTAATTAATACACGTTATATAAAAAGGTTTTTTTATAAACTCTTTTCAACTTTTTTCTATAATTTTGTGTGGGGTTAACTTGTTTAAGATATGTGGAAATACTACAACGTTTTAAACACGAAATAATTGGTCAAGCTAACTCCAAACGAGGTCAGTACTATTCACACCCACCAAGGTTTCGTTAAACTTCATTTGGTTTCAAAAGTTGTGTATAAGTTTAACCATAATATATATATTTTAGGGATGTCTTATATTTAAAGTTTTTAGGTTTCAAGATATGCATGTAATTCTTGTTTCACAAGGATTTGTTTTTTTTAATTGTTTATCCTATCCTAGCTGTATTAGATGGTAATTATTTAAGTTTAAATCTATCTATACTTACTATCTACACTTTCTATAAAACAGCAAATGTTGCTGACATAAGAAAAGCTGAGATAAGAGCCATAGAAGTTGTCCAACAAATGCATTTCTTATGTCATTATTGCATCATAAATCTTAATATATAAAATCACTTTAATAGCCGGTAGAGGTTGAAGGTTGATAGAATGTCATCATATCAGCAGAGGTTGAAGGTTGATAGAATGCTCTCACAACAGCAGCGGTTAATTGCCGGCAATTTCAAATTCAAAATGCATGGGAATATGTAATTCGCAATTAATGCATGTCACTCACTCACTCATGTCAAACATCTTCTTATATAAGACTTTTCTTCTCATTTTCCTCCTTATATTTCATCACACTCTCATCTTTCTCTGATTTTCGATTTTGAAATTTGAATTGATTCCGAATTCCGAATTAGAAGCATGTCAACATCAGTTGAGAGCAATAATCTTAGTTTTGTTAACGATTTGAATCATGCAAAAGATATGTGGCACATGAAAGCAAGGATCATCCGAAAATGGAATCAAGGTTATAAAGGATCACATCTTCATTGATGAAAAGTAATGTTTATTTGTGTTTTCCATTCATGTATAAATGATTCCCTGGATGTATATGTCTGATTTCCTATTTCTAGGCTTTATAGGTTTGTATCATAAAACCTTGATTGTTCAAATGTTCCTGAGCTTTGTACGGTAGTTTATTAAGGATGTATATTGTTTGATTTTTTCTTTCTATCAGAGACTGTAGGTTTGTATGCTAAAAAATACTTTGTTTAAATGTTCTTCAGGGTGTTAAGATTCAAGGAGGTATTAAAAGTGATTTGATACCTGTTTTTTATGGACAACTTCAAGAAGATGTTGTTGTTATTCTGTCGAAATTTGGTGTGGGTGAAAATGAAGATTTATATAAAGTTGTAGCACATGACTATAAAATCAACTTTTATCGATGAACAACTGTTACACCTGTGAGAGATTGGCACGGTGTTGAGTATGGTTTCAACTTCAGAGCTTATAAAGATATTCTTCAAGGAGAGACAGTAAAATCTTTGAGTGTTGGTAGTGTATATTTTTGTAATCATGTCTTTTCTAATATAAAATTATAAATTTTTACTTACTCTGTTGTATAATGTAACACCTCGCAAAACCATGACCAATAAAGTGAAGACACGTGTCATGAGCCCTAGAGATGTAACAAGTTGACAATTGAGGGATTAATGTTGACAAGTAGTGAAAAGGTGAATTCCGAGGGACTAAAAGTGTCAACATATGAAAACTATGCCTTCAGATAACTTCGCACAATGTTCGTATTCTTAAAAAATTAAATAATTAGGCGTGGGAAGACGTTTGTGATAAACGAACGAAAACTATAGATGAAAAAGGGGTTAAATGTGTCAACATGTTAATTCTTACCTCTGAGTGACCCTTTAACAAACCTGGAACTTTGCAATGCCCAATTTTGCTTCCAAGAATGCCAAATGATTTATACATATGGTTTCGGTATTATTATTTAAAAAGTTGTGCAAAGTTCCAAGAAATAAGGATTTAATGTGACAACAAGGGAATCTAGTACCTTTCGGGTGATCTCGTAACTAACCGGGAACCTAACGATGTTTATAATTGACCCAAGATACTTAAAAGTTAACTTTGGGAGTCAAAAGTACAATAAATGAAAGTTATTTCATGTTAAAAGGGACCAGGGACTGAAACTGCCAAGGTTGGAAAACTTTTTACCGGAATCAGGGAGCATCGCGTGGTGCGTAAGCCCCCTCTGATGTCTACGCGGGTCGCGACAAAGTCACCAGCGACCAAAAAAAATTGGCAGATGCATGTTGCAGGCTGTCCACCGCCATTGCATGGCTTCTGAGCAATACCAGGGGCTTGTAAACGGTTTTTACTGCCACATTAACACTTGGGATCATCTGGTAACTCCCTAAAACAGCTGGAATGATCCTAGGAGCTCTCAAATTTCTATATATAGGTGCTTGTTTGATCCATTTGAACTTGCACTCTCAAAATTCACTCATATCATCTTCTCTGGAGCATCCTGGTCTTAAAGGAAGCTTTCTAAGTTCAATTTTTCGTGCTAAGGACCCTTGTAAGTGTTCTTAGCTCCTGTAGTTCAAGTTTTGCATGTTTTAGAACCGAAAGTCAAAGTTGTCGTAATTACACTTTGTCTTTCAGTTTAATTCATTTCTGTCCAGACATTAATTGAAACGAAAGTGGCTATGTGTTGGTAATTAAGTAGGTAATAATCCCTCAAAAGGGCACCTACTAATTATCACGTTAACTCAGTCAATTGTCGGGTCAAAGTAACTAGTCAAAAAGTCAAAATAGTCAATTTTTCAAATAATAATTAAAACTGACAATTTAGAAGTTATGAAACCTGTTTTGTCACCTAAATAACTTGGTAAATATTAATAGAACATAAAGCATGTTCAACCCGACAATTATGAGTTTAGGCTCGGTTCGCAACCGAAAGTCGCAAAAGTTGACTTTTGCTTTGACTTTCAGTTCTAACCCGAATTAGTTTAGTTTAGTTATGCATTAAGATTTCTATGTGACCATGTTATATGTTAGTATAATCCTCTGAGGTTATACTACATGGTCCCTTAGTAATCCGAGATATTTGCTTGTTACCGTTGTTATGCTTAAACTTTGACCGTTATGCCCTTATAATGTAAAAACGAGATTTTTGAATATGTAAGCATACAAATGGCTTTGTTACTGATATATAAACATGTCAAATTATTTTGACATAATTTTCTGGTCTCAAATGAAAGTTATGCAAGATATCGTAAAATGGGACTTTTTATTAATTAATTTACGCATTTGTGCATAAAACATGTTTAAACTGAATTTTTGGCACCAAACCCATTACCCACTGTTATGGTAATATTTTTAGGGATTTTTGGAAGGTTGGGTCAGATTTGATACTGACCATATCATTGAGTTCTTGTATAAATTCGATAAATGACGATAATGCCCTTTTTGTTAATAAAATGGGATTTACAAATGATAAGCATGCCAAACTTTTTCCTACTGATTTTATATGAAAAATAAAATATGTAACACCTGTCTAATTACTACTTGAATTTAATAAAAAATCACATGATTTTATATAAAAGGTGTCTAAATTAAAACATAAGTACCAACACAAAGTTCTAAGTATTCATAACAAGTCAACCACCGACTAGTTTAAACGATCATGACATAATTAGCAATTTGTTTACATACAAAAACATTTCTATTAAGGTTTAGATATCGCGGAAGCTTCAAAAGTTGTGTTCAGTTCGAGAGCGTTGTCTTGACCATCATCCACGTACTTACAAATGTTTGGTGTGTGTTTTGGTTATTAATTAAATCAAATTTCAATTTTAACACTTTCAGTCCCTTAACTTTCGTTTTTGTTTTGTTTTAATCCTTTAACTACTTATAAGTCATCACCTAACTAGGTTAGTGCCATACCTAGTTAGTTTATCTTACTAAATTATTTGCAACATGATTGTAATTTAAGTATTTGTATTTTTCGGGGTGTTACAAGTCCACCCCCCTTAAAAGGGTTTCGTCCCCGAAACCAGAGTACGTACTGAATAGTGTAGGGTAGAGTCGTCGCATCTCCTCCTCGGACTCCCACGTAGTGTCCGAACCTTTCCTATGCTCCCACTTGATCTTGACTTGATCGATTTGTTTGTTTCGCAAGTGCTTAACCTTTCGATCTAAAATTTCCAATGGCCTTACCGCATAATTCAGGCTACCATCCACCCCGATATCGTCGTAATGGATGTAAGCTGTTTCCTTCGCTAGACATTTCCGCAGTTACGACACATGAAATGTGCCATGTATCCCACTCAATTCTTCTGGTAGTTCGAGGCGATAAGCCACCTTGCCAACCCGTTCGATGATTTTAAATGGACCGATAAACCTCGGGCTTAGTTTCCCCCTTTTTCTGAATCTGATAACGCCCTTCCATGGGGAAACCTTTAACATAACCATGTCGCCTATCTGAAATTCAATCGGTCTTCGTCTTTTGTCGGCATAAGACTTTTGCCTATCTTGGGCTGCTTTCAAATGGGCTCGCACCACTTCAATTTTCTCATTAGTGGCCTGAACTATGTCTTTATGTGCCAATTCACGCGGTCCCACTTCACCCCAACACACCGGGGTTCTGCATTTTCTACCGTCTAGCATCTCGTAAGGTGCCATGCCGATACTTGAATGGTAACTATTATTATACGAAAATTCGGCCAAAGGTAGATAAACATCCCAACTTCCACCAAAGTCGATGATACATGCTCGTAACATATCCTCTAGCGTCTGTATTGTTCTTTCACTCTGCCCATCCGTCTGAGGATGGTAGGCGGTGCTAATGAAGAGTTTTGTTCCCATTTGTTCTTGAAAATCTCGCCAAAAATTGGAAGTAAACCGGGTATCTCTATCCGACACAATGGATACCGGTACTCCGTGGCGTGCCACTATTTCTTTTGTATATACCTCAGACATCTTTCCTGAAGTATATGCCTCGCGTATAGGAATAAAATGAGCACTCTTCGTTAATCTATCCACAATCACCCATATAGCATTGAATCCCCGAATCGTTTTAGGTAGTTTGGTCAACAGGTCCATAGTGATATGTTCCCATTTCCAAACCAGGATCTCCAAAGGTTGCAGTTTTCCATATGGTTTCTGGTGTTCCTCCTTGACTTGTAAGCAAGTCAAGCACTTCTCCACATATTTCACCACATCCGTCTTCATTCCAGGCCACCAATAATTTTGTTTCAGATTGTGGTACATCTTGGTCGCACCCGGATGAATAGAATATCGGGATTTATAAGCTTCATCAAGTAGAAGCGTCTTCACCCCACAAGTATTTGGAACCCATATTCTTCCGGATCGAGTCTTCAACCCGTTCCTTCCATCCAACAAATCTTTTAACTGGCCGATTATTCTTTCCTTCTTCCAGTTCCCCTCTTTCACTGCTTCTACTTGCGCTTCTCGGATACGTTCAAGTATACCCGAGGTCACCACAAGCTGCATCGACCTTACTCGTATTGGGACATAGTCCGCCTTTCTGCTCAGAGCATCCGCCACTACATTTGCCTTTCCGGGGTGGTAGTGTATTTCACAGTCGAAATCCTTCACCGTTTCTAACCATCGTCTCTGGCGCATATTTAACTCCTTCTGATCGAAGAAGTATTTTAAGCTCTTGTGATCGGTGAATATGGTGCATTTTACCCCATATAAATAGTGTCTCCATATTTTTAACACAAACACCACCGCAGCCAATTCGAGGTCGTGCGTGGGATATTTCTTTTCGTGTATTTTTAGTTGCCTCGAGGCATAGGCTATAACTTTGCCCCGTTGCATTAAAACGCATCCGAGCCCCGATAGGGAAGCATCCGAATAAACCACCAAGTCTTCGACTCCGTCCGGCAATGTTAATACCGGAGCTTGAGTTAATTTCTCCTTTAGCGTTTGAAATGCTTTTTCTTGTTCGGCACCCCAAATGTACTTTTCCTCTTTTCGGGTTAACTTAGTTAGCGGCGACGCAATCTTGGAAAAATCTTGAATGAATCTCCTATAGTATCCCGCAAGCCCTAAAAAGCTTCTGATTTCCGAAGGATTCTTCGGGGGATTCCATTTTGACACGGCCTCGATCTTTGACGGATCTACCAATATTCCATCGGCACTTATGATGTGGCCGAGGAATTGCACCTCTCGTAACCAAAAGGCGCACTTAGAGAATTTTGTAATACAACCTTTCTCGTCTAAGTGTCTCTAACACCTCTTGTAAGTGGTGTGCATGCTCAGCTTCACTTTTCGAATACACCAAAATATCATCGATAAACACGATGACCGATTTATCCAGCATTGGCTTGCAAACCCGATTCATGAGGTCCATGAAGGCCGCGGGTGCATTTGTCAGCCCAAATGACATCACGAGGAACTCGTAATGTCCGTATCGCGTGCGGAAAGCCGTCTTCAGCACATCTTCCTCCTTGACCTTTAGTTGGTGATACCCCGATCTAAGGTCAATTTTTGAAAACCAGTTCGCACCTTGTAATTGGTCGAATAGATCATCTATCCTCGGAAGCGGGTATCGATTAAGAGCTTGGCAAAATGAAGTATTTATAAAACTTTGGTTTGCACCAGAGTCAAATAATACTTTTGCATAAACGTCATGAACTAAGAACGTACCAGCTATTACATCAGGAATCAGTTCGGCTTCCTGTGTGGTCAATTGGAAGGCCCTTGCGTTCTTCTTATTAGTTCCTTCAGCAGGTTTGGCCTTGGTATCTGCTGGCTTGACCAATTTAGGGCATTCTGGTCTGAAATGCCCACCTTCTCCGTAGTTATAGCAGATCTTTGTTTTCTTTCTGCACTCTTCTTCACGATGTCCTAGAGCTTTGCAGAAGTTGCAGGTTTCATTGCATTTTCTAAAATGTTTCTTTTTATAGTTCCTGCAGAACGGCGGAGTGGAAGATTGCCCAGTTCCTTTTTTCTTGAAATTGCTATTATTACCCATACGAAATCCTTGGGTAATATTTTGGGCTAACTCCTTTTTCTTGTTTTCTTCCCGCATACGCACCAGTCCGTCTGTCAAGGTGTTGGCTAGTTCCACCGCATCATCGATTGTGCGAGGTCTCGCAGCTTTGACGATATCACGGATCTCGCTAATCAAACCCCAGATGTAGCGAGAAATAAGTACCGGTTCTGGCGAGGCCAAAGTTGGTACTATTCTGGCATACTCGAAGAAAGTCGAAGTATACACTCTACAATCAACATCCATCATCCGGTGGTTTAGGAACTTATTTGCCATTTGTTCCTTTTAATATTCGGGACAAAATTTTCTTTCCACAAGACTTTTAAATTCTTCCCAATTCATGGCATAAGCCACATCGCTTCCCTTGGCTTTTAGTACCGTATTCCACCATTCTAATGCCCCTTCTTTAAAAAGATGCGACGCGTACATGACCTTGTCTTCCTCGGCACATTTACTTATTTTAATTACTGGTTCAGTTTTCTCTAACCAACGCAGTGCAGTAGTCGCCCCTTCATTGCCTGTAAATTCAATCAGTTTACAGGCAAGAAATTCCTTGTAAGTGCAACTAGGCGTTGCAGCTTTCATTTTCTTAAGAAAGGGGGCTTGCACCACATTATCATTATCATTAATTTTGCCGCCTCCATTTACACTATTACTAAAATTGTCGTCGCGAGTACGTTTGCTGTGAGTAATTGGTTGAGGTTCAACTGGATTTCGAGCAGCAGCAAAGATTGCCGGAATAGCATTGGTTATTCCTTGGGCAACGATGTTTTCTATATCTTGCCTATTCAGGAACTGATCTTCGTGATTTTGTTCGGATTGATTAACCTCGTTAACTGGTTCATTACCAGCGTGTTCCATCTGGTAATATATATATATATATATATATATATATAGGGTAGGGTTCATGCGAGAACCACCTTTATTGCGAGAACCGCGAGAACCAATGTGAACATGGGGCAATTTTGTAAATACCAATCATCTTTTAAAACACGCTTACCTGAGATTACTTTTACCATCGGACTTCAACATAAATTAAACTACATTTAATCAAAACTTTCACGTCCACTATCATTATCATATGAACTGTGATTCAATCCAAATATCTTAACTTCTCAACCTGATTCTCTCCACAATTCATCGATTACAACTGTTTACATCATGGTCTCGAATACATCATCACTTCACCATCATCCGTTCACCATATACAAGCATCTGGATTGAGATTGTATCTCAGATTTGGGATTTTACCAGCACATATTTCATATTTCGTCATATAATCGAGGTTAGTTCCCAAAATTCGTCTGGTGATTATAAGAATAGATGATTCAATGAGTGTGTCACTATGACGGTATCGTCGGGAATCAATCGCCGTCGGAATCGTCGCCGCCGACGGAATCGTTGACGGATTTGTAATATAGATATTGTCATATAAATCGTGACACCGTTTGCAAGTTTATACAATTCGTTTATACTGTTATATGATAGATAATTTGCCTTTTGTACTTTTATATGATAGATAATTTGTAAATTCAAACTTCGTTTTGTATTGTGTGATATACAGTTATGCATATGTACATATTTTGACATCACATGTTAACAGAATTAGATGTTAAGGTAATTTTTTGTGTGATATGTAGTTATGCACATGTGCATAGATTGTACTAATAAGTCAATATGCACATGTGCATATTGTGCAATAACATGTGAATAAGGTATTTAATGTTGATTCACATGCCATTGAATAAGGTATTTAGTTGTATTTTGGTGTGATGTATAGTTATGCACATGTGTATTTAATGTTAGATTATGTTAATAAGGTAGATTATGTTAATAAGGTAGTGTTATGTGATATATATATATATATATACATGTGCACATGTGCATAGCTTTACAAAATATGTTAATATGCATATGTGCATAATTTGTCATAATAGGTTAGTAAGGTATTTAATGTTTATCCACATGTTCATTGTAGATAATCAATGGAAAAATCGAAAAAATTAACATTTGTATTAAAGTCAAGGGATGAAGGGTATCAAGAATGTATGACGCAACACCCGGACAGCAACACAGAAGACGAATATGCGAAAGTTAAACAAAAAGGTTAGAAGCTGTTTATTTAGTATTAGGTTAACAAGGTCATTTATGATGGTGTACATATGTATAGTTATGTGCATGTGTATATTTTACCATAATAGATTTGTTGATGATTAATGTTATATATGGTTAGTGATAATACGAATTTCGATTTGGTACAGGATAAGGTTTATTATTGAAGCAAGCATGTTGATGAGATTAGTAATGTTAATGCACATGTGCATAGTTATGCACATATGCATGGTTTGATAGAGTATGTTAATAAGGGTAGGCATATGGATGCAAATGTGCATAGTTATGTACATCTGCATACTTTGACATAATGGGTTAATAAGGTCGTTCATGCTGATGTACATGTGCATAATGCACATATGCATGTTTTGATACAGTAAGTTAATAAGGGTAGGCATATGGATGCAAATGTGCATAGTTATGTACACCTGCATATTTTGATAGAATATGCTTATACGGAACAGGATAATAAGGTAATGTTGTGATCTATATAGATATGCACATGTGCATATTTTCTGACAGAACAGGCTTACACAGAACATGTTGATTAGGTATAATTGTGTGATACATAGTTATGCACATTGCATAGTTTGACAGAAAATGATTAAACATAACAGGATAATAAACTAAATTCGGGATCTATATAGTTATGCACACGTGCATAAATTGTTATAATAGGTTAATATGCACGTGTGCATAGTTTGCAATAATAGTTTAACAAGGTAGATAATGTTGATGCATATGATTTTGAATAGGAGTCTCACCTATGCATCAATGATCTGTAATCGGTATTTAGTTTTATATAGGTGTTTTTTGGTGTGTTATACAGTTATGATAATGTGTATTTCGTCTTGGATTATGTTAATAAGGTATAATTGTGTGATATATAGTTATGCACATGTGCATAGATTGACAAAATATGTTAATATGCACACGTGCATAGTTTGTCAACATAGGTTATTAAGGTATTTAATGTTTATTCACATGTATATAATGATGCATGTGTGCATATCTTTTGTCGATCATAAATTAATGTTGATACACATGCTCATTGTAGATCATCGATGGAAAAAATACATGGATTAACAGATGAAAAGAGTTAAGCAGATGTTAGACGAAGAGGCGTTGAAGCAATAGGAATGATGGGGTGTGCTCGACAACTAGAAAAAGGAACAGACAATATGATGTTATATGTGGATGATTCAAGGACATGAAACACGTAGTGTTTGTTTTTTTTTTTTTTTTTTGTTTGGGCAGTAGTAAGTGGCTAACTGATGTGGTGTGGGTATATTTGGTTGACAGTAGTTGTATAGGATAAATTATATATGTATGCACATGTGCATTATTCAAAAATAGTAATCATATGTCGATGTATTATGTATATCAAAGGATGTATTATGTATATTAAAGCAATGTATATACGTATCAAAGCTTGCTGGTATGTTGTTAAAAAATATGTATGGGTGCACATGAGCATTATTAGAACACGTATATTGCGTGTGTGCATATTTTTATTCCGTATCAAATAACCATGTTAAGTTAAACAGAAAACATGTATGCACATGTGCATCTTTATGTCAATACATTAAGTTTGGTAACCACTTGGGGTGTCCCAATGGCCAGCCTCACCCACCTCTTCCCAGAGGGCCCGAGTTCGAATCCTAGCAGGCACACCCTCCAGGCTTTTGCTTCCGGTTGGGTAGTAACCACCAGGTAGCTATGGAGGCAGCTATGGGGCTAAACTAGCTTGTGGAGTGAGATCACTCCAGCGGTTGGGAGGACCGTGCAATATCCCCCCTATATTAAGTTTGGTAATGCACATGAAAACAACTAAAAACATAATCAAAATGTAAATTTGATAATTCACATCATGATAACTAAAAAATACAGAATCAAAGTGAATACTAATCGGAATTTGTTTATCGTCATAAATAGTTAATTCAAGAATCATAAATTTGGGTTTGGTCAATTTCTGTTTCTCTTCCATGTTCATGTCCCTCTTGTTCGGATCCTTGGCTCTGGGCTTGGGCAGCTTCGACACAGTTCCTCGTGTCGCAGTTGATGACGGTTTGATCTGTTCTAGTTCTGGTTCTGGTTCTGCAGCCTGCATTGGCGATGGAGTCTGCATAGGCGGCTGAACAACAGGTGGGACGATCGGTTTAGATGCAGTCGAGTGATTTTGCTTGTTTAAAACAGGAGCAACCGGGTCACTAAAATTCGGCTTCTTGGATCTCTCAAGCGTCTGTATATTGTCCCACGAACTTCAATCAAATTCATATACAGTAGAAAACTCATTCACATGCTGATTAGTAGGCAATTTCGCCTGAATCGGTCTTAAAAGCATCTCGAAATAGGACAACAGCTGATGAACCATTCCATGAACCTCATCCGTCTTGGGGTTATAAAGCATCGCATTCTCAAACACCAACCGGACATCGGAGGCAAAATCACCAAACCCAAGTCCAGTAGTATAGGTTTATCTGTAAAAGTCGACTTATTTTTCCGAGTGCCAACCCAACCCATATTGACCGTCTTCATTCTGGTGTCTCTCAGCAACGCCAAAAGCTACATAAACTCCATCAACGCCTCCCCGGTTGTTAGATTGTTCTTCCATTGCCAATCCCACACAGTCACCTCCCCTATTTTTTTGTAGTTGTCCGCCACCCAATCCCCTTTGTTTGCTGCCATCCTGTACATTGGATAGTCATCCATAAGGCACTTGTTCAGAATCCATACATCAACGACATAGTCTAATTTTCAACATAATGCACATTTGCATATAATTTAATACAATATCATTTACAATCAACATAATGCACATGTGCATATAATTTAATACAACATCATTTACAGTAAATATAATGCACATGTGCATATCATTTAATATAATATCATTTACAAAGTATATACATCAATTACAGTCAACATAATACCTTTAGTCATAAATTGAATGGACTGCAACTTCAGGTATGTATTCAACATCAACTTCAGGTATCCAATATGGGGTGCCATTGGGTGTAGAATGTATAACAGCCGTAACCGTTCATGTGAATTTAATACGGAAATTTAACAAATTGCATGTGCAATGTAATTTAATATACAATATAACAAATTAATTGTCGTCACCATGCACATGTGCATATATTTATAATGTATCATAATTTGTAATATTTTTCAGTTAACACAGAGCACATGTGCATATATTGTTGATTAATAATTAGTGACAACATAATATGAATGTGAACATGTTTTAAACATGTATAACATTGAATAATATGCAAATTACACAAAATGGACATGGGATACCTTTAGTCTCAAACCGAATGAACTGCAATTGAGGTTGTTCTGTATTTATGGGTGCTGTACCAGTCGAAGTAGCATCAATCGACAACGATTGTTCATATATATTGGCATTCCTAGATGATACTGTAACATTAGCTGGTATTGACATGGAATCAATAGTAGGTATTTCAAATCCATGAAGGGAATGTCGACTATCAACTACTATCAACTGTTGTGTACACAATTTTGCAACTTTCAATTGGATTGACAGCATATACCGGTTTGGCAGCAGATGGACCACCAAGATAGGTAGTATCAGATGTATGAGGATGATATTCAGAGATTGTTGGGTTAGTATCATCGGATGCACACTGTTGTCTAATGTCGCGTGAACCACCGTAAACTCATGTGTGCCGCCGTGAACAGCCGTGAACCTCAATCAAAGTGCAGATGTCGCGTGAACCACCATAAACTCGTGTGTCCCGTCGGTAAGCCGTCGTGAACAGCCGTGAACCTCAATCAAAGTGCAGATGATGATGATGCAGATTGTGGATTGGGAACAAATGTGATGAAGAAACCCTAGAACAGGGGACACACGTGTTTATGTTACAGTCCATATATTTACAATTTTGACACCGTGTGTTTTTTTGTTATAATTCAATATATTTACAATTTTGCCATGTGTTCACACTGGTTCTCGCGGTTCTCGCAATAAAGGGTGGTTCCTAACGGATCTTTGTCCTATATATATATATAGGAATAAGTTAAAATGAGAACCACCTCGAGTTGTAAGAACCAGCGAGAACCACCCCCGCGGGGGGCCGTTGACCACGATTTTTTTTTACAACTAGATGTGTATATTTTAACACCCTACGCAAAGTTTGGGTTCAAACGGCGCGCCCGAGGGGGTAGTTTTTTACGCCCAAAGTTTGGTTAAAAAAAAAAGAAAAATTAAAAGAAATTAAAAAAACCCAAACTTTGGGCGTAAAAAACTACCCCCTCGGGCGCGCCGTTTAAACCCAAACTTTACGTAGGGTGTTAAAATATACACATCTAGTTGTAAAAAAAAATTCGTGGTCAACGGCCACCCGCGGGGGTGGTTCTCGCTGGTTCTTACAACTCGAGGTGGTTCTCATTTTAACCTTCCCCTATATATATATATATATATATATATCATTAGCATAAAATAAACAACAACCAATCACAATAAAATAATTGCACATAATCACGTCAACACATATAACCAAAATTGTCGACATTGCGACGTCCATTTTATATATTGTAGTATGCATCCGTACACACTACATATATTACAAAAGTTTTATTTTTAGTTATTTTTATATGATTATATTTTTATTATTATATTATTATTAAACACATACTCCCACAACCACACGACCACAGTCAGCTGGCATCTCAGAAACGACATTCCCTTTCTACGTATTTCCATGATATTATTTCCCCCACCTCCCAGATTCGATTTCCTGCGTCCACCAACTCCTCGCCATAGTGGCGGAGTTCAGCCAAGTTTTCTGTGCTCATAGATGGGTGTAGTGGAGGTTCAGGGTCAAATTGAGGGAAAAAGGTATTAGGGTTATTTAAGAGATTCTTAAATTGCCAGTCAGTGGTCCACCATTCTTCCAGCTCTTCTGGTAGAGGTTGGGGGTGGATAATAGGATCTGTGATAACAGGTTCCAGATTAACTGGAAGTTGTGCTTCCGCTGGGTAATTGAAGAGGTTTTCACCGGCAGGTCCGATGAAGTCACTAAGTGCTAGTTTATGATCCATCTCCTCCCATGATGGCATTTCCTGGGCTTGCTCTGAACTTTCCCCTATCTCCTTTCCTTTGACTTTATAATTCGGATCCTCAGCCTTTAAAATTTTCCGTGTCGCTGGTTTCTTCCTACGCACACGCCTCCAGCCCACGAATCTTCTTTTCTTTTTCGGTTTGGGTTTCTCCTGGGGTTGGGCTTGGAATTCCATAGGTTCCTCAGTGTCGGCCAAATAACAGGAAAAGTCCTCAGAGACTTCCATGTCAGCAGAATGGATAGTGATATTCTGAAGAGCTTCAGACAACTCATTCATGCTGTTAGCATATATGAAGAAACACACAAAATTCTAGGTTAAAATTTTGTAAATTAAATTTTCACATAATCACAGAATGGAAATCAGAAAAATTAAGTATTTCTAAATACTTAATTGGCTTAAAATCAGTGGCTCTGATACCAACTTTTTCTGTCACGGCCCCCGTCCCGGTGTGACCCGGTCCAGGAGCCGCGGGACAGAAACCCGTGGTATTTTATTATTTGAGTTGACAGCGGAAGTTTTAACAGGATCTTTTAAACTTGAAAACGCCGAATTATTTTATTTCATAAATTGGGGATTACACCCATAATTTACATTAAAGGGTATTTCACTGAGAAATCCCTGTTTTTACAAAAACATGTTTCTTTATTTTATTGAGCCACCTTCTCAAGCTTGTAGTTCTACACGGCACTTTTTTTTCCTGGATCACAGCAGATCACCTGAAACATGTTTTAAAAATATTTTATCAGCGGGGAAATACTGGCGAGTCACTCAAGTTGCACAAAACGACACATTGTTATAAATTACAGTATTAAGGGTGATTATATTGTTTCTATCAACCAATTACCCCAAATCGGTATTTGTCACTCGACTGTATCTGTGACTATGGTCAGATCACCCATTGGCTAACCCGTTGTCCAATGGTGACGGGTATCAAGTAATGTATACAAAACCCCACATACCGACAGTAATTGAAGATTACAAAGACTTAATCCCTGTAATTATAACTTTGAAAATAAATAGGGTTTTGGAAACAATTTGGTAAAAATAGAATGACTCGCATTGCAAATTTAAACGGGCAGAGCTTAGCTCACTGATAAGCCTTGTAACCTAAATTTAAACAGCAATGCATACGAAACTAGGTCAGTAACTTAATACAACATTTACGATAACTCACGAGATTAAAACCCTCACGACGAATGACAAAGTGCAATACTTTAACATCCATCGAATTCAAGACGAATGACAAAGTATAGCCCGAGTTTGAGCGGCACTTAAACATCCATCGGATTGGTTTAAATCGATCGGGCATTAAATCGTAGCAGTGATCGAGTTAATACCTTGTAGTCGTAGCAGCGTTTCCCTACGTAAAACTTCGAATTTAAGCAGCTTTCTTCGTGTTTTTGATTGAAATTCCGAACACAACTGAACTGCTCATGGCCAACCTATTTATAGCAAACTTTTGGGTTTTACGCGGCCCGCGTAAACCCCCTCATGATTCTTACGCGGCCCGCGTGGACTCCTAGTCTACGTGTAGGCTTGATGGGTCATGAGTAGGGTCGCCATGTGGACGGCACGTGGTCCGGATGCTTATCCGGTCAAACTTCAAGTTGACGCAGCCCGCGTAAAGGTCCCTTATGGTTTACGCGGCCCGCCTGAAAACCAAAAATCTTGTTTACTTGATTTTTCATGCACGTTAGGGTTTCAGGGGTCCGGGTTTTTACTTACTGGTCGTTTAGGGACATTTTTGCAGGTCCTTACAAAGTGATTGCCTACGCATCACGACAATTAAAGGTACACGAAAAGAACTACACCACCCATGACTTGGAGTTGGGTGCTGTTGTATTTGCACTAAAGTTGTGGAGGCATTATTTATACGGAACCAAGTGTGTGATTTACTCCGATCACAAAAGCCTCCAACACTTATTTAACCAGAAAGATCTCAATATGAGGCAGCGACGCTGGATGGAAACATTAAACGATTATGACTGTGAAATACGCTACCATCCTGGCAAGGAAAATGTGGTCGCTGAGGCCTTGAGCAGAAATGAAAGGATTAAACCAATAAGGATCAATGCCAAAAGCATCGAACTAAGGAACAATTTAAACGAGAAATTGTTATCTGCTCAGAAAGAAGCTTTAATGGAAGATAATTTTACCGAAGTAAGATTAGGTGTGATTGCTGATCAGTAGACACCTGGGAATCCTCAGATTTAATGGTCGAATCTGGGTTCCAATTCGTGGAGGACTCCGAGATGTCATCCTCCAAGAGGCACATAATTCCAAGTATTCAGTTCATCCAGGGAGTGATAAAATGTATCGGGATTTGATGGCACACTACTGGTGGATGGGTTTGAAGAAATCCATAGCCACCCATGTAGCGAAATGTCTAACGTGCTCACAGGTTAAAGCCGAGCATCAAAAACCGTCAGGTTTACTGCAACAACCTGAACTCCCTACATGGAAGTGGGAGATGATAACTATGGACTTCATAACCAAGTTTCCCAAGACGAGACACGGGAATGATACGATATGGGTTATAGTCGACATGCTGACCAAGTCAGCTCACTTCTTGCCCATTAAAGAAACGCATAGCTCTGATAAACTAGCCCAGCTGTATGTGGATGAGATTGTATCTCTCCACGGAGTGCCAGTATCTATCATATCTGATAGGGATACTAGATATACATCACACTTTTGGAAAAGTTTCCAGCAATCCCTAGGCACTCGTTTAAATTTCAGTACTGCTTATCATCCTCAGACGGATGGAGAGAGTGGGCGTACTATTCAAACTCTGGAAGACATGCTCCGAGCTTGTGTTATCGACTTAGGTGGAAGCTGGGATGTTCACCTTCCTTTGATTGATATTTCATATAACAATAGTTATCATTCGAGCATCCAAGCAGCGCCTTTTGAGGCTTTGTATAGAAGGAAGTGTAGAATGCCTGTGTGTTGGGCGGAAGTTGGGGAAACCCAACTATCAGAACCAGAAATAGCTATGGAAACGACATATAAAATTGTTCAAATTCGTGACCGTTTGAAAGCTTCCAGGGATAGGTAGAAGAGCTACGCTGATAAGAGGCGCAAACCTCTAAAATTTGAAGTAGGTGATAAGGTACTACTTAAAGTGTCGCCCTGGAAGGGTGTGACGAGACTTGGTAAAAAGGGAAAGCTAAGCCCGAGATATATTGGACCATTCGAAATCTCCAAATGTGTCGTGAGCGTGGCCTACAAGCTAAATCTACCTGAAGAACTTAGCGGAATACACAATGTGTTCCACATCTGCAATTTAAAGAAATGTCTAGCGGATGAATCGCTAGCAATGTCGCATAAGGACGTGCAGATATACGAAAGCTTGAAGTTCATTGAGAAACCCTTATCGATCGAGGATCGACAAGTTAAAAAGCTTCATCGGAAACATGTGCAAATTGTGAAAGTGAAATAGGATGCTCGTAGAGGCCCATAATACATGTGGGAAGTTGAATCCTCGATGCGTGAAAAGTACCCCTATTTGTTCCAGTAAATCTCGAGATCGAGATTTCTTTTAAGGGGGTGAGGATGTAACACCTCGCAAAACCATGACCAATAAAGTAAAGACACGTGTCATGAGCCCTAGAGATGTAACAAGTTGACAATTGAGGGATTAATGTTGACAAGTAGTGAAAATGTGAATTCCGAGGGACTAAAAGTGTCAACATATGAAAACTATGCCTTCAGATAACTTCGCACAATGTTCGTATTCTTAAACAATTAAATAATTGGGCGTGGAAAGTCGTTTGTGATAAACGAACGAAAACTATAGATGAAAAAGGGGTTAAATGTGTCAACATGTTAATTCTTACCCCTGAGTGACCCTTTAACAAACCCGGAACTTCGCAATGCCCAATTATGCTTCCGAGAATGCCAAATGATTTATACATATGGTTTCGGTATTATTATTTAAAAAGTTGTGCAAAGTTCCAAGAAATAAGGATTTAATGCGACAACAAGAGAATCTAGTACCTTTCGGGTGATCTCGTAACTAACCGGGAACCTAACGATGTTTATAATTGACCCAAGATACTTAAAAGTTAACTTTGGGGGTCAAAAGTACAATAAATGAATGTTATTTCATGTTAAAAGGGACCAGGGACTGAAACTGCCAAGCCTGGAAAACTTTTTACCAGAATCAGGGAGCGTAGCGGGGCGCGTAAGCCCCCTCTGATGTCTACGCGGGCCGCGACAAAGTCACCAACGACAAAAAAAAAACTGGCAGATGCATGTTGCTGGCTGTCCACCGCCATTGCATGGCTTCTGAGCAATACCAGGGGCTTGTAAACGGTTTTTACTGCCACATTAATACTTGGGATCATCTGGTAGCTCCCAATAATAGCTGGAATGATCTAAGGAGCTCTCAAATTTCTATATATAGGTGCTTGTTTGATCCATTTGAACTTGCACTCTCAAAATTCACTCATATCATCTTCTATGGAGCATCATGCTCTTAAAGGAAGCTTTCTAAGTTCAAGTTTTCGTGCTAAGGACCCTTGTAAGTGTTCTTAGCTTATGTGTTCAAGTTTTGCATGTTTTAGAACCGAAAGTCAAAGTTGTCGTAATTACACTTTGATTTTCAGTTTAATTCATTTTTGTCCAGCCATTAATCGAAACGAAAATGGCTATGTGTTGGTAATTAAGTAGGTAATAATCCCTCAATAGGGCACCTACTAATTATCACGTTAACTCAGTCAATTGCCGGTCAAAGTAACTTGTCAAAAGGTTAAAATAGTCAATTTTTCAAATAATAATTAAAACTGATAATTTAGAAGTTTTGGAACCTGTTTTGTCACCTAAATAACTTGGTAAATATTAATAGAACATGTCTAAGCATGTTCAACCCAACAATTATGAGTTTAGGCTCGGTTAGCAACCGAAAGTCGCAAAAGTTGACATTTGCTTTGACTTTCAGTTCTGAGCCGAATTAGTTTAGTTTAGTTATGCATTAAGGTTCCTATGTGACCATGTTATATGTTAGTATAATCCTCTGAGGTTATACTACATGTTCCCTTAGTAATCCGAGTTATTTGCTTGTTATCGTTATTATGCTGAAACTTTGACCGTTATGCCCTTATAAACGAGATTTTTGAATTTGTAAGCATACAAATGGCTTTGTTACTGATATATAAACATGTCAAATTATTTTGACATAATTTTCTTGTCTCAAATGAAAGTTATGCAAGATATCGTAAAATGAGACTTTTTATTAATTAATTTACGCATTTGTGCATAAAACATGTTTAAACTGAATTTTTGGCACCAAACTCATTACCCACTATTATGATAATATTTTTAGGGATTTTTGGAAGGTTGGGCCAGATTTGATACTGACCATATCATTGAGTTCTTGTATAAATTCGATAAATGACGATAATGCCCTTTTTGTTAATAAAATGGGATTTACAAATGATTAGCATGCCAAACTTTTTCCTACTGATTTTATATGAAAAATAAAATATTTTAAACATTCAAGGCTGGTCAAAATCTCAGAATCACATAAACATCACAAATATCGTCAATTATCGATTTATACGCTAATTAGGTGTATAGGTCATGAACTCAGACTTCCAAATTTTGCCCTTAAAAGCATACGTGAAATGACCAAAATGCCTCTATGGTGCATAATTTGGCCATAAATGGTTAACCATACATATGTATGATATCATACTGTTATAACTTCATAAAATAAATATTTTTACAGAATATTATAGACCAGAACATCAGTTTGCTTTAAAACCTTTTTTAATATTCTTAAAATGACCAAAATGTCCTTACGGGACTTAATTTTGTTTTAAAACCTTTTTGGGCATAATTGTTGATATCCTACTGATATCACAACATATTTTGAGCATAATAGCTTACGGGACTAGTATATGACTCATCTGGTTACCCGTTTATGCTTATACGCGTACGGTGCGGTTTATGTAACTAACTTTCATAAACTAGCCGAAACGGGTCAAAACTTATCATTTTAACTTCAAATTCCAGAATGTATTTAGTTTACCCATATAATACAAGTATCCATGCTTGTCGGGTCTAAATTACATTCCAATCCGGTCATCGCTTAATCTAGCGTCTCGTACCATAAACCTTTCCTTAAACTAACCGGTCTAAGTTTAATACTAAAATAAGACCCATTAGTAATCTCATAGGTTAATATAACCTTCGTTCCAGATTAGAAGCCCAGTAGAAGTTACTTGCACTTGTCTAAGTAGGATATACGGCTGAGCATACAAAACTTGCATTTTTAAGCTCATGTAAATACTTTTAACTTATTTTCCCTTATACGGGCTTGGGCTACGGTAAATATTATCGCTTGGTCGGGTGTAGAAATATTTTAATCGAAAATGATTAAATTGCATAATCCTGTTTTAATCAGTGTTGCTTGATAACAAATAACATTGGGGGTTAACGACCGTGTCCTGGATATCCTCGGCTCATTTAAAAATCATAAATGGCCACGACTTAAGCACCGGGTGTAGGCATACACCTGTCAGTTGCGTATGTAAAAGATATACTCATTTGCTGGGGTAACCCGTCGTGAGTTTATATTTGTGGTGTGTTGTTTAATCTTGTTCGGTTTATTTATACCGGCCCTAAATGTTGGACAAACATGTAAATCTGATACAAGATTATTTTTGATATAATTGTCCCAAGTTATAAAAGAATTTTGTGCCTTGTGCATTCAAATCAATTTTCATAAATGTTTTCAAAAGAGTCAGTTATTTGTATTTACCAGTGAAAACTGACGTATTTTCAAAAAGGTTAAGTGACAGGTACTTTCCAAAATTGGTTGGGAGCTTCGGACATAGTTAATGAATCTTGCAAGTTCATATGCCTTAAATCTGTTGGACAAGTTTTTATATTTTATTTTAGATCTGCATGTGGATCTTATCGTACAACCATTTGTATAATATTTTGTTCGTACTTTACTATCCGGTTTGTAATAATATTTTCTACCAAGACTTCCGCTGTGTAATGGTCTGTGTATATTTGACTATGATGATATCAAGTACGTCACGATACTCCCCACCGGGCCCACCGGTAATATGTGGAAATATCGGGGTGTGACATATAAGGTGATCATATAGATGTTGCTGGATCTATGGTTTGGTGTGGAGATCTTGAATTCTTTGGCCGACTTCCAAAAGAAACTAAGAGGGTGAATTTCGATATTCAAGACTTGGAGTAAGTGGGCATTTACATGTTTAGTCATGTACAAATGATTGTTTGTATTTATTGTGGAATGATGTTAATAAATGAGATCAAGAATGTTGGTATTTAATGTGGAATCATGGTAATGGTAATAAATGAGATCAATAGTATTTGTATCTAATGTGGAATCATGGTAATAAATGAGATCAACAATTTATTGTTCAAGTGAATATGTTAATTAATTTGTGGCTCATTTACTATTTTAATAAATGGTCATAAATTACCTTTGATTTTATGTTGTTATTCATTCAATTTAGTTTTGATTTTATAAATTGTAAAAAATGGTCATAAATTAGTGTTAGTTTATGGTCATACGAATATTGTTTTTATGTAGGGGTACGATTTTGCGATGTACTGTGTGGAATGATTATACTCTGCAGTTTAACAACTTCATCTCTAAAACCTCAGTTCATGAGCATGTGATGGCTGTTATATTGCATGGAAAGTGTAAGGAATGAAAAGGTAATTTTTGTTACTTTCTGCAAATCATAACTATACTCTTTATTTCAAAAAGGTGCAAGTTGGAATGCAAGAGTGAGCACCTATTTATACTTATGAAGGAGATTTGAGATGGATCCAGGTGTTGTGAAGTGTTAGAGGATCACTACAAGTGTCCTAGTACGTGTCATGAGTAGCCATACAACCCACGGTTTCTGTTTTGGTCAAAAATTACCAAAGCAATTTAGTGATCAAATTAGTTAAGTGAGGTAGTGTGCTAAGAAAGTGTATCGGAAATATGCTAGTTTAGTTGTTTACAAAAACAGTTATCAGGATACGGCTCAGGATATCGAGCTGTATCTACAATCAAACAATGAGCAAAAATGTAAAGGGTGACATGGGATGTAACACCCTAGTTACTAAACAACGATTTTTGTATGTAATTACCAACGATTAGATGTGTAGTTAAGACTTCACATGCTATAAAAATACGTGTTTATTAAAACTTTTACAATTCATAAGTTGTTCTACAAAACGTGATCGAATTCGTTGTTTAAAATTTACAACATGGCAAAGTGCGGAAGCGTGTATCTATATCGTGTTCGGTTCTTCGTTGAGCTTGATCGTCTTCCGGCATCCAAGGTGTACCTACATTTCATAAACATGAAATGCTTTAGTCATACAGGGCTTAAAGCGTGTCTATACGAGTCCGAGAAACAATTAATAACAAAAACAAAAAAAAATTCAATCTGGCCTCCACCGTAAATTACGGTGGCACCGTAATTTACGGTGGCCACTGGTTTGACATGCCCCTACCGTAAACCAGTAGGGGGCCGCCGTAAAACTTTTCATCTCCACCGTAAATTACGGTGGCACCGTAATTTACGGTGGACCCTGCATCAGTTTTCCAATTTGCCGTAATTTGACACGAAATCTTCCGTATCTTTCAAACCGCTTGTCCGTTTGACCTACCGTTTCTTCCTACGTGTTTGTAATTTGATTCTCCATCATTTGGAGTTAAAATCCGACATTCGGCTTAACAAAATTTAAGAATTTTAAGTCTTCGGCTTATTACCCTTTATACCAAATTTTGACCCGGTTAAGCATTTTATCAAACAAACATATTTATTTGATTCCTATGTTTCCTACACTTCATCAATAATTGTGATATACCATATTAGGTTCTTATCATAGGTTTATTACACGAATTAAACCCGTTTTCACTAGTATGCTTATTTTGACCCGTTAAGGATATTTTAAGCACTTTTAAGCTAAATTTCGCTTTCATTCTAATCTGGAGTTGTAACCTATATTTCTTATCTAGTAATCTTCCATCACAACTAAATGTGTGTTGGATTTAGAGTAGGTATCTATGTGTTCCGAATTTATACCCCTTGAAATATCATTTTACGGCAAAGACTCGTATGGAGTCTTTTGGCCCAAGTATTACCTCTTTCACTACCCATACTCGTTCTAAACTTTTGTTTAATCATAAGACTCCTTTCCAAACAACCTCTAAGAGTTGTTTGTTCAATTTAGCCTACAAGGGCGTTTTGGTCGATTTTGGTCCTTCTTTTACAATGAAGGGCTATCACCAATTATTCGACCAAATTAGCACTTTTACATACATCATAAATATGCGTACCTGGCTCGGATCAACAAATAGACCCGATTGTAATACCTTGCTTTATATTCGCTAATTAAGAACGATGCGAATACCCATTGGATATCTATTCCTGTAGCATATAACTCGACAAAAGAATCATTAGTCTATATAGTCAAAAGGAGTTGTCTACACCTTTTGACCCGTTTGGCCGAATTGACCATTTATCTTTGCGAGATGATATTTATTATCATCTCCTCTACATGACTCGTTCCGTTTAACACCGTACGGTCATTTTAACTTATAAACCGTTTATTACCTTCGACTTAATATAACCGAATTATCGATTTACTTCTTTTTAAACCATCAACATGGCTTCTAATTATGCTCGACTATCTTGTTCCGTACGTCTACACGCCGGAACATCATACCTCGATTTTGTATTTAACTTATTCATAACTAATACGATAAGAAAATATTCTGAAGTATAAGACTAGTGTAAGCTATACTTACCTTGCATCTGAATTATGCTTTTCCGTCATTCTTGCTTCGTTTGACCCGCTTCCTTCCCCAAGCCTTCACCTAGCTTGCCAAGCGTCAAACTATCATTGTAATTGTAAGATGGTTAGGTTAGTCATATTCATTTACGACTATTCCATCCTACTCTTCTTATATCGAATTTACCATCCGATCATACACTTGGTCGATTTGACCTTTTAAAGTCAATCGACTTATCAACTTATTCATTGCACATTTTCACTCTAATTTCAACACCTTAGTTTTCATTTAGGCATTTTAACAAACACCTAATATGCATACATTGTTTTTACACATTTTACAACTAGGTAACATGATTTCAAGCATCTATATCACGATCTTAACATCAATTCTTCTATATCATATAACAACCCATTTCATGGTAAATATGATTTATGTATCCAAACACCTAAATGGTTCAAGTACTTTGTCTTACTAACTAATATGATGATTCAAATCACAAGTTTGACACTAACGTCATCATATCATAAAAACCCATCTCAAGTCATGTATGTTAAACACTCAAACTTGCGAATTGTTCAAGTATCTTGTTTCTACTAGCAACTATGATGATTTTAAACATGTGTAAATCATCATCTTCACTACATAATCAAAACCCACTTAGCACAAAAGAGGTTAATTATCAAATCCCTAGTTTTGACAACAATTCATCAAGTTTTCTACTAGGGTTTGTTTCTAGACTAAGATATAATCACAACAACACTCATGGATTCAACATTCATTCCAGAATTTCGATTTTGATTATTCATCATAATCTCAAAGTATCACCAAATCGTAAAATTCGACATACCTTGTAATCCCCATGACTAGGTGATCATGAATTCGTGTTCATGCATCTGATTTGAGCTAGTTCTGCCCTTCAATTTGGTGATTCTTGGCACTTTAGGGTTTTGAGCAAGAGAGCCTTCCTGGCTCTGGTTAAAATCGCAGACATACACACACGTATGTGTGTGTTTTATTTATTTATTTTGTTTTGATAAAAGCTTATCTCATTTGCCCAGGTTTAGTCCCTCCATTTACCCAAGTTATTTAAAGGATATCTTAACCATGTTTGTTCTATAAATGTCAAGACATTATCTAACTAGGTTAATACTCCTAGTTACTTGGTGGGTTCCGGGAGTTATAATCCGTAGTATTTTAAGTCCCGTTAACTCGGGCTCTTGTAAACTCAATTCCTTAAAACTTTGTTTCGCTTGTATTTAATATTAGGATTTCTTATTAAATCCCAAATATTTACCGGGTTATTTTTACTACTAGCGGCACTTTACCCGTCTTTTAGTATTAACGTGGGTTAATTACCAAACCCGTTTTTGGGGTGTTACAAGTCTACCCCCCTTAAAGACGTTTCGTCCTCGAAACCTTACTTATCTAGTTCATTGAGTTTCTAAACCCAATGCGTTTGACTTGAGTAATCTCTTAGCATTACTCATACTTTAACCAATTGTTAGCATTACCAGAAAAATTATGGTAATGTCTTTTTGGTTACAGAACCTCTACGTATCTCATATGACATAATGTAACTTCGAAATAACGTAGTCTCGTTATTTCCACTAGTTTAGTTAACTTAGCGATATCCATCGCTTTCATATACCATCGAATTCCTTATGAATCCGTTACTTTGACCCGTTTAAAGATCTTTAGTGAAATCTTTCACTTTTAGCAACAAATTCTTTTGTTTTCAAATTTATCTATTCGGTTCAGCTATACCGAATCTACCGCTTACAAGCAAACCAAATTTCTTGATTTGAATTGGTGACCTTAACCGGTCTCATTAACCAGTCTTATTAGTTCAGTTACTTTTATCACTCGCTTGGTTATAATGTGATTTTACTTCACATTACATTTCCTAACCGTGATCGTGTTACATCATGTTTAATTTGTATCAACCTTTCATTTTTGAGAATATCACTTTTCGAATATATCATCTTGCGCCTATCAGTGTCAAGACTTGTATCTTTCATGCTTACTATTTAAAATTCCTATCAGAATTTATGTTTGTAAAAACATTATTTCTTACTAAAACCGAAGTTTTAGTTTTTGGATCTTTTCTTTAACTTGTGTCAATCATCCATACCGGGATATTGACAGTCCGTAATTTAATCCTTTACAGTCTTGGTTTTATGCGGGGATTCTTAACTGATTTCCTCGCTTTATCCCATCTAACCCGTAGGTTTTATCACTTAGCCTTATGGGCTATTTTTTTTATTAGACATTCACCTCTTTAGGGCGAAGTCCTTATAACTTCTTTCTAATCATGACCTGTGGGTCGTTTTAGTCCGTAGATCTCTCATTTGTTTATAACCCTAAAGGTTATGTTGATCCCGTAGATCACTCTTTTTACTCGTGTCTTATTAAAATATATATTTGGTGTCAAAGCACTCTTTTTACGTTTGAAATTCATTTGTCTCAAGCTTACCGTTATCCGGCTTGCGCTTACTTATGCCTTCAAGCATTATACTTTATTCAACCCGTTCAATCTCAAAATAGTTGAATATAATTATCAAAATTTCTGTTTACGAAATTTTATGGTCTTTTAGTCATAACTCATAATCCGAGTCTTTTGACTTTAAATTCGTGTTCTCGTTTCTCGGTTTACGCATGTGTTTAATTCTTACCCATTAACCGGGTGTTTTACCGAAGTCGTTATTATTGCAATCCTCCCGGTATGCATTAAGACCTCGCTTCATTTTTATATTCTGACTTTGTCTTTAAGTTTGTCGTTTTACAAAAATGACCCGTTAAGGGACATATTTGCATTTTTTTCCGGGTTCGAGTGTAAGTACACTCCCTCCCATTACTTGTCTAAATCATTTTTCATGTTTGCGTTTTCTGGGTTCGAGTGTAAGTACACTCCCTCCCAATACTTGTCTAAATCATTTTACATGCTTGCGTTTTATGGGTTCGAGTGTAAGTACACTCCCTCCCAATACTTGTCTAAATCATTTTACATGCTTGCGTTTTATGGGTTCGAGTGTAAGTACACTCCCTCCCAATACTTGTCTAAATCATTTTACATGCTTGCGTTTTATGGGTTCGAGTGTAAGTACACTCCCTCCCATTGCTTGTCTAAATCATTTTTCATGTTTCTTTGTCCCTTCGCTCGGGCGCATTATCCTGATGTAATACGCTTCAGTCACTCGGTTGTGCGTTTACATTATTATCAAATATTTTGCTTATCTGGTTCGTTTGGGTACTTTTTAATTAGTCCCATTTACTCCGCCCTTACTACATCGGATGTAAATGTGTCCGCTATAAGAAACTCGTGGTATCATATGCCACTACTTACTTGGCCAGAGTAAGCGATTTAACACATGACGTACACGACCTTTTTATAGTTTTCACATCACGCCCTATGTAAGTAACGCCTCTATTCAGTTTTCTTGGAAATTATATCCTGGATATGTATTTCTGTTCAGGCTTTCCAAGTTTCTAATTTACCCATGCAACGATCATTCTCTACGTGTTTGTTGCATATTGCTAATTGTGCGATTATTTAAAATGTGCACATGGTAATGTTTGCCCCTACGGGCGTTCCTTGCTATTAACCTTGTTCGCGACCGTTATGCGATTTTGGTTCTCGGTGAGCATGCTCCTCTCGTCATACTACGGACCGTTCCATCATCATATCCACAATTCGTTTGACTCTCGTCGTCTTCAACGCGAGTGTCCTTCAATTAAAACATTCACAAAGTTAGTAACGTCAACTTCAATAATCGCCCGTATTATAATACAAGGCTTTTTCTACTATACGCGTCGACGCGCGTATTTTCATCAACTATATCAATCATTTTAATTGGGGTAACGTGAATCACACGATAGCCCTATGTGTTGTTTACAACACTTTAGCATGCTAAACTATTAACATACTTGTACTTACCGGATTTGCGATCAAGCTTCGAACCGAACACTATCCTTTATCAAGAGCATAAGGTTTAAGTCCAAGCATGGTTCCTCCCCACCATACTTGAATCTCTTAAACCAAGGCTCTGATACCAACTTGTAACACCCTAGTTACTAAACAACGATTTTTGTATGTAATTACCAACGCTTAAATGTGTAGTTAAGACTTCACATGCTATAAAAATACGGGTTTATTAAAACTTTTACAATTCATAAGTTGTTCTACAAAACGTGATCGAATTCGTTGTTTAAAATTTACAACATGGCAAAGTGCGGAAGCGTGTATCTATATCGTGTTCGGTTCTTCGTTGAGCTTGATCGTCTTCCGGCATCCAAGGTGTACCTACATTTCATAAACATGAAATGCTTTAGTCATACAGGGCTTAAAGCGTGTCTATACGAGTCCGAGAAACAATTAATAACAAAAACAAAAAAAAAATCAATCTGGCCTCCACCGTAAATTACGGTGGCACCGTAATTTACGGTGGCCACTGGTTTGACATGCCCCTACTGTAAACCAGTAGGGGGCCGCCGTAAAACTTTTCATCTCCACCGTAAATTACGGTGGCACCGTAATTTAAGGTGGACCCTGCATCAGTTTTCCAATTTGCCGTAATTTGACACGAAATCTTCCGTATCTTTCAAACCGCTTGTCCGTTTGACCTACCGTTTCTTCCTACGTGTTTGTAATTTGATTCTCCATCATTTGGAGTTAAAATCCGACATTCGGCTTAACAAAATTTAAGACTTTTAAGTCTTCGGCTTATTACCCTTTATACCAAATTTTGACCCGGTTAAGCATTTTATCAAACAAACATATTTATTTGATTCCTATATTTCCTACACTTCATCAATAATTGTGATATACCATATTAGGTTCTAATCATAGGTTTATTACACGAATTAAACCCGTTTTCACTAGTATGCTTATTTTGACCCGTTAAGGATATTTTAAGCACTTTTAAGCTAAATTTCGCTTTCATTCTAATCTGGCGTTGTAACCTATATTTCTTATCTAGTACTCTTCCATCACAACTAAATGTGTGTTGGATTTAGAGTAGGTATCTACGTGTTCCGAATTTATACCCCTTGAAATATCATTTTACGGCAAAGACTCGTATGGAGTCTTTTGGCCCAAGTATTACATCTTTCACTACCCATACTCGTTCTAAACTTTTGTTTAATCATAAGACTCCTTTCCAAACAACCTCTAAGAGTTGTTTGTTCAATTTAGCCTACAAGGGCGTTTTGGTCGATTTTGGTCCTTCTTTTACAATGAAGGGCTATCACCAATTATTCGACCAAATTAGCACTTTTACATACATCATAAATATGCGTACCTGGCTCGGATCAACAAATAGACCCGATTGTAATACCTTGCTTTATATTCGCTAATTAAGAACGATGCGAATACCCATTGGATATCTATTCCTGTAGCATATAACTCGACAAAAGAATCATTAGTCTATATAGTCAAAAGGAGTTGTCTACACCTTTTGACCCGTTTGGCCGAATTGACCATTTATCTTTGCGAGATGATATTTATTATCATCTCCTCTACATGACTCGTTCCGTTTAACACCGTACGGTCATTTTAACTTATAAACCGTTTATTACCTTCGACTTAATATAACCGAATTATCGATTTACTTCTTTTTAAACCATCAACATGGCTTCTAATTATGCTCGACTATCTTGTTCCGTACGTCTACACGCCAGAACATCATACCTCGATTTTGTATTTAACTTATTCATAACTAATACGATAAGAAAATATTCTGAAGTATAAGACTAGTGTAAGCTATACTTACCTTGCATCTGAATTATGCTTTTCCGTCATTCTTGCTTCGTTTGACCCGCTTCCTTCCCCAAGCCTTCACCTAGCTTGCCAAGTGTCAAACTATCATTGTAATTGTAAGATGGTTAGGTTAGTCATATTCATTTACGACTATTCCATCCTACTCTTCTTATATCGAATTTACCATCCGATCATACACTTGGTCGATTTGACCTTTTAAAGTCAATCGACTTATCAACTTATTCATTGCACATTTTCACTCTAATTTCAACACCTTAGTTTTCATTTAGGCATTTTTAACAAACACCTAATATGCATACATTGTTTTTACACATTTTACAACTAGGTAACATGATTTCAAGCATCTATATCACGATCTTAACATCAATTCTTCTATATCATATAACAACCCATTTCATGGTAAATATGATTTATGTATCCAAACACCTAAATGGTTCAAGTACTTTGTCTTACTAACTAATATGATGATTCAAATCACAAGTTTGACACTAACATCATCATATCATAAAAACCCATCTCAAGTCATGTATGTTAAACACTCAAACTTGCGAATTGTTCAAGTATCTTGTTTCTACTAGCAACTATGATGATTTTAAACATGTGTAAATCATCATCTTCACTACATAATCAAAACCCACTTAGCACAAAATAGGTTAATTATCAAATCCCTAGTTTTGACAACAATTCATCAAGTTTTCTACTAGGGTTTGTTTCTAGACTAAGATATAATCACAACAACACTCATGGATTCAACATTCATTCCAGAATTTCGATTTTGATTATTCATCATAATCTCAAAGTATCACCAAATCGTAAAATTCGACATACCTTGTAATCCCCATGACTAGGTGATCATGAATTCGTGTTCATGCATCTGATTTGAGCTAGTTCTGCCCTTCAATTTGGTGATTCTTGGCACTTTAGGGTTTTGAGCAAGAGAGCCTTCCTGGCTCTGGTTAAAATCGCAGACATACACACACGTATGTGTGTGTTTTATTTATTTATTTTGTTTTGATAAAAGCTTATCTCATTTGCCCAGGTTTAGCCCCTCCATTTACCCAAGTTATTTAAAGGATATCTTAACCATGTTTGTTCTATAAATGTCAAGACATTATCTAACTAGGTTAATACTCCTAGTTACTTGGTGGGTTCCGGGAGTTATAATCCGTAGTATTTTAAGTCCCGTTAACTCGGGCTCTTGTAAACTCAATTCCTTAAAACTTTGTTTCGCTTGTATTTAATATTAGGATTTCTTATTAAATCCCAAATATTTACCGGGTTATTTTTACTACTAGCGGCACTTTACCCGTCTTTTAGTATTAACGTGGGTTAATTACCAAACCCGTTTTCGGGGTGTTACATGGGATGTACGAGGAAATCCCTTGATCAATCTAGATCGCCGGCACAAAACCTCGGGAGCTGTCAATCGCAGCTGCCTTGTTCTTCTTATTACTTCAAATGTCAGGATACAGTGAAGGATATAATGCGGATCGACTAAGTGTTACAATGCAATTCGAATACAAGTGTAAGTGTGTTGTGAGTGTTTGCAGTTAGAGAGAAAGAAAGTTTGAGAGATTGTGTGTGTTCTTATCTGATCTGATCACTCCTATTTATAGTAAAACAAAACTAACTAACTAGCCTATAAATCCTGGATATATCGAATATTCCCCATGTGAACGTTATAGTCCACGTCTTCCGGCTTCAACGTCCATAATTCAACATATTTGCCCGAGTCTCAAGGAGAAGAAGTCCACTTGAACGTTATAGACTTGTTCCAATAATCTGTACGTGAGTTAATTAGTTACTACCAAGATATCGTATCAGGAGGTTACCAATATACTGATCCGGTATCCTGGTCACAACAAAAGAAACATAGTCAGAATATTAGTCAGGATATATGAGCAGAAAACCACCCATAACAATTGTCCCCAAAATATATCTGTTGGTATTCCAATTCCAACTGATATATTTTAAAACTTATATCCTAAATCGAGGTTATTAAGTTGAAGCGACGATTGATGTGACACGCTACAACTTCCCATGCGATATTTACTCCATACCCCCTATATTCAGCCTATATTTAGCTGGAGTATTCTTCATTATGATTATCTCGCTTCAAGCAACTTTTCAGGTATTCCTATCTCTTTCTCTCCTCTGTTTTTCTTTACTTAAATTTCTTGTTTCCTGGTTGAAACCTCTCATGGCCTCACGAACAAGATCACGTTCAAACGAGCCGGCCCCAACCCTCGAAAGTCAAAACCTTCTTCAAGAACCCGAAAAGGAGATTTGCTCTTTCAACAACGCTGACATTGCTGCCTTAAAAGAATCTGGAGCCTTTCCTGCCGGAGTGATCATTCGTCCTTTTGATCGGGAGGTCCGATCAGACGCGGTATCAAACGAGTGGGTGTGCTTCTTAGCCTATCCTTTCTCCTTGGGACTCCGGTATCCTTTTCCACCCTTCATTTCCCGCTATTTCAAACTTACTGGTCTCAGTTATGCTCAGACCATGCCAATGGTGTGGCGAGTTTTAATGGTGTTAGACCAAATTAAATCTCGTCATGTCCCTGATCTGTGCATTGAAGATCTCCCCATAGCATATCGACTGAGATCCCATGGTCAAAGCCGCTTTCTTATATTCTCCACCTCTAAGAACCCCCTCATCCTCAAGGCCACTAAGAATGAATATCAGTGGCAACGAAAGTTCTTTTTCGTAAAAAGGGATTCTATCTTCAAGGGTTTTGACCTTCCAGTTGGATTGTTGACTTCAGGTAGGATTTAGGGTTTTAGGAATATCCCCAAATATATCTTAAAACTATATCCTCGACTGACATCTTCATTTCTTGTGCAGCAACTTTCAGAGATCTAGCCCCTCCAAGCGTAGAATCGGTGCTCAGGATCAAAGAGATCTATCGACTTCCCGACAGTGAAAGAACCTTCTCCCTGTCTCTCATAAGCTCAAGTCAAAAATCAAGCTCAGAAATGTCTGGTAAGTATATGATTAAACTAATTATAGAGTATGAGTGTTAAGAGTTAAATATTTCTCCCTTTTTTATAGTGCCGGTCATCAATCTTGAAGGCTTCCAGCTCGATGAGTTGGACAGTTTCTCTGGCCTCATGCCTGCCAAGCAAGAAACCAACCTTAAGCCAGCAGCCACTTCAAAGTCTACCGGTTCAAAAACCGCTACTGCATCCAAAGCTCCCCCAGCATCCAAGACTCAAGCATCCAACTCTCGTAAGAGGAAGGAAGCAGATTCTCCAACTTCATCCGACGTGTTTCCCTTCGAGAATCACGGGTTCACAGAGTCCAGCAAATTCATGACCGGCTTCCTTAATCAGGTTAGTATCCTTATCCTATATCCTGCACACACATATTCAATATGCATATCCATACATTGATACCTGTCCCATTGATCGTAGGGTCTGGAGCGTCTAGTGTTCCTCTATGAAGACGCTTGCGGTCTAAACACAATGCTAGAGAGCAAGCTGAAAAAGGCTGAAGCCACCATTACGGACCAAGCAGCGATCGCCACCGCCAAATCTGAGCACTACGAGGCCAATTACAAGGCAATGACCCAAGAGCATCAGTCCACCATAAAGAAGATCACCCACGAGGCCCGAGCCAAGTCTGACGCTGCCCAAGTTCAATACGAGCAGGATATGGCTTCATATCGTGAAGGCCTCAAGAGTTCTGTTGTCATCTCCCTCCTCCAAGCTAGATTGAAAATGGCCTACGAGGCTAAGGCCCTGGGCTTCGAATGCCCTTCATGGAATGTTGAGGCTTGGGAGATGAAGCTGAAAAATCTTGGTGGTAATCCTGTGGAGCCTCCTGCGAAGTCTGTTGCGGAGGAGCCTGCTAAGGTGGCCGAGAGGGTGGATGATGCTGATGCTGCCAAGGATGCTGATGGCGATTCTGGGAAGGATGCTGGTGGTGATGCTGGGAAGGATGCTGCTGACGAAGCCATGGTGGAAGAGGGTGCTGCCCCTTAAAAGCAGCGAAGTGGGCGATGATGGATATTTGTGCCTAGGCCGGAGCCCACTTTTTTAAGTTTGATGATTGTGGTTTGTAATCCCTGAACAATTTACTTTTCCTGCACTTAAAACAATATGATGGCCAAAGGTGCATGGGTCCTGGGTTTCAGGATGAAGCCCTTGGTCATCAATTAGTATCGTTTGTTTTGAACAATATAACAGTTGAAGGTGGATGGGTCTCGGTTTGAGATGAAACCTTCAACTGTTAGGTAAATAATAATAAAAAAAACTAACTGTGCTTTTGGTGGATGGATCTCGGTTTAAGATGAAACCAAAAGCACAACTTTTGCTATGTTAATAATATAACTTCCTTTTGACCCTATTTATCATTGTCCTTTGTTATGCATTGCTTAGTTTGAATTTCAATATTCCAAACTTAGTGCAATATTTCAAATGTCTTATCCAAATATTATGAAAATATCTTGATCAGTATACTCGCCAATATCCTATAAAGACTTTCTTCAAATAGGGTTTTTATAACTCAACAATTCAGATAAAGTTTTCAAAGAAAAAGGACAGTTCATTTTTATTTTACAAAGTTTGTTTCGATAACACTTGTTTGACTAGAATACAGTTTTAGTTTTTAATCCAAGTATCATGTCCCAAATATTCCAACCAAATATCCTGAAAACATATCTCAATCAGGATATTCAAGCTTTTGTCAAACATAGTTTCAAAAACTTAACCGATTTAGACAAGGGTTTTTAAAGGAAAGATCATACCAGAAATAGAGTTCAACCCCACTCTCATTCTTCGATGCTTTTGCAACCTTTCCAACGAAGATGTCTCCAGTCTGGGACACTTAGTGTACTGGGTTCGAGCTTGATCCTTTGAGCTTTGTACAATTGCCTTAGTAGGAATGTCCCCTGTGTATTATGTTTTTCAATACTTAGAAATTTTTTGGACATCAATTGCAATCGTTTGAATAATTTTTGTATTTCAAGGGATAAACCCATAAATATACTGGAGATAAATCCTTAGTGTTCTGGGGATAAACCCATAAGTATTCTGGGGAAAATCCCAAGTTTTCATGCGCTACAGGCGGGAGTGTATAAACTCCAAGACTTAGAAAGGTGAAAACCTTTAAACCTTAGAGAGTATGAAAATACCCTTTCGTGAGAGAGGGTGATTAATCCTCAAATACCTTGAGGATCTAGGATATAGCCAACAGTAACGAAATTGTCAGCCACTTTTACATGAACTGGTCCCGCCACCTTGAACTATCCCTGGATAACTTGCGCTCCAAGCGGGGTGTTTAAACCCAATTCGTGAGAAAGGTGAATACCTTTAAACATGTGAAGGGATCAGTATCCCTTAAATGTGAGAGAGAGGGCCAATCCTCTAATCTTTCGAAGTATCCCGAGTGTGTATCCTGGAGCTATATCCCGAAGCATATACTGCAAAACAACTGTAAACTAAGGTGGGTCTTAACCTGGCTAACACCCCTCCGATGCTTAAGTCAGTATTGGGTTCAAAATAATAAATAATATCAAATATATTAAAAGAGATAGAATTCATACCATCCTGAGTTAGAAATTAAATTCTAAACTCACTTGAAATAGAGCTTTAGGTGTATAGCATTCCAGGATCTTGGTAGCATATCCCCCTCTATATTCTTGAGTCGGTATGCTCCTTTCCCTGATTCTGATTCAATCTCTTAAGGTCCTTCCCACTTAGGAGCTAACTTTCCATCAGCAGGATTAGTAGTATTCTGAAAAGCCTTTCTTAATACCCAATCTCCACCCCGAAACCTTCTAGTCCTTATGTTCTTGTTATATGCTCTAGATATCCTCTGTTGATATGCTGCCATCCTTAGCTTTGATGCATCTCTTGTCTCATCAATAGTATCCAACTCTTGGCATAGGGCTTCAGGATTCTGCTTAGGATCCCGGAGGTTAGATCTTGCTGTAGGTATCAGCATTTCTGTTGGGATCACTGCTTCTGCTCCAAATACCAAGGAGAATGGAGTTTGGACAGTCGCACTCTTTATTGTTGTTCTATCAGCCCACAAAACAAAGGGTAATTCTTCTGCCCATCTTCCTTTCTTAGCTCCTAGTCTCTTCTTCAAGTTGTTGACAATTATCTTGTTCGAGGATTTTGCTTGTCCATTTGCTTGAGGATGTACTGGAGTAGATGTGATCATTTTGATTCCCCAACTCTTGCAAAAGTCAGTAGTCCTCTTACTTATAAACTGAGAACCATTGTCACAAATTATCTCGGCTGCTACCCCAAACCTGGTCAGGATATTCCTCTTTATGAAGGATACTACTTCCTGGTCTCTGACTTGAACAAACGCTTCAGCTTCAACCCATTTAGAGAAATAGTCAGTCATTGCCAGCATAAAGACTTTTCCTCCTGGAGCTTTTGGCAATTTTCCTACTATGTCCATCCCCCACTTCATGAATGGCCAAGGGGAAGCAATAGGATAAAGTGGTTCAGCAGGTTGATGCAATATGCTACTGTGCCTTTGACATGCATCACACCTTCGGGCATATTCTGCAGCATCTTTCCTCATTGTAGGCCAATAGTATCCTGTTCTTAATACCTTTGAGAATAACGACCTGCCCCCAGTATGGTTACCATAATTTCCTTCGTGTATATCCTGAAGCACTTCTTTAGTTTCGGGATCCTCCAAGCACCTCAGGTATGGTCCTGCAAGAGATTTCTTATACAAAACGTTATTTATGATCGTGAATCGTGATACCTTCATTCTAAAGGCCTTAGGATTCTCATCCTTTGGGACGTGTCCTTCCTTAAGATATCTCATAATTGGAGCCGTCCAGGACTTAGGATCCTCCTCGGGATACTCATCATCAGGATCCTGGATACTTACTGCCTCCTTATCCTGAGATTTGAGAAGATCCATCGCAGGATACAGGATATGTAGTATTGGTATTTGGGTTCCCTCCGGTATTCTGACTGATGATCCTAGATTTGCTAAAGCGTCGGCTTCAGCATTATCCTCTCTTGGTACCTGTTCAAGTGTAAAAACATCGAAATATCCTGCTAATTTTTTTGAGAATTTTGAGATACTCGATTAACTTCTCACCTTTAACTGCATAGGATCCATTAAAATGATTTGTAATTAACAAGGAATCAATATATACTTGCAAACTCTTAATATTCATGATCTTAGCCAATTCTAATCCTGCAATCAAAGCTTCATATTCTGCTTCATTATTAGTGGCAGGAAACTCACACCTAATAGCCTGGGGTAATATGTCCCCCTGTGGCGATTTTAGTAGTATACCCAAACCTACACCTCTTACATTAGATACACCATCAGTATATAACGTCCAGGATTCTAAATTTTCTCCTAGCTGTTGAACTTCTAGGTCTACTTCATTTTGAATATCACTACTGAAATCAACCACAAAGTCAGCTAAAGCCTGAGACTTTATGGCATTTCTAGGTTCATATACTAGATCATAGGCACTTAATTTTACTGACCACTTATGTCACACCCTGACTTTTGCGGAAGCGTGATTATGGTGTGACTTCTTAATACCATTGCATACAATCATAACAACACTATATGATTAAACCATTAGATGTTCATCCATAAATTAAGTTTGAAAATACCACAACATAATTGTCTGAAACGTAGACTCCAAATTTAAATTACAAACCACAACATGTTTTAAAGAGTTCACGAAGACTCGACAAAAGACCTTAAATAAAACCGAGTTTAGAACCATGTAACTCGTCCAGGATTAACACACATCTCCTAAACCCTAATGACTTCGGATGACATCTTTTTATTCATAACGCAGCTTGGAACATGCAAACACCCGCCAGATCCACTTAATTCCCCGAAATACATGTAATTTGAAAACATCAACAAAAGTTGAGCGAGTTCATGTGTTTGTCTGTGTATATGAGTAACCTTTAAAGTATGTCTGTATGTATGTAAATCCTGGTATGAGAGCAACAAGGAAATACAGATCACCAATGGTTTGCAAGGCCATTGGTATGTGTGAAGTGATGCAGGAAAACTCAAACCTAGCGGATTTTGCCACAACTTCAGTATGTGGACATAGTCACCTCATGGGCCACCCTGGTCCTCATGGGTATGGGCTCGCTACACCCAAATAGATCTATCACTCATGTCCCTCGGTCCTACGAGGAGGATTAATGGCCTTAAGTGTTGTACCCACCACTCACATGATCAAGCAGTAACCTTCCTTAGCTAACCATACCATGTATAAAACGTTTGTAAACAATTGTAACATGTATTTCACCCCCGAAGTTATAAAACTGAAAACAGTTAAAAGAAAAGGGGGACATTAACTCACTGTCTTGCGTCTTCAACAATCGTAACTCGAATTCCTTCAGCAAACACGACTACCTACAATGTACTAATGTCTATTAGACGGACGAGTCGTGCCTTGTCTTAGTATTTACGTTTTTGAGTTACGTTTCTTTTATGTCTTCGGTATCATCCCAAGTTATGTAACTATTTGTTAAAATAATTAATATTTTAACTTAAATTAGTTTCTGGAATAATTGTTAAAACAATATTTTTGTGATAATACTTCTCAAATATTTATACTCGTATTTCCTTCCCAAGGATGGGGGTATCTCATACATGTGTATTCGTATTCTTGTATTTGTATATCTTGCCATGTATTGGTGTCGTATTCCGGCGTGTATTTATACGTACGAGAGTACATATCTTTTTGTAATTGTTAGGTATTCTTATACTTAATTTTGTTTTAAACTTCCCGGAATATTATTTCTAATAAAAGTCCACATATATATATTTTAGAATTATTACTTAGAAAAATTATTTATAATTTTTCCTTTTGGCAAAAATATTTGTGCTTCCAAAATAATATATTTTCAAGTCTAACTTTAGAAAATATATATAACTTATTTTTATCCAAAAATAATGTATTTCAAGTTTATCCAAGAAAATATATATTTTTCCCAAAAATATTATATTTCCTAGTAATTCCAAGAAAACATATATATTTTTAATCGCCAAAAATTATATATTTCCTTCTTGTCAAAATATGATATAACTTTTGTGATAATCATAAAAAAATCATAATTTCATTTCTTGTGTCCAAAGTATTATTTATCAAAAATATATTTATAAATGTATTTTCTGGAATATTTTGTAAGTTACATTCTTTCGTTCGGTTTCCCAATATTATGTGAGTAAGTTGTGTATTTATTCCTTGAGGTTTTTGGTAATATTTTGGATTGTAATTTCTTGGTATTTTGTTAAGTTACATTATTTCAAGTACTAAAATAATATAACTAATACACATAATATACAATTAATCACACACATGGTGTCTTCTAAATATATATTTCAAATACATATTTAGTCATTTTTATTTATAAAAATCAACCTCCAATGTTTGTATTTTTGTAACCAAAAATTATGGCAAGTTTTTGTAGAAAGCTCTTAGTTAAAATACACTTGTAAATATTTGTTCAAGAATATTTTTCTAAGTGTTTATATTTTTAGAAAATTTTGCCATAGTTTCCCCTTAAAAATGGAGGTTTCCATGCTTTCAAAGCATATCATTTTCTTTTAAAATTATCATCAATCATCAACAATTCCATCAGCACTTACCAAGTGCCAAAATCATGCAATTTATACAACAACATGAACTTGAACTTTTATAAAAACTTGTAGTAACTTACTATGTTGTTAAGTAAGCCTTGTTACCCTTAAAAATATGGTTATTTGTTTGTAAATCTTATTCTTGTAAAATTTAGTCTTTTACAACTTGTATGATGATTTTTCAAAAATCAATCTTCTTGTATTTTTCTTGTTAACAATGTATTTCTATACTTGATTCACCACTAAAAACATGGTTAGTTTCTTTAAAATCCATGATTATGTAAATCTTGCAAATGAACTTGGTTACTTGAGAAAACTATGTTTAAAATTACTTTTATACAAGACTTCTAACATGCTTCATACTTCATCATACACAATCATTTTTATTTTCAAGTTCATGAGAAACATAAAGTATGATCATCTTGGTCTTTCACAAGATCATCACCTCAACTTGCTAGATCATGTGTTTAATCACAATCTAGTAAGTTTCATATGATGTCAAACATCACAAACACAAATAATCAACCATCAAGAAGCAAAAAAACACTTAACCATATGTATTCTTATGTTAGTGAGCTTTATGTTAGAGATTATCATCTTGTTCATTAGTGTTCTTCATGATTAGCAACATATATCATCTTTTATCCAACATTATAAGAAGTAACAAGAGATTATAAGAGCCTTACTACTAGCACAAGGCTAAGAATGAAACTCAAGAAGATGAAGATGATGAATGTGATGGATAAAAGCAAATGAAAGAGGTCCTTCAATCTCTAAGTCCTCCAAGCTTTCTTGTATGGCTCCTTACACCTTGTGATCACTTGGAAATTGGATGGAATGAAGTGAAGATGGTGGTGGTGTGGCTCCTTGTTCTCGGCCGTGAGTAGGAGAAGAAGAGAAGAGAGTGAGTGGTGTGAAGTTGTGATGAAGATGAATGGTTTAGTGACTTGTGGTTAATCTTTATAATACTCCAACAACACTTAATCCTTTGGTTAATATGTTCTTTTAGTACAAGACATATCTATTAAACAAATAAAATAAAATCAAGGGTGGGGGCCACCCTTGAAACCGTCTCCAAGGGGCGGGGGGGGGGGGGGTGTTTAGTTGGGAGGTGATGGATAGTTATGTTAACTAGTTAGATTCTAAGGGATTTAGTTATTATTTAAGTTGTTATGGTGTTATATAGTGTGTTATGATGTTCGGGGATCATAACTAGCTTGGAAACATTAAAACAGTGCTTTTAGTGTAAACTTGGTGTTTCGAGTAGTGTCCGCTTGTTCGGTTAGATACTGATTCGTTAAAGTGCTAAACTATACCGTTTAGTGTTCTTTATGTACCCTTTTGTGACACTTTTAATTCCCGACACTTAGGAAAGCATTCAGGACCATTTAGTCATATTTTTGCATGATACTAGCTTGTTAAAATGCTGATTTTTGCTGAATTATGCAGAATTCAGCATTTTAGGTGAGTTTTAGGCACTTTCCGGCACTTAAACTATTACTTAGGAAAGCAGTTTTGTGATCCTCACTTTCCTATACACTATACTAGTGTAATACTTAGTCTTTGGCCCATACTGGGTCTCAAAACACTGTCTGTCTATGTACTGACTTCGTCAGCATTTTTCTGAGTTATCCGCTAACTGTGCTAACTATGCTAACTGTGCTTTGTGCATTATTTAAGCCAATATGGTTTGCATGTAATGATGATGTGAGATTATGCAATATGTGATGCACATGTAAGTATGATGCAGTAATCAGAAAGTAGTTAATTGTAATTCAGCACAGTCATTAGGCACTAATCATGGTTAATTAATTGTACGGATACCTGGATTTTTGACAGTTGTCACAACTTAGCCATCCTACCTGACATCTCGGGTTTCCTAAGCACATTTTTAACAGGATAGTTAGTTTTAACATGAATCCTATGTGTTTCAAATTAATGCCTAAGCTTTGTCGATGCCATGACTAAGGCCAATATTATTTTTTCTAAATGAGAATATCTAGTTTCAGCGTCTAATAAACTTTTGCTAACATAATAGACAGGATACTGCTGACCTTCATGATCCTTTACAAGAACAACACTTATAACATTCCCTGATACTGCGAGGTATAGGGATAATGGTTCACCATCCTCAGGCTTCATCAATAGAGGTGCAGTTGAAAGATACTGCTTTAATTCCTGCAAGGCTGTTTCATGCTTCTCTCCCCATTCGAATTTCTTATTCTTCTTCAGGATATCATAGAATTCTTTGCATTTTTCCGAGGATCTTGAGATAAATCTGTTTAATGTTGCTACTCGTCCCATCAGTCTTTGTACATCTTTCATGTTGGAAGGTGACTTGATATTCAAGATGGCTTTGATCTGTTCTGGGCTTGCTTCTATCCCTCTTTTAGTCACCATATATCCCAGAAACTTTCCTGCCCCCACTCCAAAATGGCATTTAGTAGGATTTAGCTTCATGTTGTACTGGTCCAGGATATCAAAAGCTCCCTTAATATCCTGGAGGTGATCCTCAACCTTTTTAGATTTTACTACCTTGTCATCGATGTACACCTCCATGGTGTCCCCCAACTTGTCTTTAAACATCATGTTCACCAATCTTTGGTATGTTGCACCTGCATTTTTAAAACCAAAAGGCATAGCAGTATAACAATAAATACATGTCGGTGTCATGAAAGCAGTATCCTCCTGGTCTGAAGGTTCCATTTGGATCTGCTGGAATCCTGAGCATGCATCCACGAAGGTTAACATCTCATGGCCGGCAGTAGCATCCACCATTGAATCAATATGAGGTAGAGGAAATGGGTCTTTGGGACAAGCTTTGTTTAAGTATGTGTAATCTACACAGACTCTCCATTTCCCATTTTTCTTTTGCACCATCACTACATTTGCTAGCCATCTGGGAAATTTCACTTCCCTAATCATCTTGCTCTTTAATAACCTTTCAACTTCTTCCTGAATGATAGTGTTCCGCTCTGGAGCAAACTTCCTTCGTTTCTGTTGGACAGGCTTGAAAGACCTATCAATTTGCGAATGTCCATCGGGGATACATTCATTCTCTTCAGTGTTTCTAGCTGAATTATGTTGACGGAGCTGCCATTATCTACCAGTATCCTGCGCACAAAATGATTAGCAACATATAAAGTTATTACCAAAGCATCATGATGAGGATCCTGGACAGTATCCCTATCATCATAATCGAACGTGATCACTTTATCAGTCGTGAGGGTTGACATCCTGGTTGACTTATCTCCCCTCTCTGCCTTAGCCTCATTTGGATGTCTTTTTGCTGTAGAATAAGAGGTCCCACAGATATCGGATCCTCATGAAATGAAGTTAATTATCTTGGCATCCGCAGGAGGTGATGCTGCTCGTTCAGGATCCTTCTCAGTATCCTGACCCTTATTCTTCTTTCTTCCCAGGAGATCCTTCAGGTATCCTTTGCTTAGCAAATAGCTTATTTCCTTCATCAGAGCAATGCAATCTTCTATAACATGTCCGAAATCCTCGTGGAAGGCACACCATTTGGACTTATCCTTCCAATCAGCTTTTTTTTTATTCTTCCGGGGCCACCTAGCCTTGTCTCCTAAACCCTGCATAGCATACATCAGTTCAGGTATATTTACAGAAAAACAATATTCTGACAACTCATGATACTCCTCAGGATCCTCATCTTCAACAGCATTCACTTTCTTGCTGTCATTCCTGCCATATGGCTTAGAGCGATATGGTTTATACGAGAATTCTGATTTCCTGTTGGTTGACTCATAGGTTGTGGATGAATTCATCCTCTCTTGCATCTTTTTGTCATCCTCCAGTCGAATATATCTTAAAGCCCTGCTCCGAGCTTCATCCAGGTTCCTGCAGGGATTCATTACAAGATCCTGGTAAAATTGAGAATCTTTCTGCAATCCCATCTTGAAAGCCTGCACAGCTGTTGCAACATCAAGATGCGGGATATCTAAGGATTCCCGGCTAAACTTGTTCACATAATCTCTCAAGGATTCCTGAGGTCCTTGAGTTATCCTGTAGAGATCACTGGTTAGTTTTTCAAAACTTCGACTGCAAGAAAATTGACTATTAAATAGATTTACTAAATGAGCAAATGATGTAATCGAATGAGGAGGAACGTTTAAAAGCCATTTTAAGGCTGATCCTGTTAAGGTAGAACCAAAACCCTTGCAGAGGCATGCTTCCTTAAGATCTGGAGGGATAGGGTTGATTTCCATCCTTTCCCTATACTGGGCAATATGCTCCTCAGGATCCGTAGTTCCGTCATAGAGCTTCATGCTGGGGGTTTGAAATCTTTTCGGGATTTCAGGATCACAAATAGGATATGTAAACCGAGATATCTTGTGGCTATCCTGGGATACTTCTAGGATTGGCTGGACTACTCCGGGTACACTGGATATCATGTCCTTTAACTTTTGAAGCTCCCTGGAAAGTGCTGATGTCATACCTGCATCCTGCAAAGATCCAATACCATTAGTAGCAAGAGTATTATTATTATTAGATACATTACCAGTCTGAGGATTCTGTCCATATCCTGAAGCATATCCTGAGCTTCTCACAGTTGACACCCTGACCAAAGAGGGTATCTCAGGAGTATGATTCTGAGAATGGCTAGGCACAATATTTCCCCTGTTATCCTCAGTATATACTGCAGAACTCAAGTTCAAAGCTCTAGGTTGCAAGGGAGTGACAGTATCCTCAGCGGGCCCGCTTGAGCTGGATTTCAAGAGTTGTATCTCTCTCATCAGCATTTGGTTGGTCTCCTGCTGTTGCCTCATCTGTTCCTGTACGCTACCAAATAAAGTTAGAATTTCTTCATTGGAGGCCAAAACAGGACCAGATCCCTGAATATTGCGAGCGGGGATAACATCCCGAGCCACATGAATTTCAGTTCCTTGTGAAGAGGTTTGCATTCTCGGAGGAGGTGGTGGAAGCACCGAACCAATTGTTGCAGAGGTTGTAGCAAGCACGGTAGAAGAGCTCATGTTTGATCTCGAGGCCATTGAAAATAGTGTAGCAAAAAGTTTTGAAAATAGAAAACCAAGTAATGATTTTGCAAAAGCTTTTAGTAGAAATAGCACCACTTGCCCCACGGTGGGCGCCAAATTGTTTTGGTAAAAAGTTACCGAAGCAATTTAGTGATCAAATTAGTTAAGTGAGGTAGTGTGCTAAGAAAGTGTATCGAAAATATGCTAGTTTAGTTGTTTACAAAAACAGTTATCAGGATACGGCTTAGGATATCGAGCTGTATCTACAATCAAACAATGAGCAAAAATGTAAAGGGTGACACGGGATGTACGAGGAAAGCCCTTGATCAATCTAGATCGCCGGCACAAAACCTCGAGAGCTGACAATCGCAGCTGCCTTGTTCTTCTTATTACTTCAAATGTCAGGATACAGTGCAGGATATGATGCGGATCGACTAAGTGTTACAATGCAATTCGAATACAAGTGTAAGTGTGTTGTGAGTGTTTGCAGTTAGAGAGAAAGAAAGTTCGAGAGATTGTGTGTGTTCTTATCTGATCTGATCTGATCACTCCTATTTATAGTAAAACAAAACTAACTAACTAGCCTATAAATCCAGGATATATCGAATATTCCCCATGTGAACGTTATAGTCCACGTCTTCCGGCTTCAACGTCCATAATTCAACAGATTTGCCCGAGTCTCAAGGAGAAGAAGTCTACTTGAACGTTATAGACTTGTTCCAATAATCTGCACGTGAGTTAATTAGTTACTACCAAGATATCGTATCAGGATGTTACCAATATCTTGATCCGGTATCCTGGTCACAACAAAAGAAACATAGTCAGAATATTAGTAAGAATATATGAGCAGAGAACCACCCATAACAGTTTCGAAATGGAGGTTCCATGCATTTTTGTTTGGGCTCCAAGGCATTTTTCGCATCTGGAACTCTTTTATGGATCGTAGGGGTATACCCCTTGCGGTTCGTAGAGCCTCAGCGCACGCAATTAATTCCGCCTCCTTGCGGACCGTATGGACCTACGGTCCGTAAACGACGAGCCAGAACCAAATTTTTTCACTAGTTTACACCTTTAGTCCCTCCACATTGTAACTTTTATATATAGTCAAAAATAGTCCCTCTATAGAAATTTTTGGGTATATCCGTTTTCGATCTCCGGTTCTATAGAAATTTTTGGGTATATACGTTTTCGACCCCCTGTCTTCATTCTCAAGCTTCGCCACTGAACACATTCTCAAGAAAAAAAAATTAGAAAGCAAACAATACCAATCAAAGATAGATCCGTAAAATTTAAATTTAGAGACCAAATATGTAATGCTCCCAAACCACACGAACCATCTATTTAAAAATGTTTTATTAGCACTAACAAAATAATTAATGTATGGTGTGTTATTCAAAATAGTAGTTAACGTTCTCAATAGCAATAAGGTCGGAGGGTGTGGGGGCGTCACCCCCGCCAGCTCACCATCTATAGCGCCCTCGGGCGCTATACATTCACACACTCGGATTTAAAGAGGGGCACCATGGGTTGGGCTCCATCGTGGTAACGAGCTCAAAACGCGTGGAACGAGGTGGGTTGGTCAAATGTGACCGTTTGGCAACGTTCGAATAAAAAAAACGTTTTTTATTAAATACAAATATAAACCTATCCCAAACTAAATAACACACCAATCACAAATTAAAATTCATACCAATCACAACTAAAACACACACCAATCAAAACTAAAAAATGTCTTCGAGCGCCTCATCCGACGGTGTTCTTGACGATATGGTTATCGCAATTACACAGGAGGCGATTAATTATTTGCGAGAAGGAGCCGAATCCTCTACATCGCGTACCAGACAACCGCCTCTTGAATGGGATCGGTTAGGTGCTCATGAACGTCTAGTGCAGGATTATTTTTGTGAAAATTCGTTGTACGATGATGGTCAGTTTATCGTGAACAAGGAGGAGTTGACGAAGACGACGAGTTATAAATTATTAGTTATAAATTTTCTAGTTCTATTTTTAATGACTTTGTAGTGTTTTTATTTTTTCTAATGAAATTATGTTTTTTTTTAATTTTCAAGTTATTAAAATTGCCATTTAATTTTAAAAAATAAATATTTAAATAAATAAATAATTAGGTAATCATGACGTGGGCTCCATCCACACCCTGCAAATTAAAGAGGGGCATGATAAAGCCCCTAGACTGACATGGCTCCTACGTAGCGCTTAGGTAGAATGATAAAGCCCCTAGGGGGCTCCAACCACACCCTCTAGGCTAACAAAATAAAAATGTAAGGTGTGTCTGATATTCAAAATATGAAGAGAATAATGAGAAAACTACATATAAATAAGAAAACTAAAAAAACCTAAAAGACATCAATTTTGTATACCTTTTTATGTATAAAACTTTTTTTTAAGTTGTGCTGTACATGTGCATTATATGCTTAGAGTTGGCTTTTGAGTTTAGTTTAGATTTTATGGTTCGAATTTTTGGGGGTTTAGGATTAGCATTATGTTTTTTGATGGGTCCGGCAGGGGGTAGAGGTTTTATTTTTTTGAGGGGGGGGGGGGGGGTAGGTTTTTGAGGTGGTGCGGGTGGAGGTTTAGGTTTTTGGAGGGTTTATGTTTAGGGTTTAGTTTTAGGTTTTTTATTTATTTATTATTTTTTTGGAGGGGGGGGGGGGGTAGGTTTTTTGGATGTGTCGGTGGGGGTATGTTAGGTGGTTTAGGTTTTTTTCGTATTAATGCACATGTGCAGTATAACTTTATTTTTTATTTTTATTTTTTTTTTGAAATTTTTTATACATAAAATATACCGATTTTTATTAAAAAAATTCAAAAAAAATATACGTTTTTTAGGCATTTTTAATTAAGGTTTTTTTTTCTAATTTAAATTAATTTTATCATCCAAAATGATAATTATAGATTACCAAACTGGCAATTAATATGTAATTAGAATATCATTTTGTAATTAAAAATGCAGGTTGCCCCCCTTACGTGCTAGCGTATAATGACTTGGATAAACATGGATAATGTTAGATATTAATGATTTGGTGGTATTGTTTAGAAATAATAATAAATACTTTATGTTATGTTCTCTATTTATTAATGATCATTATTTTATTACATAGTATGTCTAGTGGCGAAACCATACGTTATTTGCAGACGTAATTATACATTTTTCCTCTCTACTAGCGAAACCATAACATTTTATAAAAAGAACTTTTAAAAAATAAAAGAGTTTTATAATTTCTTATACTTTATTAAAAAGAAATTTTATAACTTTCTTATACTATATTATATAACAATTTGAATAATCTGTGGGTAGTTTTACCATATTCATCCAAAAAAAATATTTAACTCAACCACTCAGTTTTCACAAAAGTTGTTAGATTCAATGTTTTAAAAACTGGTTTTTAAATCAAACCGGATTAGGCTAAAAAATGGTTCAACCGGTTGAACCAGGTTGTACCGGGCGGTTCAACCGGGTTGACTACCTAACTCTATAATTTCATAAATTACAACATCAACTCAAAAGTTAACCAAAAAATGCATGATTACATATTAAAAGATGATTCAAAAGTAAATCCATAATAAAAAATTATTCAAAAGATAATTGAAAATCATTCAATTTTCCAACAAGCTCTTTTAAATGAAAGTGCACGATATGTTTAAGCCATTTGAGTGTTGAATACATCAACTTCACGATCGCATAAAAGATGAATTTCACTATTATCGCCATCCTCATCAAGTAGAGGATAATTATTTTCGTTTCAGACAATATTAAATAAGAACTTTTAATTACGAATAATCATAATACATAAAAATTATGTAAGATAAGTAACATATATAATAAAAATAAGTAACAACCCAAACTAAAAATAACCCTGGGCCGGTACCGGGGTATACCGGATTTTACCGCCGGTACAAACCTTATGCCGTTTCACTTATTTACCGGGGTGTTTCGTACCGGATTTACATATGAAAACGGTAATACCGGTATAACCGGCCGGTATTTACCGGTTTTTAAAACATTGGTTAGATTCATCCATTTCTCTGTCACCGTTAAAACTAATGTTAAATGATGGGTATTTTGGATGGATCTGGAAAGTGCCCAAACCTCGGGGACAGTTTTCGTTGTTTACTCTTTTTAATGTTTTTCTAATTTTTATTAACATTTTCTTATAACTTAAAAAACGTTTAGAAAAAAATACACCATTGATCATTGTCGTTTCTGCCAAATTTCAATGTCGGGTACTAATAGTTTTTTGTTGCAAAATCAGGTATTAACGTTCTAATTTGTCACAATGTTGAGTACTAAGGCCAAGCCTTGTTAACTTTTTTTGTTAATTCTTACTAAAATGACTAAAATGCTCTTTAACAATTAAAGGTCATTTTAGTTATTTTAGTAAGACTTAACAAAGAAAGTTAACAAGGATTGGCCTTAGTACTCAACATTGTGACAAATTATAACGTTAATACCTGATTTTGCAATAAAAAACTATTAGTACTCGACATTGAAATTTGGCAGAAACCACAAGGATCAACGATTTAATTTTTTTCAATGTTTATAAATCTTTTTTTAATTTATTTAAAAATATTTTCTTATCACCAAACTATAGTTTTTGTTACTGAGAAAATGACATTATTATCAGGAATCATAATTTATCTTTATTTGATAAATTGCATTATTTTCCATATTTATATTCATAAATTTCTTTCTAAAAAACTAAGTATTTCCTACACAAGAATGTAGAACTTAATAAGTAATCAAATCAAATCTTGTTAGTTTGGCTTTGTTAATATTATGCATTTATATTTAACAAATGATTGTAACCTACATGGTATTACTCAAAATAAAAACAATTTTTTATCAGATAAAAATATTTGCAAGGGATGCCAAGTCGAATTCTAAAAATATTCTTTACATAAAAAACAAACAATGACAATGTTAAAGATAAATATTATAAAAATGTATATATAACATATTTCTGGTTGAAATTATTAAAGAATGTTCTAAATGAAAAAGATAAATTAAACGTCAACTCTAAAACGAAAGTTATCATTTAACACACACATACACACACACACACACACACATATATATATATATATATATATATATATATATGTGTGTGTGTAACATGGCGACAAGTGTCATGTGTGATCTTTTTTTATTACCCTAGGGTGTTAAACGTGTTACAACGTTCATAACACACGTAAACTTCGTCCCTATGTCCACAGATGATCTAGAACATACTCCACGTTACCATCTTTATGAGTCTTCTAATGACACTATATTATGGACACCGACTATCAACGAACAATATCATCCTGTTAAATCATACGACACATTGGAAGAACCTCATGCCATGTATAAGACTTATGACCACAAGTTGGGTTCAATGTAAAAAATATACGTTAATGCAGTTTTTTTATCTACTAGTAACATTGTTAATAACAACTCTAGTAACATTGTAAAAAATAAGACTTATGACCAACAAACTGGGTTCAATGTAAAAATATACGTTAATGCAGTTTTTTTTATCTACTAGTAACATTGTAACATATGCAACTTAGTTCCGATGTAACACATGAAACAAATGTAGAATGTATTACACCATGACAAGTGACTTTTGTTTTGTTAACATATTTAAATGGTGTTGAACATAACAAGTGTCACCTAGCTGGTTGTTACATATTTAACATAGGGTTGTTGAATATGTAGCTGTCAAAAAAGGTAAATTATGTATCTGTCAAAATGTAACATATGTAGCTGGCAGCAAATTGTAACATATGCAGCTAATTATGCCAGTAAAAAACACGACTCTTTATTTGTAAAAAAAAAACGAGATATTCAGATTAAATTATGGACTTTCTAAAGGTAATGAAAATGTGATATCCGAGTGAAGTTTATACAAAAACAAATTATGAATTTTCTAAAGGTAATGAAATTGTGATATCCGAGTAAAGTTTATACAAAAACAACCAAACCAACAAAAAATTTGAAACATATACTGTAACAATTATGGATTTTCAAATTAATTATCTACCATCAATGGTGATGCCCCAATTTAAACAAAACCAAATTATGCTTCATTTCTTGATAAGCGTCTTCATCTTGGACACAAAAGATATCTTTATTTCTTGATAAGCATCTTCATCTTCATAAGCAACATCTTCATTTACAACAACAAGTTCATCAAATTCAGAGCATGTGAAAGTTAAACAAAACTACATTAACGTATATTTCTTACAATGAACCCCAGCTTGGTCGCCATAAGTTGTCCAGTATTTGGTGCCTTACATTTGCTCATAAACATAGTAATGAGGCTGGTGTTGTTGATCATCTTTCGAAAGTAGACATGCAAGGATTAAAAAAAACCATATTAACAAGTATGTAGGTCATGTGTCAGACAAGAGACTGTAAACGCAAGTAACACCAAGATGTAACATGTCTAACATAGGTATACATCTCTAACCCACTAGGTGTAACACATGTAACACACTGTATGCAACATATGTTACCTCGATGTGTAACACATGTTACAACACATAGGTCACATGTGTAACCTGGCTATAAATGTGTTAGCCTCTAGTGTAACTCATGTAACTACCTATGTGTAACATGGTAACCTGGTTGTACATGTGTTATCATGTGTTAAAAAAGATACAGAGCATGAAATGTGTGACCAGGTTACACAATTTAATTGAGTCATGTAACACGTTTTAGATGTTGCCACGAATGTTACATATGTTACACATGTTACAACTTGTTTGTAACATGTGTAACATGGTCAAAATTTGGTTTCTTCGCATTTGATTCAGAAATTAAAACAAACAAGTATCATAATTTCAATAAACAACCTACATCTGTACTCTAATCAGCCAAATGATCACATGAGATCTGAAACTATAGAATCAAACAAAACCAAACCTCTGTTTTGAAGATGAACCTGATGAAGATGATGAAGATGATCTGTTCGATGAAGATGAATAAGTGCTCGATTCGATGAAGATGATGAAGATGTCTATTGGATGTCGATGAAGATGATGATAATCGGCGGTGTTGGGAGTTGGGAGATGATGTTGAGAAGTGTGATGAAACTGTGCTATTAGTGTAGATATAAGGGTTAGGTTAAGGGTATAAGGACTTTTCATAATTGCAGAGACTATTTGTGTAATTAACTTTAATAGTTATAAATAATTATTATTTCAACCAATTTGGCATGTCTTGATAATCAAAATAACCGACCATAAAAGTAACAAACCAACAACATAAGTACTATACAATATATCACGAAATGATTGATAAACTAACAAAAAACGAGTATCACATTGTAAACTGTCGTTGCATCACGAATTTGGTTTTGGTTATGGCTCAAAACTAAACCTCCCCGTACATAGCCCTAAACTCACCAACCTAAGTGATATGTTTCCCGCCGCATCGCGCGGGTAAATGACTAGTATATATATATATATATATATATATGGTAAGGTTATTGTAAAAAATGTTAAAAGTGTGAGAAATATTATGGAGATGACATGTGTCCCCAATCTAAATTAATTCAAAAGGGTAAACAAGTAATTTTATCATTGATTCAATTAATTCAAAGTCTTCCATAACCGCCACCTTATTTATAGGAACATGATTTTTTTAAAAGATCTCTATAAAAATACTACAAATAACACTGCAATCACCATTCAGCATATATATAACACCATTCAATAATTATATAACACCATTCAATAAGTATATAACACCATTTTAAAGATCTCTATAAAAACACTACGAATAACACTGCAAAATCACCAGTCAGCACATATATAACACAATTCAATAATTATATAACACCATTCAATAAGTATATAACACCATTCAATAATTATATAACACCATTCAATAAGTATATAAAACCATTCAATAACTATATAACACTATTAAAGACAATACCTCCATTTCCAGAATGTGTTCTTAGTATAATGTTCATAGTATGGTTATTGTACAAGGTGTTTTAAACCTGCATGCATGGTGTTTTACATCTGCATGCATGGTGTTTTACATCTGCATGCTAGTAGATGTCCAGATTCCATATGTTAAAACACCATGGTGTTTTAAAACCTACATTCCAGTAGTTGTTCTTCGCATCCTCATCGTATAGTGTTTTACACCTGCATTCCAGTATGTGTTTAAAACACCACGCTTTAAATCACAATATAATTAAAACACCACTGTATGAACATAGACAAACCATCATGGACTAAACATCTAATCGAAACATATTTTTTTCTCTATATAAGTATAGCAATATGGTACTCATATTAAAGATAAAAAAACGCTCGTTATTATGGTGTAATTTTGTTTTTAAAGTTACGTATAAAAAGTTATTGACGTTTAAAAAAGATGGGGGGAAGTTGCATGTGCATTAATGTTAGTTTCTTAATTTAAAAATGTTAAATTTACCTGTATACCCTTAATCTAGAAAATTAATATGTTTAATAGTAAACATTATTTACACTTTTGCCATTATGATATCAACCATTAGATAATGGTGTAGATTCTTTCTTGCCTTTCTCACACAAAATCTTTTTTTACAGGAACCTCTACCTATATAGGGTTATATATATGTGTGTGTGTGTGTGTGTGTAAGATTTCTAGAATATTATTTGTTCACAACATAAAATTTACGCATGAAGTATAATAAAATGCTAATAAAAAGAGTAAACTTCCGTTTTGCTCCCTGTGGTTTGGTCACTTTAACGGTTTTGCCCCAAACCTTTAAAAATAGCCATTTTACTCCCTGATCTTTGAAGCCCTTCATGATTTCACTCCCCGCCTCTAACTCCATCCAAATTGTTTATTAACTGAAAGGGTATTTTGGTAACTTCAAATATAAAACTAAGGGTATTTTAGTAAAACTATAAATAAAAGATTATATTATATATATAATAATAAAAAATAACAAAACAATCATCTCTTCTCTCTCTACCCTCTTTGCACTCTCTCTTCTCTCTCTCAACCCTACCCAGCCACCATCACCTAAAATTTCAAAACAGTCTATTCCAAATCCTTCAAACAGATACAAGAAGATTTAGGACCCAGAATCCTATTAATATCGTTACGATTGTAGAGTTCATAATCGAAACCTTCGGGAACTTTAATGATCTTCGAAGGATCACCGTCTTGTACGATGATCAGATGATACGGTTGGAAGAATGGCCACCACATCTCGAGGAAATTGAGGTTTTGGATTGTGGGGATTATGATGTCGAGTTCGTCTTTTAATAAGGGGGTGGTGGGGGTTACAGAGGAAGCCATTGTTGTTGAAAGAGGGTGGGTTTGTGTGTGGAGGGTTGAAGAGGTGTCTGGGTCCTAAATTATCTTGTATCTCGTTTAATAAAGTATTGAATTTTTACACTCTTTCTTACTTTCTTGATCCTTTTAGTGTTCTTCAATCTTGAAGCAAAATCTTGACTTTTTACACTTTTTTTTTGTTTTTGTTTTCATGATAGATGTAGGGAAAATCATATGTTTTTAAAGGTGGGTTCACTACAAATCAATAATCTTGAAACTTTTTTACACTGTTTTTTTTTAAGTTTTTGTTTTCATGGGGGAAATAGGGGCAAGCAGATGTTTTTAGAGGTGGGTTCACTACAAAAAGTCAAGATTCACTTACCTTTTTGCTTTTCAAATGTAAATCTACTCTGCTATCTTTTCATTTTCTCATCACCAAACTATCAAGAAACTTAATCTAGTGTTCATTAATGGTGGTTTTTGTACCTCAATTTCACTTTTTTTCCATTTGGGTATTTGTAGCACATTTGAAAGAGAATTGACTTTGGTCAATGGTGGTTACTCCTTCTTGTAGCAAAATAAACACGTAAAAAGGTACTCATTCTTCTTGGATTATTCTTGGCTTTTTCTATTTAGTCAGTCACTTGCTTATAGATGTACTCTGCGGCTTGCTTTGCCACAGACAGACATGGCACCACCCATGAAGGCAAAGCCACCATAAGCATCCGCCATTGATCTATATTAACAATCTAGAGAGTGGTGGTGACAGATGTAGAGAGAGCGTGGTGGTAGCAACCACCTAAGGAATCTGTTGTGTCACCATCAGATCTGTTTTTTTCACATGGCTTCAACCCCCAAATTGTGCCCAAAACGAGTTGACTATGAACCACTTTCTAGACGAATCAGTGTTAGTTGTGGTGGTTTTAATGACGAGGTGGTGGTGGCGGTTTGACGGAATTACTGTGGTGGCGGTGGTTTACCGGAACTATTGTGGTGGTGACCGGAATCTTTGAAGAAGATGTTGGATTTAGAGAGAGAGATAGATGGTAAGGGTGGAAGAGATAGACTTGGCTTTTGAATCTTCATAACTTAATGATAAATAATTAAATCTTTATTAATTGGGATGTGAAAAGACTAAAATGCCCCTCATGTGAGGGGCATGTGACTAGGATTTAACAGTTGAATTGGATGGCGTTAGAGGCGGGGAGTGAAATGGAGATAAGCTTGATAGATCAGGGAGTAAAATGGCTATTTTTAAAGGTTTGGGGCAAAACCGTTAAAGTGACCAAACCACAGGGAGCAAAATGGAAGTTTACTCTAATAAAAATTTAGAAAACATTATAAAGGGTAAACTGCCCAAATCGTCCTTGGGGTTTGGACACTTTTGCCAAATCCATCCAAAATAACTCTCATTTAACGTTGTCAGAGAAATTAATAGATCTTGCAACTTTTGTGAACTCTAAGTGATCAAGTTAAGAAAATAAAACTTTTTAGATGGATTTGACAAAAATGCTAAAACCTCAAGGACGATTTTAATAGTATACCCCTAACAATTTTATAAATAATTTTATAACAATTTAAAAAAAAAACTTACCATATCTCTATCTCTCATCACTTTATCTCTCGGAAATCCCTTTCTTCCTAAAGTCATATTACCAGATCCCACCACCGGCACCAACAACCACCACCACTATCACCACCTCCACAAGCACCATCAATCACCATCGCACCACATGCCACCACAACCACTAACCCACAACAAGTCACCACCGACCTCTTACCATCGTAACACCACATCCACCGCCGCCTGACATAACCATCACTGCCACCGCCTCTGCCTCTAAACCCCCAACGCCACTTCCACCATCACTTCCTTTAAATTACCAACACCAGTATCAATTTCTTCAAATCCATCACCATAGCCGCCCACACCACCACATTTAGGTTTCTCTTTAGATCCACTCATTCCCTTCAACATGTTCATCGTCTTCTTCTTCCTATGTAACATTAGTGACATCACAGCTTTTTCTTCTTCCAATCAGAAACCCAACAAACTATGACCCTAAATTTCCCCCAGATCGATTATAGATGTGGTTATGTTTTGTTGAAGAGGGAAAGGGGGCGGTTGACAATGTTGTCGGTGGAGATAATCGTTTTGGTGTTGGTTGCCGGAGGATGGTGGTTGTGGAGTGCGGACACCTCCCAGTGTCGTCGCCATCAATTTGTTCCTTTTTATGGTCGTTGGATTACAGATCCAGTGGGGGTGGTCTTAGGTGGAGGCGTCAGTGGTCTTCTAGGTAGGGGTGGAGGGTCGACGGTCTTCTTGAGAGAGAAATATATATATAGGAGAAGGATCATTTAGGAACCACCATTTATTGCAAGAACCACCAGAACCAATGTGAACACAACCAAAAATACCTAAAAAATCTAAAAAATACAAAAATTTTTTTTTTAATATTTTTTATGGAAAATTCGCTAGTTTTCGTTATTAATTTATTTTTAAATTTAAAAAAAATAAAAAGTTTTTTTTTGCTACTAAAAGTAGCGATTTAAATAAAAAAATGTGTGTGCTTTTTCGATTTTTTTGGGGTTTAGTTTTTAGCATTTAGCTTGGGGGTGAGGGTTAAGTTTTTTTTTTTTTTTTTTGTGGGGGGGGGGGGGTTAGGTTTTTTTTTAGGTTTTTGGTGGTGTAGTGTGTTTATTCTGTTGTGTTCACATTAGTTCTCGCGGTTCTTGCAATAAAGTTGGTTCTCGCATGAACCCTACCCTACATATATATATATATATATATATAGGACAAAGATCCGTTAGGAACCACCCCTTATTGCGAGAACCGCGAGAACCAGTGTGAACACAAACAGTAATTCCTAAAAAAATCTAAAAAACACCCAAAATTTTTTTTTTTATTTTTTTTGAAAAAAATCCCTATATTTTGTTAATAAAAAAAATAAAAAAAAATTTCAAAAAAAAAAAAAAAATTTTGAGTATCAGTTATCCATGCACATGTGCATATGTGTCGTTTCTTTGTCAAATTCCGTAATTCATTACAAATAATAGTCAATTGCACTTTCATTTACACTACTACGTGTAATACACTATTTTTTACATTACAAATGTTAGAAATGCACATGTGCATCTATATGTATCAACAGGAAATAAGGTGTTTTGGTACACTACTTTCTCTTTCATCTATCATTCCATCCATAATACACAAGCATGCACATGTGCATTTTTGTCATTTCTTTGACAAATTCCGTAATTCATTACATATATTAGACAATTGCACTTTCATTTACACTACCATATGTAATACACTACTTTTTACATTACCAATATTAGAAATGCACATGTGCATTCATATGTATCAACATGAAATAAGGTGTTTTGGTACACCACTTTGAATACACTTTCCCTTTCATCTATCATACCATCCATAATACACTACCATTACCTCCTACCATCCATAATACAATACCAGTACCTCCTACCATCCATAATTCAATACCATTAACAATATTTTCACTTTATTACATGTATGTAAACACCATTTATACCATCCAATCAACATATTACATAAAAAATTGACAACTATAACCAAACCATCAACCACTAGATATAACTAACCAAAAAACATGTATATGGGTCTACTTCTCCATTCAAAATCACAAACTTTTTGTACCAAAACACGTTATATCATGGTTATACCTAATTATGCACATGTGCATTTTGAATATTGGTAATGTAAAAAGTAGTGTATTACTAATGGTATTGTAAATTAAAGTGCAATTGTCTATTCCTGATAACGTATTACCGAATTTGTTGAAGTAATGATACATATGCACATGTGCATGGATAACTCTTACTCGAAAAAAAAAGTTTTTTTTTTTTATGGGAACGAAATATAGCGATTTTTTATTAAAAAATATTAAAAAAATTAAAAAAAATTTTTGAGTGCTTTTTTGATTTTTTTTAGATTTTATTTTGTGTTCACATTGGTTCTCGCGGTTCTCGCAATAAGGGTGGTTCTCGCATGAACCTTACCCTATATATATATATATATATATATATATATATATATATATATATATATATATATATATATATAGTGGGGTTCGGCTACAAAGTCCAAATTTCTTAAAAAGTGTAAAAATTTCATAAAACACTATAATTTGAGCCATAAAACACACCTAAAACCCACAAATAATAGACTGACGATTACTAAAACATCATATTCAAACCCTAATATTGCATAAAAACTTTAAACAAATCATCGTAGAAATATGAATATAAAACACAACATGCAAATCAATATAAAACACAATAATGTTTGTTATTCCTTAATCAGGGCCTTATCATCTAAAACACAACACAAAACTGAAGGGGTATGGTCCCAAAAACCTTGCAGAACTAAAACCCCGGTCCGATTGATTCTGGTCATTCGAACCACTGTTTCTTCATTGGCGCCCACCGATTCTTCAATCTTCATTCTCATCTTCTCGTTTCGATTCATTTCTTTTCTTTTCTTTTCATTCTCATCAGGCCCTCGACCGGTGAGTTTTACTCATGATCCTCGTGTCGAGGGGATTGTGGAAGAAGCTTCCGATGATAACGATGTCCAGCACAACGTTAATCTTCAGAATGATCTCGTCACACCGGGAGCACAACCCGAAATCCCGATAAGTTCGATTTTACCTCCTGGTGAAACTCCAATTTCATGGTACGTAAGATCTCTGGGTGCATTAAACGCAGTCTATGCACAACTCTGTGCACAGACTGCTCAACCGGTAACTCAATCACGAAGATCTGCATCTCAGGTGCGAGACCCGTCTGCACAACGTACATTGCACTACGATGCACCATCACGAATATCCGGGGACGATACAGAAGTCTACTCCAGATCTCCCACTAGGTACGAATCTACTCACTTTGAATCCAGGCGAAGAGATCACCGTGATGAACAGTATTCCCACAGACGTCAGTCAGTCCATTCTCAGCTGGGCCCGCGTTCTTACCAGAAGCGGGACTCCCAAACCGATGAATATGACAGGACGTATCAGGAAGGTGACAACACAAGCGTTTTTAGTCGATTGCCACGAGACCATGCACACTACAAACCAAAAACCCGTGTTGTTTACAACGCAGACGCGGAGTATGATTACAATCTGATTTACCGACCAGCAGAAGCCGCGGAGAACTCAAAGTTTGTTAGCGAGATTGCTCTAGCTCCCCTCGAGGGGATGAAATTACCGTCAAACGTTGGGAAGTTTAACAGGCTGACAGATCCCGATGACCATCTACGCGTGTTCACCAGCGCAGGGTTAGTCGGAGGATGGACACTACCCATGTGGTGCCATTTATTTGTCCAAACTTTGACCGGCGCAGCACGATTGTGGTTTGACAACCTGCCTGTGGGTAAGTTAACATCCTGGATGGATTTTAGGGAGAAGTTTCTGGTCCATTTCAGTCAACAACGCAGATCTGTTAGAGACTCGGAATATGTTATGAACATCTGGAGAAGAGACGATGAAAGCCTGGAAGATTTCATAACAAGGTACAACAAAGAGGTACTGGAGATCGGCGATGTACACGAGCACCTAATCTGCGCGCAATTCAAATACGCGGTAAGGTGTGATGATATGATAAAAGTCTTGTCAGGAACAGAAGGCCTGCCAAAAAGTTGGGAAAAGCTGATGGTCGCTGCCAAAGTCTATGCTCAAACAGAGTGTAATCTAAGCTCCAACAGGCCACCACTACCACAAAACCGTCCGCAAGACATGAGTGGGAACAGTGGTAGAAAATTCAAGAAAAACTGGAAGGACTCATCTTCAGGTTCATACTCATCCGAAGATGCCCGCGCAACAATCAACAAGCTCGCAGCACAAAAGGAGGCTAAACAAGAGAATAGAGAGGGGCTGTGGGCTCCTCTCACAAAGACACCGGCGGAGGTACTCAGCACTGAGGACTACCAATTCAAAACACCACCGCCGATGAAGAACAAAAGAGGACAAGACTCGAACCTTTACTGCGAGTACCATAAAGATAATGGCCACACCACTAACACCTGCATAAGTCTCCGCACGGAAATAGAGAAAGCATTAAAGAGTGGAGTGGAGAACTCACCCACTTGGTTCAAAATGTGCGTAAAGACATCAAGCAGATCACACGCGGGGACAAAGAGCCAAGCAAAAAAGCTAAACAAGCTTAAGCCCAAGGCAGATCAACGCGCATGCAATCATAGCTTTCCTTCATATTTGGTCAAGTTCTTCAACTTACCAACTTATGAAACAGGATTATTTGCATGTGCAGTAAATTAAGTCTCACTATTTATCCTAACACAACTTTGTTACTCACGGCCTCTGCACCCTATCCAATCAATACAAAGTTCGTGTTAGGCCATTGGATCAGGATCTGTTCATGTGGAACGTGGATGAATTGACCAGAATCAATGTGCGGAATCCATTGATTATGTCACAAGATCAACAACAACACATTCAACGTTTAATCTCGTCTGATTTTCTATTAGAATGATTGTGAAAGTACAATAGCACCGGTAGAATCTCAGACTGGCAGAGGTTCCTTACAAGATCAACCAAAAGTTCTAAATCACTAACACATGCTAGCTATTTATAGGCAAACATCAGGGAGGTTATAAAGTGTCACCCGATCGGATGGTCCTCCGTCGGACTTCAATTTTACATTTATGCACCATTCCCTGGTTTGTCGTTATACAAACATACATACAATTACATACATATACACAAAAGACATACACGGTACAAAATAAGACTCAATGCTGACGAAAGCTACAGACATATGAACTAACAGACTCCCCCTTGGATGTAGCTGTAGTTCCTTCCAGCATAGTCTTCAGTCTTTCCTCTTGCGTCTTCGTTCCTTTGCCCTCTGCCTCCTCTGTTCTGCCTTCTCTTCAAGCATTTTCCTTCTGAGCTGCCTCCCAACTTCATTCCAGTACTTTCTGTACTCTGGATCACCGTCGCGCTTTCTATCCCACTTAGGAATCTTGTTTTCTTCCTTTTCGATCGGTTTCTGGTAAGTTGGTGGTGGTTTCACAAGCTTATACCTTCCAAGCCTTGCAGCTTTCTCAGCAATAGCCTTGAATCTTTGTTCGCGCTTGTACTTTTTCAAGAATTCATCAATCTCTAGATCTCTCCATTTAGACTTCCAGTACCTTCCAGAGTTGATGTCTTTCGCGAAGCACACATCCATAATCTTATGAATTGCATTGCTTGTACTTTATCACGCTTTTCGTACACAATCTTGTTATAAAACAAGCAATCAATATCTTTCTTTGAGCAGTTTACTAGCCACATTGGGTCTAGCACACATATTCTTCTTGCTTCACCCTTTGATTTATCAAATAAGGAGATCACCGCTTCCGCTGTACTTTCATTATATAACTACCCTTGAAAATCTTCGAAGAAGTCTTGTTCCATTGCTCGTAGTGGCATATTCTTTAAGCACCTTGGCGGCTTAACATCCAAAGTAATATCTTTCTCTCCATTCTCCAGGATAGTAACAATCTACTTTGGATATTGTGGCTTTCAATCTGGATATCTTGCTTTTGATTATTGCTTCACAAAATCCCACAAGTGTTGGTCGTGTTGTTTTACATCCAAGCCATAATAAAACTGCTTGATGTTCTTTGTTTGGACCAATTCATCAATATCCCGCCACGGGAGAGTTTTGATATCAGCCAAAAACTCGAAGTACTGTACCCCATGCTCCCGTCTTATAGCATAAACTTGAAGATCGTCTAGATAGCCCCAAGACAAGATGTCTCCCCAAGAAATGTTTGCATCATGTGTAAAGTATTGTAGTGGCCTTATAAACTTTTTTTCCTTTGGCATCACCTTAAACCACTTCTTCCTTTCCTCAGCAAGATTCTCTCTAGGAATGGTTCTCGGAACACCTTCAGTTGTTATCTTTTCTACAATCTTCCTTCTGATTTCGTCTTCATTCTGATCTTTAAACATTTCAGCTAGAGAAGGAAACGTTTCATCAACACCAGCATAATGAAAATCCGTTTCTTCTTCAGAGGAATCAGAGGCTTCTTCAACAATCACATCATTATACTTATCAGCTTCCTGAGCATACTTAAACTCATACTCCTTCTCCGGTGACTCAGGTATCTCATCTTCTATATCAAACTTAAATCTACCATTGTCTAAACCCAACTCTTCTAACATCTCTGCCCTTGAACTAGGTACCTCTAGCTCCCCCTCAAAACGAGGATGTAAATATATGACAGTTGGTTGTGTGAGGAATACCTGGTCGACATGTTATTTTCCTGACGAATAAGACTCTTGATGTTGATCCTCATCCTGTTCGTTGATCTCGTCATTCATAAGATCATTAATCTTCTGTTGAACTGAAGGATTCACTATCAATAAACCAGACGAACCTTGGTCTTCATCATCATCTTTATCATTCATCGGATCGTAGTTTTCAATCTGATCCATCCAGTAATCCATCTCTTCATATTCTTTCTCTTTTTCCTCTTCCTCTACAACAACCTTCTCTTCTTCTTTCCATTGTAACAATAACACTTTTTGTTCTTTCGACTTCTTTTTCCTTTGAACAGCTTGCACTCGGTGAACAATGTCTTCATAGTTGTAAGATAAAGGAGAAGACTCACCAATAAGCACAAATCCCTTAGGATCTACTTCAGCATCAACCATCTCAACGTCAACTTGACTCGAAGATCCACCAGCTTCTTGAGTCTCAATGATTACAACTTTCCTTCTTTGTGTAGTTTCTTCAGCCAACCTTCTTTATCTCTCAATCCTTCTCTCTTCGACCCTTTTTATCTCAATATTGTTGAAGACAGAATGAACGTCGATGCCCAAATGACTCTCCATCACTGTGTATAGCATGTTGAGTTGTTCGTCCTTCATAGCTTTGTCGGCCTTCATTGCTTCCATCTCCAACTTTATTGCCTTGAACTCATTAGCCGATGCTTCATGTAGTTCACTTATCAACTGATTGTGTGACTTATTTATTTCATTCAGCTTCACATTCTTCACATTCAGATCATAAATTTCTGATTGTAGAACCTCAAAGAGCTGTGAATTATCTTCAACATCACCTTCCATTGTCTTTATCTTCTTCGCTTGCTTAATCATGACGGTCTTTATTTCTTCATTTACTTTGGTCAACTCTCCAACCTGCTTCTTTAACACGTCATGCTCAGCTTCAGCTTTGGCCTTTTCTTTCTCAAGTTTACTAAATTTCTTCTCCAATGCTTTCACAGCCGCATTATTAAACATATCAAAATCATCATAAAAAATTAGATCATCTTTATATTTCCCACTAGCATGAGGAAGATCTTCAAGCAGATTAGGAAAAACTGTTTTCTTTGGCTGCGAAGATTCAGGAATATCAACGTTTTCTGGTGGTGGTGGTGGTGGAGGTGTAGAAGCCCTTACTCCAGTAATTTCCACTTCATCATCACCATCTCCTATTTTCTTTTGAACTTCAACTACAAGCACTTCAACACTTTGTACTTCAGGCTCTTTAGGAACTTCAACACTTTGAACTTTTTCAGCTTCAGGCCCTTTAGAAGTTGTAACATGTTTTTCACTCTTTCCACCTTGATCTTTAGGCAATGTAGCACCACCTTTCTTTGCACGTACATTCCTTGGAATAACTCCTGTCTGAACTGCCTTACGCTTTATTCTCAGCTTCTTTTGCTCATCAACTGATGGAGTATAGGTAGAATCTTCATCATCAGATGTTTTCTTCTTCCTTTTGGGCTTCTTTTTCAACTGAACTTTTCCACGACCAAGTGTTGCCATATCAAGCTCTGTCTCTGTCTCAGTAGACTCGTCATCTGCCTCACTAGAATCATCACGAGCAACACCTTCAGGCTCTGTCTCTTTGACACTTTCAGTTTGAACACTTGTACTTTGACCTTTCTGAGTTATTTCTTCAGTAATCTTTATGTACTGCTCAAATGTTGCCTTTGTCAAATCAATGCCTTGTTGTGATATATCAGCTGGATTCACCACATGCTCATCTATCAAACTTTATTGTGACTCCTTTGTAGGCCCTGCAAAACAAGTATTGAAGCATTCATTTGAATAATATAACAATTTAAAGATCTAAGATCTCTTATGACTCCCCCTTTCACTATACCCTTAACAACAATCTTCGGCATTGGCTCCTTAGGAATAGTTACAACTAGAGATGTCTTCGGAGTTCTCTTCCTTTTGCCCTCTTTCACAAACCAATAACGGAGTTTCTTCTCAACCATTTCACTCATCTTATCATCTTCATTCTCTGAGTTACTGTTGTCGTGTCTCCATGCATCATTTTCTGGAGCAACATAAGCTGGATTGTTAATCCTGCAGATCATTCTTCTTGTTCATGGTTCCGGACCTTTAGCTAGTATGCTAATAGTATCAGCTGTCATGTTTCGCAGACCTAGAATATCATCAGCATCCTTTTGAAGATCTTTGAACTGATCATCAATCATCATCTGTATAAACCTAGGATACATGATGTACTTTGCACTTCCAGCTCTCACATTATCTACCAAGTGATCAAATATCACCTTAGATACATTGTAAGGTCTATTCAGCACCAGACAAGCTATAATGTTCATGATATAGTCAGAAGTTTAATCATAGGCTCCCTTCCTATGAGATAAGGCATGCACTACACAGTGGATCCTGAACTTATAAGGCTTACTAAACATGGTCTTAATCGTTTTTCCATTTAAGTGTCCCGTGAACCCCATTTTACACCATAATCCTTTGCATAACCGTTCAGGATAATTGTAGGCTCATCATCACTGTCTCCTAACTCCAATACACGTCTTAAATCACCAACATTAAACTTAATTTCTACGTCCACGTCTTGACCATTTTCATCTTTCTTTCTAACAGTAGAACAAATCATTTTATCATTCTCCTCGTATGTCACCGAACTCCAAAATCTCCTAACATGTGATTCGTACACTATGGTATTATCGGTTAACGCCTTATGAATCTTGCTCTCTCTCAGAAACTTTACTATGACTTCAAATATAGTATTGTCTATATAGTGTGCATCCAACAGACAATATATATTATGAGATTTATCCCAATCTGATGCTCTTCCCTGCAAGAATAAACGACGTTATAATTTGCACAAATTTCAAGACATAATGTCACAAGTATCAAAACTTTGAAAATATCAAAATTTTTGTAACCCTGGAAGACACTCTATGTAGTACTGAGGATCGGATGGTCATCCGATCGAGTGAACCATCACTCATGAAAGAACAGATAGTCAAGTTATGTGCATTTAGATCGGATAACCACTCGATCGAATTGCCATCTGATCGAGTTGCCACCCGATCGAGTTGCCACTCGATCCATGTGACAAGCAAAAGCACCTTTGAAAAGTCAAACTTTGAGAGTGAATGCCATGGACCGGATGACCACCCGATCGGATTGCCACCCGATCGAGTTGTCACTCGTTCCTTGACAAAATTGAAACACTTGGGATTTTTGTCATTTTGTGATGAGGATCGGATGGCCACCCGATCAGATTGCCCCCCGATCGAGTTGCCACTCGATCATTGACATGGTTGCACATTTCTCAAAACATGGTGATGAGGATCGGATGGCTACCCGATCGGATTGTGTTGATGCACTTTGTGTGGACGCGACTCGGCTCGGTTCGACTCGGCCTTGAAGACTTGAAGACACGAAGATCGAGACAAAGCTACAGCCAAGGGGGAGTTTGTTGGTGCACTTGTGTCTGTACTTTGTCTGTATTTCGTCATGATACAAAACGATGTCTTATGATAGTCTGGGTTACGTCTTAGTTTGTTACAATGTGCGTTCGATGTAAGTTTGACCAAGTCAACCATCCTCCTGGTTTGACTTGGCCAAACAGTTAGCACATTGGTTGAAAGATGGTTGAGTCGAAGGATGGTCATCGAAGGATTGCTTATATCCTTCGATGATGATAAGCTCGAAAGATAGCTTTCGATAGATGGACCTCGAAGGATATCATCCTTCGAGGTACATATGGATCTTTCGATGGGCTTTCTGGTCGACAGATGATCTGTCGATCAACCTGTCTGATCCTTCGACCAGACCTGTTGTGTCGGGTATAAATACCCGTGTGTTGTGTTCACTTAAGTCCAGACACGAGAGAGAGAGACAGGAGAGCACACACACACTGTGAGAGTTTATAGAACATATCTGTAAACATTGAGCTTGTAACCGGACCTTTCATACGCATTAATACAAGTGGTGTTAATCGTTGAATGTTGTGTGTTGTGTTTGTGCTTGTTCTCGTATAGATTCTCGGTTGCATGCTAGCTTGGATTCCGCACTCGCTAGTGTGTTTGATATAACAAGGATAAGGTTTTATCTCATCCTCGAGAGGGACCTACAAGTGGTATCAGAGCTTTGGCTCTTCTCCTTGTTAAAACCGAGGTGTTCTTGAGTGTTTTTCGGGTTTTGAAAAGTTGTATTTTTCTGAAAAACTTTGTTTTATCGGGTTTAAATCTTGTTCGGAAGTTTGTAGTTTTACCGGAAAACCCTTTGTGTTCATAATATCTTCAAGTGTTCTTCAAAGTTTACATCCTTTGATCTTGTTTAGGATATTTTCGAAAGTTGTTGGTGTATTGGAAAAGGGAACTGATTAAAATAATCATACAAAATCTGTTTTTGCAGAAAAGCATGGTCTGACCATACTTTCTGCCGAAAGATTTACCAACCCATCACCTTTTTCACCAACCTGTCACATTTGTCAACCGTGTCAGAGCTGTTCGAAAGATATCCTTCGAAGTCGAAAGATCATCTTTCGACCAAAGGAGGTTCCACAGATAGTCATCCTTCGAGCATCCTTCGAAGTGTGAGACTTATCTTTCGGTCCAAGGAATATCTCGAAACATATATCTTTCGGTTTGCTGCTCTTTCTCGAAAGACAAGGATCCTTCGACTGGGGAGTCTTTCGAAGTCTTTCGAAGTCATCGTTCGACATTCATCAGTGTTCATCTTTCGGTCTACTGTACATTTTCGAAGGATAAGGATCCTTCGTTGGAGAATCTTTCGAAAACATTGTTCGAAACTCAACAGTGATCTTTCGAACCCTGTTGATCTTTCGAACAGGTGTTGATCTTTCGATCCTTGTTTGTTTAAGTCTAACAGTTTGTGTTTTTTAGGTCTTTCGATCAAGGATCTTTCGGGTGGTTGTTATCATTTGAAATTAACATAGTTTGTGAAAATTAAATTTTTAAATAGAAAACTCGTTTTCATTTTTTTAAAATCAATTTTCACTTAATATATTAATTTTCATAAAATGGGAACAAACGGTCAGTGGGATCCAAGCGCGTGGACTCTAACTCCACAATCAGCAGCTACGCAATCATCAGCTACGCAATCTGCGTCAGATTTCAACAAAGCATGGATGCAGGCTATTGCCCCACCTCAAGCTGCAATGATAACTGCAAATCAATGGGCATTGGTCACAAATCAAAGCAACAGCATTCAATCTATGATGCAGAACGACAGTGAAACTGGTACAAGCACAAAACCGCCAAAGTTAAATCACATCAATGATTGGGGATGGTGGAAAGAAAGGCTGAGAACTTATGTTCAGGGGCAAGGTCAAGATCTATGGATGTGCTTCTTCACCGCATTTGAAAATGAGCTGGAAGTTGCAGGATCTAATCCACAAACTTACAGCACTTTGTCTGAAGAAGATAAGAAGAAGTTTGAGTTAGAAAAGAAAGCATTCACGATTCTCACACAAGCTCTTCATAAAGACATTTATCACCAGTTTGTTTACTGCACGACTACTAAAAGCTTGTGGGATATGCTCACGTTACGTTGTGAAGGAAATGCTCAATCTAGAAAGATCAAGCAAGAATTACTGAAGAAAGAGTTTGAAGGTTTCACGTGTATGGAGAATGAGACTTTGGCAGAGTTATCTACAAGGTTCCATCACTTGTTGAGCGAGATGTTTGGTTTTAGAGTCACTGCCACTCCACAAGAAATGGTGAAGAGATTCGCTGATAGCTTACCAGCAAAGTGGAGCAGTTATCTTGAAATTCTCAAGGAAAATGGTGTTCTAGACACAATCAACGTTTATGAGTTGATACAAAAACTGGAGAACAAGGATGTAGAAGAAAAGCTTAAGGCAAAAAGAACACAAACTCCTCAAAATCCAGAAATGTACTTTGGGATTGCAGGAGGTATCAGTGGAGAAAGACCAGCCTCTCAACATGCGAAGCTTCAAACAGCCTTCGTCTCTAACACCGGACCTTCAACAACAGATCAGTTTGATCCTTCAGCTTACACGATGTTTTCAAGACCGAATGCACAACCGACAGCTCAGCAGCAACTACCGCAACAGCAAGGGTTTTATGGAAGCTCCTCAAACTTTCAAGCCACTTCCAATCCTAACACAGTCAGACTAGACACTTCCAACTTTTCCAAAGTCAGTGTCGAAGTAGCCAAGGAGCATATGGAGATGTTGAACACCTTGGTTAGTGCTTATTGTGGATTAGTTGCAGGTCAGATTGGGAATATCAATCTAACCAATGAAGATTATCAGCAAGTGGATAAAGAAGAGTTTGAAATGATGGATATCAAATGGGCTCTTGCTAGTGCAATTCGAAGAGCAAAGGAGTTTATGGAAAGGACGGGGAGAACCAACTTGGAAAGCAAGAAAGATACCAAGTATGGGTTCGACAAGCAAGCTGTAACGTGCTTTAACTGTGGTGAACGGGGTCATTTCAAAAGGGAATGCACAAGACCAGCTCAGCATGGAAACCAAAATCCCTTCAGAAACCAAGGCAACCAGCAGAACCAGAACAGGAACAATGAGCGTATGTTGATACCTGTCAACAACCGAACTCAAGCAGGACCATCAAATGCCAACAGGGGACTGGTGGTTCAAATAGATGAGGGTTGTGATTGGTCGCTTCAGCTTGGAGAAGGAGGAAATGGTGGAACAGCATGTTTTGCTGAAGTAGTAAAGGATTTAAAGCACGCCAGTGGTGGAGAATCTTCCATCAATGGTGTCGCATCTTCTGAAGATGAAGACAGTTCTGGCTATAGTGGAAGCTCAGATGACGAATCCTCCACCTCAGGCAATGATCATGTGGATCAAGCTGTTTACTCTTCGTCTTCTCTCCATTCAGCCTTTATGGCTAATGTCGACAGTTCATCAGGTCAGGTATGTGTCGATGAACCCATTGCTGCTAATTGTGATAACTGTGATAGTTTGCGTGTTAAAAATGCTGATTTGGAGGCAAACATGTCTGAGTTGCAAGGCAAACATGATGCTTTACAAGCTAGTTTGTTTGACTTGCAAGACAAACATGTTTCTTTGAAGGATGAGTGTTGTGAATTGCAAAGCAAACAAGAGGCTTTGCAAGAGAAATATGAAATCACACACAAACACCATCAAGAATTGGTTGTAGATCTGTCTAAAGCAGCTGAAGCGAACGTATTTTTAACCAGAAATGAAAAGGAATTTAAAACCACAATTGCGTCATTAAGACATGATGTTACAGAATTACAAAAGGCTGTTTTGCGAAAACAACATGCTAACAATGATCTTATAGACACAATTGAAAAGCAGATGGTAGAATTGGCCACCGCTCGATGTGAATGTGAAACAATCAAGCAGAAACTGGAAAGTTATTCCAATTCCCGCTATGTATTGGATCACATTATTGATGTTCAAAAGAAAAAGGGGGATAAGAAGGGTAATGGATTCAAATCATGTCCTCCCCCAATGAATCACAATTACTCCAAATTGCCTAATGACGAGGATATGCCCCGTTTTGAACCTACTGTGCCACTCGGTCTAGATGACTTTGCAGCAGGCCTCGGGTTCACAACTGGTACATCATCCTCGGGTCAATCAAAATCTGAATCTGAGAATGAGACAGATTCATCGTGTGTTAAGGAACAGAGTCCTCCCATTGTTGAGGATGCTGATTCTTCGGATGATGAATCTGATGAAATTGTGAACCAACAGTCTAACTCGGTTACACCAGATATTCCAATTGAGAATCACATCCTGTGTGATCCACCAGTGAAACCGAGTAAGACTGAAATGTCAAAACCAATGGAGTCCCTTGTATCAAGCAGTGAAGGGAATAACTTGTTGTACACGCTCAAAGGAGATGACAAAATTTACTCTAACAAAGATTTTCAAATTAAAAATGTAAATCAAGATTTAGTTGAGCAAATTTTTGAAGGATGTACTGACAAGTTTTTGGGAAACAAAAGTGGCAAAGCTACCGTCACTCAATGTGATTCAATTCCGTGTGACCAAATTAGAAAACAATACGGAAACCAAAAACCACCAGTTGAGCGAAAACAACAAGTCAACTCCGGAAAGGGTAAGGGACAGGGAAAGAAGGCTCAGAACAGGAATGTTCAAGCACCTAAGGTTCAACAACAATGGGTGCAAAACAAAAGAGCTCCTGTCAAGAAAAGAGAACCGAAAATGAACTTTGTTGGATCCACGGGTTCAGACAAACTTGAAACATTTCAGGATAAATCTAACCTTGATTTTATAAAACAAGTTAGAATTTTAAAACGAAATGAACAGAATAATTACACCCAACATACCAACGGATGTGATTTAGGTCCAAGCACGTCAAGATCACAAAGTTCATGGTCTGGTTCTTCGTCTGGTCATCAACATGTTTCTCCGAGGTTTGTAGAGCGGAGAATGTGCTTTGAGTGTGGCACAATTGGGCATATTGTAAGATACTGTCCATACCTGCAAAAGTTGAAGGCAAAAACAAGTGCTCCCCAAGAAACCAATTACCAAAAACGATCATTTTCCCCGAAACAAGACCCACGTGTCTTGAAGGAAAGGGAAAAGAAGTTAAAACAAAAGAATCAAAAGGTAATTGAGAAGGCCTTAAAATCAGAGGTCAAAGAAGAAAAACCTGTTCAAGCAAAACCTAAAACTGTAAAACCAGTAAATGCTAAAACAATTAATGCAAATACTGGTAACGGACAAACAGCTTGGAAACAAAAACAGGTAATTCAGTCAGGGGGAGCACCACAGGTTATTTTTCCTAATCATCAAGTGATTGAAATCACTTTTCTTGATGATCAAGGACGACCCAAGTCCACAAAGGCTTGGGTCCCTCTCTCCAACTAATTTCTGAGTGAGTGTGTAGGATATTCCAGGAGGAACTTTCGATAGTCGTAAGATTGTTGATAGTGGAGCATCCTTGCACAAAATAGGCAACAGAAGAAATTGCTGCCTTTGATGGAGAGAAAAAGGACAGGGAAACAGAAATGTCTGTTGAAAGAGATTGAAAAGCTTCGACAAAATGAAAATCATTTCAAAATGTGAATGTTCAAGGCTTTGATCGGGTCCCCGGGATAGATTCAAATTAAAATGTACGCACCTGCAGCACGTCAGAAGTTCAAAATCAACAAGATGAACGTGCAGTGTACATTTCTTCGCGGTGTGATTGAAGAAAATGTGTTTGTTGAACAAACCAACCGGGTGTGCGGATGCCTTGGCATGGATTGAACAACCGCACACTACTTCTCAAGAGAAAGATAAAGACCTTCGCTGGTACAATGAGGAAGACCAGCCGGACCCAAAGGTTTATGATCTTGTTGCTGTCAAGAGAGTTCTCAGTAGCTACAAAGAATCGACTTTGAAATCCACACCGGGTGGATATTCAGTTTGGGAGAGCACTCAGATTCCTTGCAATGCACGATGCAGTTGCAGGATACGGTTTTAAATTTCTAATCTCTCCTATACTTGTCGATATTTAAGCTGCTTTGTGAATTATTATCTCGTACAGCACTCTTTGGCCAGACAATGTTGTCATGGTCCGCACCGCTTACCGACATGCCAACTGATTTTTCCAAAATTCGCTAAATCATTTCTGATTAAAACTTAATTTTGGTAAACGGCATTGAAGTAAAACATGAGTTAACCAACTTCGGAAAATCACTTTTGTATATATCTTTGTGTTTTAAATTTGTCTTAGTTTGTTGATTTTAGGGGGAGTAAATCAAAATTGAAAATCCAAAAACATCGAAAAATTTCAAAATACAAAAACAATAGAAAAGCAAAAATGAGTTTCCTGGCGAGAAAAAGAGAAAATGATAGTACATCAGTGGTCTGTCTTAACCTCTTTAAACCTGAAATGCAAAATGAAAAACGATAAGCAGCTCTATATAAGATGTATCGGTAGGCTCACAATCATTTTAAAGTGTGCAGGGTGATATAAACTTAATCCGACTGAAGACTGGGTGGGAACCATTCATTGGCATATGGTCTTAGTACCGAAATTTCGTTTGAGAGATTGCCGAGGTTCTGAGATATTCGGTCTTTATGCTGCTTATCATCTGGGTATCATGGTTGTATCTTTTACCGAAAAATAACGGGGACGCAAGTCTAGATCTTCCATGATACTATACATACGTGTACATACTGCATACGACCTCAATAAGTGATCAACAATCACATGTCCAAACAAATAAGTGATAAAATATCACATTCATCCGGGAGTCAAGTTCGTCTCTCTGCTGTACGAAAGTACTGACCTGTTCACGGACTTGCTCCTGTGCCCTCATGCATCTGAAAATCAAGTTCCTCATCAATAAGTGATTATATCACATAGGGCTTGTTTTCAAATCAAATAAGTGAGAATCTCACATCATATACGGTCAAACAGATGATAATCGGTATACTCACCGGTAAGATGAATCCTCGTGCATACCTTGATACGGGAATGTGTCGTGATGTGGATGAACACCGGTCGGTAAGTATAAATTATACCTTAACGTATCCCCTCGCCATGATTACAAATGATAAGTTGAGCTTAAGTGGACAACAATACCGATAATCGTTATAGGATGCTTATCTTAATGTTAACTAAAAGAACAACAAGAGCGTTTTGGCATGACCGTACACTGATATGATTCTCTTACCCTCGAAACTCGCAAAAAGAATGTCTGTAAATATTTATTTAATGTTTCCTGTATATATTTATTTATTGTTTTCCATCTTTACATTTGAAAAATGAAAATTTCAAAAGATTTTAGGTGTGTTTTAATTTAAACTTTATAAAATCCAAAAAGATTTTTCTTCTAGTTTATTTTTGATTGACCGATGTTGGAACTCGAGTCTATCCTACCCAAATTCCTGATCGTAAGCTGGAAAACAATTGCATCTTCATAAACAGTCGAAGTTAACGAGTTTTGAAAGTTAAAGGATTAAAATGAATATTTTTCTAAACTTTCAAACTGCTGTCGGTTGGTGTTTGATTGAGATTTGATCTCTTATGTGTCGTCTGTTTAAATGTTAACTATATTCCAAGCGGTTGTTCTCATTATGCGTTTAGCTTTCTTGCATGTGCAGATGCTAAAGGCTAGGAGAACATGCTCGATGAAAAGCTTTGGAATGAAGACACGAAGTGGAGGCACTCAAAGGATAAAATGATCGAGTTGCCGCTGTCCCTTCATCAACACCACAAGGATCTGAAGAATTGCCAAGTCAAAAGATTCACGAGCATGACTCAATGGAGAGTTCAATCTAAGGGGGAGTTTATTGACACACTACCTAAGTCAAATGGGGAGTTTGTTGATACACTTTCTGCTTTCGACGCGTGAAGACTTTGAAGATCCTCCGACATGAAAGACATAGAAGACGAACCATCACGAGTAGCGTCCAAGGGGGAGTTTGTTGATGCACTTTGTGTGGACGCGACTCGGCTCGGTTCGACTCGGCCTTGAAGACTTGAAGACACGAAGATCGAGACAAAGCTACAGCCAAGGGGGAGTTTGTTGGTGCACTTGTGTCTGTACTTTGTCTGTATTTCGTCATGATACAAAACGATGTCTTATGATAGTCTGGGTTACGTCTTAGTTTGTTACAATGTGCGTTCGATGTAAGTTTGACCAAGTCAACCATCCTCCTGGTTTGACTTGGCCAAACAGTTAGCACATTGGTTGAAAGATGGTTGAGTCGAAGGATGGTCATCGAAGGATTGCTTATATCCTTCGATGATGATAAGCTCGAAAGATAGCTTTCGATAGATGGACCTCGAAGGATATCATCCTTCGAGGTACATATGGATCTTTCGATGGGCTTTCTGGTCGACAGATGATCTGTCGATCAACCTGTCTGATCCTTCGACCAGACCTGTTGTGTCGGGTATAAATACCCGTGTGTTGTGTTCACTTAAGTCCAGACACGAGAGAGAGAGACAGGAGAGCACACACACACTGTGAGAGTTTATAGAACATATCTGTAAACATTGAGCTTGTAACCGGACCTTTCATACGCATTAATACAAGTGGTGTTAATCGTTGAATGTTGTGTGTTGTGTTTGTGCTTGTTCTCGTATAGATTCTCGGTTGCATGCTAGCTTGGATTCCGCACTCGCTAGTGTGTTTGATATAACAAGGATAAGGTTTTATCTCATCCTTGAGAGGGACCTACAGATTGCCACCCGATCGAGTTGCCACTCGATCTTTTACATGCACAAGATCATTTAATGCAAGTATTTTTGAACGGATTTCTACCCGATAGGATTGCCACCTGATCGAGTTGCCAAACTTTCCAAACCACTTTGTGAACAATAAAAGTACAGAAATCGAGGTAAAAACTTAGAACAATTTTCAAACAAGAAGTGACGTGAATCGGATGCCCACTCGATCGGATTGCCACCCGATCGTGTTGCCACTCCATCAACTTGACAGTTAATGAATGAGAAATATGAGTGCTTTGGATCGGATGGTCACCCGATCGAGTTGCCACTCGATCGAGTTGCCATACTTTCCAAATCAGTTGTTTTACAAGTTAAAGCACATATAACAAGGCAAACACTTAGAAAAATATTTAACATCTATCATGCAATGGATCGGATGCCCAGTCGATCGGATTGCCACCCGATCGAGTTGCCACTCGATCCTTGAACATCTGAAGAACAATTTGAATGTACCAAGAACATCAAAAAAATTTCTAAGATAAACATCAAATTGAACATAGATCTGTGTAGAGAATTCTTAGGCGATCGAAACCCTATGTTCATCTCTTTCTAATTCGGCTTAATCTGTGTTAATTTGACAATGAAAGGACCGATAGCCGATTGTCTCTAAGGATCTAATCACTAGATCTAACATGTTTAAGCACAAATTGAGACGGTAAACTTGTAGATCTAAGGCCCGTGAACAAAACCCTATGCTTGATTTCTATCAAAACATCCTAAAATGTCCTAGATCTAAGATTGAAGGTACCGATAGTCCTCGACAAGCCTAAAACCTATCAAAAACATCAAATTAAACCTTTAAAACCAGAAATCTTACCTTTCCCATTGCGAAGGTTGAGTATGCCAACAATCCAATGACCTGTGGAAGGAAAAAGTGAAGAATCAAGATCAAGAATGTGAGAGTGTTTGAGAGAATCGGATGGTCGCCCGATGTCACACCCCGACTTTCCACGTGTCACCGGTGGGCCCGGTGGGGGAGTATCGTGACGTGGTTGGCAACATAATAGTCAAACAACACAATATATATGAATGCACAGCGGAAGCAAAAGATATTTATTATTACATTCCGAATATGAAGTAATATTCAGTATTACAACGGAAGTAAAGGATCCACAGGCGGATCTGTAAAGAAAACATATCATTTGTTCAACAGACTTTAGACGCCTAGAACTTGCAAGATTCCTTATTAGTGCCCTGAGCTTCCAGCCAATTTCGTTTAGTACCTGTCACTTAACCTTTTTGGAAAATACGTCAGTTTTCACTGGTAAATACACTCAACCGACTCATTTGAAAAGAGTTTAAGAAAATTGATTTAGATGCACCAGGCACAAAACCTTTTGACACTTTGATTAAATGCACAGAGGCAAAATTAATCTTTTATAACTTGGGAAAATTATTTGTATATAATCTTGTATACAGTTTTACTTATTTGTCGTCCGTTAGGGCCGGTTTGTAGGGCCGGACTAGATTAACAGACACGCCACAGGTATAATGCCCACGGGCTATCATCCTCTAAGTGGATTACCAGTTCCGGTATAATGCCCACAAGGATGATACCTCGGAGTGGATTACCAGTTTTTACATAATGCAGCTGTCAGGTGTATGCCTACACCCCGTGCTTAAGTCGTGGCCATTACTTCGAATGATGCCAAGGATATCCGGGACATGGTCATTTAACCCCCAAGGGCCATGCATCAAATAATGATAAAATAATACATATTAAACAGGTTATGTAAGTACATCAATCACAATCCGATTTAGATGACTACATACACCCGACCAAGCGGTACTTTTATAGTACCGTATCCCAAGCCCGTATAGGGAAAATAAGTTAAGAGTATTTACCTGAGCTAGCTCCTGTCTTAAATAATCAGAAATTAATAACTCAGTCGTATTCACTTAAGTAAGCGTAGGTACCATTTACCGGAAAGCTCTAGTCTGGAATGATGGTATAAATAATTAATTAGAATGCTAACGGGTCTTTAATTAAGCCTAAGCTTAGACCGGTTAGTCTTATAGGAAGAGGCGGTTCAGACGCATGATTAAGCGAAGACCGGGTAGAATGTGATTTAGACCCGACAAGTTTGAAGACTTGTTTAATATGGGTTTATTATTCACATTCTGGATTTTGAGATAAAACCGATAAGGTTTGACCCGTCTCGGCTAATTTATGTAAACTTGTTACATAAATCGAGCCGAACGCGTAATATGCGTAACGGGTATCCGTAAGAGCCATATACAGGTTTCCTAAGTTAATATGCTTCAAATATGTTGTGACATCAGTAGTATGTCTTTCGTTATGCCCCGAACTAATTTAAACACAAACTATGCCCCGTAGGGGTAGTTTGGTCATTTTTAAAGTTTGTAAAAGCGTTTATATGTTCAACTGAGTTACAGGTCTGATGTAAACAGCAAACATACTTAAATTGATAATTTATATCAGTAGGCTAAAGCATATATGTGAAACTTATCATCTTTGACCAAACTATGCCCCGTAGGGGTATTTTGGTAATTTCACATAAGCCGAAAAGCTCAAAAAGGAAGTCTGAGTTAATCAACCTTTGCTTACTGTTAAAATATCATAATTTGCCTCATATATCAGTAGGTATCAACCCGGGTATGTCCAATATGATTTTAAAACATACTATGCGCTAAAAATGCTAAATAAGGCGATTAAAGGCCATTACCGGGTTCGATACTTAAATCTGATATTTTTATATTTCCAGAAGGCTTAAAATAATTTATTTATCATAACTAATCAGTAGCAAAAGGTTTGGAGTCGTTTAGATATGTAAAACTCATTTTATGGCCCGTAAGGGCAAAACCGACATTTACCGAATTAAGCCTACGACTATGAGTTATGCTCAGCCTAAAATTAATTAAAAATCTTTAAAAATCCCAAAATAATATATCACATCAGTGGGTAAAAGATTTGATATCAAAAAGTATGTTTAACTAGGCTATACGCTAACTACGCTATTTTATTAACATAAAGCTTTAATTTAGCGACAATGAGCATAACTCTTAATCTACAAGTCAAACTGATGTCAAACTTTGCATACAAGTTTATATATCAGTAACTAAGGTTTCTACACTTTTACATTTTCATAAATCATGGTTTAAGGTAATAAGGGCATAATGGTCAACATATGAGCGATTAACGGAAACTTGCATATTAATTGGATAATCAACGAAACAAGTACAGAGACTTATACTATCATGCAACCCTACTCTAATGAAGCACTAAGGCATTTCCGAATCAAACTAAAACGGGTCAGAAGCGAAGTCAAAGCAAAAGTCAAGGTTTTGCGCCTTTCGGTTCCGAACCGGGTTTAAACAGAAATTTGTCGAGTCGGGCAAGCGTAGACAAGTTTTCATACTTATTACCATGTTATATTAAGGTTAAAACAGGTTACACACCTTTCGGATCATTAATTGTGCATTAAATCGCATTTTGTATTTCTGTTGACTTTTTCGGTCAACGTTTGACCCGACAAACGACCTAGTTAGGTCTGGAATTGGTACTTGCCCTTATAAGGGTTTAATACCCATATAATTACCTATCTAATGGTACTTTTAATTCGTGATACGACTGGGTTATCGTTACTTAATCACGAAGTCAACCGTTTATTACGATATGTTGACTTTTAAGCTAATTACTAAGCTATAATTAATTTAGAAAGGTTAGGCAACTTACCAAGTGATTAATGGTTGTTTAGGAAGGCCCTTGATCTGCTTGAAAGCTCCTCCAATGATCAGATTGCTTGAAAATGGTGTGAGGAACAATGGCTGCTACTAAGGCCCTTTTATAGTGTTTTAAACACCACAAATCTTTGACATCTAAGTCTACCATCCAACCACAACTAATCAACAAGTGTCCTAGTTGTTCTAGAGGTTGTTTTAGGGGCCAAGGGTTGTGAAAAATCGATCAAGATTGTATCCAAGTTCAATGTGCAGACAAAGAATCAAGGAAGATAACATTCTGTCCAGGTATGGCAGTCGCGTAGCGCGACTGCCTGAGTCCATACGCTCGCGCTACGCGAGCCCCTAAGGTGTTCCAACAAAACTTTGATAATTTGCAGTTTTAGTCCCTGGCTCTTCGAATCTTGTACAGACACTTGTTTATTGCAGTATGAACCCTCATTCTTGATCTATAAGGGCTTCAAGATATATACCCACTTCGTTAGGTCCCCGGGTGACTTTATTGTTACCCGAAAAGGCCTAACTTTCAACGTTGACACTTTAACCCTCGCATACGAATTTGATCACAACTTGCTCATACGTTAACGAAATTTTACGAAATTTTAATCGTATATTCTAGTGAGCATAATTAACCATTACAAAGCTTCGGGTTTGTCAAAAGGTCACTCAGAGGTATATCTTTAAACATGTTGACACATTTAACCCCTGTAGTTTGTAATCTCTCACTTTCAGCTTCGTATGATCCATGAATTATTCGTTTGAAGGCATGAGCATCATGTAGGGTTAATGTATAATAAAATTATTCACTGTTGACCTTCAGAACTCGTATTTACACATACTTTCCTTGCTTGTCAACTTTAGTCCTTCTAGAGTATTCCTTCACACGTTCAAAGCTTATGACACGTGTCAACACATTATAGGACGTAAATTTTCGGGGTGTTACACCCGATCGAGTAAAGGTTTGACTGTTTTTATTGACCATCTATTTATAGGGTGACCATGCATCGGATTGCTGTCCGATCCAAACACTTCTCTTTGCCTTTTGACTTTTTGACCTTTTGGCATTTTATCGGATTTAGTCCAGTTTTAGATATCCACTTAAGTATCTAGGTCCAAGTTAATGACCCTAGGTACTTAATTTGTCTACCAAGTCCAAGTTAATGACCTTGGTTGACCCGAAACGAAACAAACTGACATTTTGTTCAAATTTTCAAACACCTTTTCATGAAAAATGTTCAAGTATCAAATTAATGAACTTGATTTGACTTTTAATATCTCAACTTTTCATGATTAGCTCTCAACCCATTTGTCCAGTTTAGAAAATTCCCTGCTCTGCTCCACTTCTCAGAGTCTGAAGATCCGCTTTCCACCTCGGTTTGTCACAAAACTAAAGCAGAAATGTAAAATCTTTTTGGATTTTTAAGAAAGTTTAAACTAGAAAACTAAATTTTTTTTTTGGATTTTTGAAATTTAAACAGAAATAAAATGCAGTAAATGTAACTATTTATAGATATATTTTTGGTGAGCGTGTTAGGGGATCATATCAGCTACCGACAAGTTGCAAGTACCGTTGAGCTGAATACACACTAAGAATTAAACAATTCGCTTAGATTGCCGATATACTGATCCTCTTAAATTTTCACACAAATTTCAATTAATCAAGATATGATTTAGTGTTTTAAGATCTTAACTTATACACGTGTCCCACCTCAGAATATACTCTCGTATCCAGACTCCTATATTCTGTCTTATAGGTGAATGTACACTAATGATATCTGTAACGGGTAATGCGAGGCCATGAGAGCTCAGGTTAGAACTTCCGTTCAGACAAAGAGATGATGGCTCGACTTTCGGTGTGTCCCGTTTGGGGATCTTTTCTTCAACATCACATGATTAGCATTTTTCAATGTTTCATCATTTTTTATGCTGAGGGTAGGCTTTAAGATTAAAACAGTGCAGAGTATTATACGAGGACTAGGCTATTGCTTCCGCAAAATCAGAAGTCCTGGTATAATACCCCAGATATCATCACGCACAAAGACCTAGTATGTCAAAAATAGAAAGCCCTTCAAACAAGATTTCAGGGGGTTACCTATATATCCGAGAGATGTTCCCCACGTATTAAGCAAGTTGTGATTTAGGTTTATATCCCGAAAAATCTACTAAGTGTGCAAAAACCTACCAGCATATCATCAGCGAGACTGCTTAAAGCTTTTAAAACCTTACATATCATTAGCATACCGTAACTGTCTAGTTGATGTACTATCATTTCCCCTTTATACACAAACTCTTTTTGGTTTTCTATTGTTTTTGGATTTTTTGAAAATATCTCATGTTTTTGGATTTTTGCATTTTTTATTGTTTTTGTATTTTTGAAAATACTATCTATCTCCCCCTAAATACCAAAACAGCTAAAAATGCGACAAACCAAAGCAGTCTACTTCTCAAAATCATCTGCCTCGGTTTCCTCATCAATGCCAATGATTTTCTCCGCATCCGACAACAATTTCATACCATTTAGTTTTAAAAGATATTGAAAACGAACTTTATCGAAAGCTTTGGTATGTAAATCTGCCTTTTGTTCGTCGGTGTGGATTTTGTCAATTCGAATCAACTTCTTTTCATAACAATCGCAGATGAAGTGATGACGAATTTCAATATGTTTGGTTTTAGCGTGATGAACCGGATTCTTTGTTATGTTTATTGCTGCCTCATTATCAACAAAAATAGGTGAAGTAAGAAATTGCAAACCGTAGTTACGCATCTGTTGCTGAATCCACAGGATCTGCGAGCAGCAGCTGCTGGCAGATACATACTCTGCTTCACATGTTGATAGAGCAACAGAGGTTTGCTTCTTACATTGCCACGTGACCAATCGGGGTCCGAAGAATTGGCAACCTGAAGTTGTTGATTTAGAATTGACTTTGCAGCAACCGAAGTCAAAATCAGAGTACCCCTCAAGCGTGAAGTCACCATCCTTTGGATACCACAACCCCAAGCTTGGAGTTCCTTTCAGGTAGCGTAATATCCTCTTGACAATCGACATATGCGAAGATCTAGGACTTGATTGAAATCGGGCCGCGAGGCAGGTTGGATACATTATATCAGGCCTTGATGCCGTCAAATACATCAGCGATCCGATCATGGAGCGGTATAACGTTTCATCGACCTTCTCTCCGGTGAGATCAGGATTTATCCCATGATTCGTTGCTAAAGGGGTGGACATTGGAGCTGTTCCCGACATCCCGAATTTTTCCAGAACATACATCAGCGATCCGATCATGGAGCGGTATAACGTTTCATCGACCTTCTCTCCGGTGAGATCAGGATTTATCCCATGATTCATTGCTAAAGGGGTGGACATTGGAGCTGTTCCCGACATCCCGAATTTTTCCAGAACATCATGAACATACTTTGTCTGATGTATAAATGTTCCCTCGGGCAGTTGATCGACCTGGAGCCCTAAGAAGAACTTCATCTCACCCATTGAAGACATTTCGAACTTCTGCTTCATTACTTTCTCAAAATCTTAGCAGAGTTCTTCATTTGTCGACCCGAAAATAATGTCATCCACGTAAATTTGGACTATCAGAAGATGGACGTCGACTTCTTTCGTGAAAAGAGTGGCGTCTACCTTGCCTCGGATGAAGTTGTTGGCTAGCAGATGTTGAGAGAACGTCTCGTACCAGGCTCTCGGGGCCTGATGCAAGCCGTACAATGCCTTGTCCAAGAGGTAAACCTTGTCTTTGTGGATTAGGTCGGTAAAGCCTGGTGGTTGTCTGACATATACCTCCTCTTTGACCTTGCCATAGAGAAATGCCAACTTCACATCTAGCTGATATGCCTTGAATCCTTTCCATGAAGCAAACGCTAGGAAGATTCTGATAGCTTCAAGACGAGCAACAGGAGCATACACTTCAGTGAAATTGATCCCCTTCTGCTGACTGAAACCCTGGACCACGAGTCGAGCTTTGTTGTGAACAGTAACCCCTCGGTCATCTCTTTTACACTTAAACACCCACTTCGTGTTTATCTTCCTATGACCATCAGGCAAGTCCACCAGCTTCCATACACCAAACTTCTCAAACTGACTCAGCTTCTCCTGCATTGCGTTGACCCATGAATCTTCAGTTAGTGCTTCCTTGTAGGTTCGCGGTTCAATCTGCGAAATGAAACAACTAAGTGAAAATTCTGTTTGTAAAGGAGCAACTTTAGAATAAAAGCAAGGAAGGCCATGATCAATTTGGCTTCTGGTGCGAACGCCTGACTGTAGCTCTCCTATTATCAACTCTTCTGGACGGTATGAAAGACTTCTTGGCATCACCTCGCCAGGAACATCCACTTCGCCTTCCAAATTCGTAACGTTCTGATCCGCAACTTCTTCATTGTCAAGAATTGTCTGATCTGAAGATTGGATTTGCTCCCCCTCAAACTCTGAATCACCATGATCAAATGTTGGCCTTTCATCAGATTCTGAATTATCATTGACCATCGTCTGATTTTCAGGAGCAGGTTCATGTTCCGAAGTAGTAGGAGTTTGTTGAACTTCATCATCATCTCCAGTGTGACTTGGACCAGCTTCATCATCATTGGAAGTTTGTCGTTGACGTGTAGAAGACCTTTCTGGAAACCTTCCCTGAGATGCTTCATATTCTCTTAAAATATCCAAATCATCAAAGAACTCTGGCTCTTCTTCTAACTCGAATGAATCCCATAGAGTATCATAGTTGAATCGCCATGAGTCTGCGGGCTTCTGTGGTGGCATTGTATAGCCTTGGCACTCAACATGCTGTGCTTTGATGATCCGTTTGAAACTTGGAACAAAGACTCTTCTTAGTGGACTAGCATACCCCACAGAAATTCCTTCAATGCTCTTTGAACCAAATTTGCCATCGGGATCCAGAACTGTACAAGGAGACCCAAACGGTTCTAAATACTCGAGATTAGGCTTGCGATTGTTGTTCAACTCGAAACATGTCTTGTTGTGGTTTTTCACAGTAAGTACCCTATTAAGAGTATAGCAAGCGGCTGATACTGCTTCTGCCCAGAAATTGATCGGTAACTTGGAATCAGCAAGCATCGTTCTCGCCGTTTCGATCAGCGTTCTATTCTTTCTTTCTGCGACTCCATTCTGTTGCGGAGTATACGGTGCGCCGAACTCTTGCAGTATAACTCTTCTATCACAAAATTCTTCCATCTTGTTATTCTTGAATTCTGTACCATTGTCGCTTCTTATTCTGCGAATTCGTGTTCGGTACAAATTCTCTATCTTTCTGAATAGTCTAAGCAAACTCTCAAATGTCTCATCTTTCGACTTCAAGAACGTCACCCATGAGAATCTCGAATAGTCGTCAGTTACCACCAGACAGTAAAGATCTCCCGTTATGCTTTTGACATTCACAGGACCAAAGAGATCCATGTGAAGTCTCTCCAGCGGCCTTGAGACTGAGTTCATATTTTTACCAGGATGGGATTTATTTCGTTGTTTTCCTTTGATGCAACTAATACACTCCCCCTCAAGATGAAAACTCTTCAAGTGAACACCTTTTACCAAGTCATTATGTACCAGGTAGTTCATCTTGCGCAGGTGGATGTGGCCCATCTTCCGGTGCCACAATTGCGACTCCTTTTCAGTGGATCTTGACATGAAGCAATGAGTTTGATCTGTGGTAGTCGTAGCAATGCTCATATCCAACATGTACAGATCATTAACTCGTGGTGCTCTCATGATGATCCACTCCACGGGGATGACAAACCCCGGCTTCAAGATCAGACATTCTTTATCAATGAAATGTGTCGAATACATTCTATCACAAACTTGAGAAATTCTAAGAAGATTATTCTCCAACTCGGCAATGTAATTAACTCTTTCAAACGTGATAACACCATTCGATAATGTTCCCTCACCAATGATACGACCTCCTTGATTACCGGTAAAACCAACGTAACCTCCATTAAAGTCTCTAACATCGTACAACAGGGTTTTTCTCCCCGTCATGTGCCCAAATGCTCCGCTATCCATAATCCAACATGAGATAGATCTTAGGAGCTCCTGCACATTTCAAAGCATTCAGTTAGAAAATGAAGCAACCCAAGCCTCTTTCGACTCAGGTAGCTTGACGTTTAGTTGTGTGATTTGGGTATACAATGGCGGGAAATTCTTGTCATTCATTTTCAAGCTTTCTTCAGACCCAACCTCAACCTCTTTGTATAAGAAAAATTCATCTTTTGGAGGTTGATCAGATGGTTGGTCCTTTTTCGGAACATACTTCTTCCCTGGTGGGGTCGAAGTTTGTTTCTCCAACTTCTCAAAATAATCCAAAGGTACATTCATCTTCTTAGCTGAAGATGATTGTTTTACAGACTCAGAGACCTTTGGTTTTTGAACATTTGATGTCTTCTCCTCAGATTTTGGCTTCCAAGTTTGTTGAGACGAAGCAACCCTTTTGTAAAACTTATCATTTTTAGTTACCGACTGTTTTACGGGTTCATTTTTTATGTTTTCATTTTTCAAAACTTTCTTCTCAGCAAACATTGGTGCTTTACCTTTGACATCGTCTTTCTTCTTCGGACTCTCGACAACCACAGACTTAGGCTTCGAGTTGGTGCACTTTCGTGCAATGTGTCCAACTTTATTGCATTTAAAGCATGTGTGGGTGTCAACCTCCCGACTTTTGCCTTTGGTCTGAGGATGTGAGGCCTTCTTCTCAAAGAATTCTTCATTTGATTTTGAAAAAATTTCAGATTCTTGCTCAGAATGTGAACTTGAGATTTTCACAAACACATTCTTTTCGACAAAGCTTTTGTTTTGAAAGTTCCTTCTTTGATTGTTCTTACCACCCTGATAACCACCCGACCATCTGTTTTGGTTATTGTTGTTAAAACGTGGCGGTACAACAGGTTTTTTATAGTAAGATTTATCTTTTTCAAAGTTCAATTGCCTTTTGGAACTTTTCAAACCCTCAATTTAAGAAACATCAATTTTATCCAATTTGAACACATTCTTCAACTTGTCGACATTCACATTCTCAAGTGGAAATTCAAGATCCGAATACAACTTATCTGAACCAAAAATCTTGTACATCACAAGAGTAGATTCTTCACTTAAGTTGTTTTTGGATTTTGATTTCGGAATGTAATTATTTAAAAAGCACTCTTCGTCCTCAGTCGAATCACTGTCAAATTTTAAAACGTTTTCAACCACATTTTTAACGACTTCAGATTGAATACTATCATCATCTGATGATGAAGTGAATGTGATATCGATAGTTTCTAGAAGTTTTACATCATTTGTTTCATCATCATTATCCAACCCAGACTTTTTCTTTGAAAAATTGTTTAACACGGGTGGTGGAACTTGATGATAACCCACCCCGGTTCCATCTGAGTATACATCTTCACCAGCTTTGTTCTTCCCAATTGGTTTGGGAACTATGCGTTGAAGAACAAAGCTCGCGGAGCTGTAACTGTTCAGTTTCAGATTGATTCTTTCATTTTCAATCTTAGCTTCCTGAAACTGAAGCTTAAGATTTGCAATCTCATCTAACTGCTGATTGATTTGTCTCTCTTTTGACTGAAGGACTCCAGACAATTGAAAATTCTCTTTAGAAGTTTTACTGTTTCGCTCATCAGAATCTTTTATTGTTCTTTTGAGCTTCTCATGATTTTCAGAAAGTTGTCGGTTTTCATGAATTAACTTCTCATTTTCTTTCTTAAATCGTTCTACATCAGTTTTATCTTTTTCAATTCTTTTAGTTAACTCTTTGATTCTTTCGTTTGAAGCTCTCACCAATTTATCTCGACTTAAGATTTGATCTTCAGCCATTTTGACTTTTGCAGTTAGTTCTTCAGTCTTTTTTGACTATGAGATATGCATTTGTGCTGCAAACCTTGCAATCTTTCATGCAATTTTGGCAATCACTTTCAATTTTAGCCTTATCAGTCTTACCTGATTCATTTGTTGAATCACTTTTACTGACCTTGCTCTTTGACTCAGATGCAGACTTAGAATCTACCTCTAATTCCTTTGCCATGAGCACTTTATCTGCCATCTTTGTCAGGTTCTCTACGGTCATTTCTTTTGTTGTGTCGATTATCCCATCATCGACTTTCCTTGACTTTAACTCTTCCTCTTCAGCTTTCCTTGCCCATTCTCTCTCTCTCTCTCTCTCTCTCTCTCTCTTCCTCCTGTTGCTTTATAGTTTCTATGAGAGTTTCAACAATGAGTGTTGATGGTTCAGCAATTATGTTGCCTTTTGGGTCCAAATAGCACTCACGGTCAGCATCCCATCTATTTGCCTTTTTAGCCTCTTTCCAGGCTCGATAGTTTCTATCCTTCATGGTTTGAGCTAAAAATTTTCTATTAATGTATTTCTGCTCTTTAGTTCGTGTGTCTTTGTATGGTTCGACTTTTGCCATGAAAGCATAACCTACAGCATTGTCTTCTGGTAAAAACTCACTATAGTCGAAGCCATCGTCATCATGAATTACAGCTAAGGCTCTAGACTTCTCCTTAGGAGTTTCTTCAATTTGCTTCATTCGGGGCGGCTCTTCCCGATTGCGATGATAAACAGCCTTTTTATATTAATCATCATGGAACAGATTAGCTGTTTCATCTGAAGCTGCATTCCTGCATTCTCTCTTGAAGTGCCCTTTCTGTTTGCACTTGAAGCAGGTAACCTTTGACTTATCGAAGCCCAACTTCGTTGAAGGTCCACTGATTGAATTTCTCCCGGTTATCTCCATGAACCTCTGAGCACGTCGGATAACGCTAGCCATGCACCAGCGTATGTCAATCAATTCCATTTCCTCGGGATCAATTTGATCATAATCTTCTTTGGTCAGGTTCGTGTTTCCGATCTTCCTAGCTACCAAGCTTTCATAAGATTCCCGGATTGAAGCAAGAAATACCATTTGTTGTTTTGGAGTTTCTTCATTGAAGTTCTGAGCATTGTTCAAATTCACTGCAATGTTACAATGAAACACGTTATTAGGAACGGTTTGCTGCTGCTGGCTTGGTACGGATGAAGAAGAACCACCGTGATAACCAATACTCGGTGTTGAACTGCTGCTTTGTCTTTCTTGAGCGTCTGTATTCGAGCTTTCAGCTGAAAATGCAGTCTTTGGTGAAGTAGTCTTCGGAATCATGTTGCCCCTGTAGTAAAGATCAACGTTTTCTTGATACGGGGTGTTGTTGACTTTGTTCATCTTTTTTATTTCAAGCTCATGGATCTCAATCCTTTCTATCAGCCAATCAACAGTCATGTCCGACATTTTCATGGTGTTCTTCAAAACTAACCCATAATACTGCCAATCCTTTTCTTCAGGTAAGGATTCAAGCAGTTTCTTAACCAGCTCTTCCTCAGTCACTGCGATACCGTATCTTACAAGTTCTATCTTCAGGTGATAGAACCTCTCGACCATCTTCAACACATTCTCATTCTTCATGCACGCAAACAGATCGAACTCTTTCTTTAGCAGACGTTTCTTGTTTTTAACGATAGTAGCTCCTCCAATACATTTCTTCTCCAACTTGGCCCACAAATCTTTTGCATTTTTATAACTAATCAACGATATAATATCATCTCAAACAGATTGATGCAATAAAGCTATACATTTTTGCTTGGCCACAAATGCTTCTTGTTCAGTATCACTTAGATTTTCATAATCATGCCTTCCAATATCGAAACCGTTTCTCATACATTTCCAGCTATGGTACGCAAATGCTTTCAACCAATCTTCGAATCTGCTCGCCCACCTGTTGTAGTCTTCGATCGCCATAAGCTTCGGCGGCTTGTTGTAAGTACCGTAAGCATTGTCTACACTGAGCGAATCAGCAATCGCTTTCTTCGGGTTTGGAGTAGTGTTGGAAGTATTTGTCGTAGCATCCCCGGTGTTGTATGCAAACACATCGCTGAACGGATTAAGGAATTCGTCTCCCATTGTTGCGTACCTGAAAAAATTTCAAACACTTAGCCAAATTTTCACAAGTTTAAAAATTTTCAAACTGATGCACTTGGATTGGATGGTGATCCGATCGAGTGGTGATCCGATCGGGTGGTGATCCGATCGGGTGGTGATCCGATCGAGTGGTGATCAGATCGAACAGCACAACCAAGTACAATCAACGAATAAGCTTAAGTATCGGATGACGACTCGATCGGGTGATGATCCGATCGAGTGACTCAAAAGTTTTTTTTTTTGAAAACTTAAATCTCAACACTTCACCGATCGGATGGTGATCCGATCGAGTGACAATGATGATGTCAGCAACTAAACATTAATCAACAATGGTACACCGATCGGATGGTGATCCGATCGAGTGACACTGATGACGTCAGCAAGCAAAATATCTAGAACAGTCTATGCCAATCCGATCGGATAGCTGTCCGATCGGGTGGATGACGTCAGCAAGAACAATGAACTCAACATGGTTTTTGATAGATTTGAATTTGGTTGGAATTTTTCTATGAAAATTTGAAGGATTGATCTTTGAACAATTGCGAGTCTAATGATATCAAATTTGTCAAATTTTGTCCGTAAATTCCCGTTCAATTTTCAGTTTTTCTCGTTTTTTAAGGTGTAGAAATGTAAAACACAGCAAGAAATGAGTATAAGATGAGAAATTGGTCAAATTTTCGGTGAAATTCGACAGAAATCGACAAAGAATCACTGAAATTCCGGTGAATTTGCAGTTGTCGTCTTCGATTCAACCTCATGTGGCTCTGATACCACTTGTTAGGCCGTTGGATCAGGATTTGTTCGTGTGGAACGTGGATGAATCGACCAGAATCAATGTGCGGAATCCATTGATTATGTCACAAGATCAACAACAACGCATTCAACGTTTAATCTTGTCTGATTTTCTGTTAGAATGACTGTGAAAGTTCAATAGCACCGGTAGAATCTCAGACTGGCAGAGGTTCCTTACAAGATCAGCCAAAAGTTCTAAATCACTAACACATGCAAGCTATTTATAGGCAAACATCAGGGAGGTTATAAAGTGTCACCCGATCGGATGGTGATCCGATCGGATGGCCATCTGATCAGATGACATCTGAAATCTGTCGGACTTCACTTTTACATTTATGCACCATTCCCTGGTTTGTCGTTATACAAACATACATACAATTACATACATATACACAAACGACATACACAGTACAAAATAAGACTCAATGATGACGGACGCTACAGATATGTGAACTAACAGTTCGTTACATTATTTCTGTGTTTATTACAAAATGCATGAAATTTCTTTCGGTAAGCGCAAAAACACTATGGTAACCTAATACAAGTCTCATGAACGATTAGCGGTCACAAGCAATGCGCAAGGTCCAGCCCTACGTTCACACATGAGCTTTATACCATCTTTATTCGCCTTACCTAAACAAAGTAATTATACCTATGCAAGTCATTGTAATTTAAACATATCATATATTCAAAACAGTTATTTGCGCCACAACGCATTAACAAACCATCAAAAGGTATCCACATCCCAAACCTGTTCAAAATACAAATGTTTAACAACCACAAAAGTACAAAAAACCTAATCTAGGTCTTCATCATCATCTTCTCCCTCCGGAAACACTTCCTTTAATTGCGCCACAAAATCTTCAGATTGCAGCGCAGCGGTGACTAAGTCCATCACAGGAAGGTGCAAAGTGTTGTATTCAGCCTTGGCAGCAGCATGAGCAACTTCAGTATCAACTCCGTGCGTAGCGGACCTGTTGGTATCCCAATCAACCTTTAATGCATTAGTGACATGCTGGGTACATTCTGTGTATCCTTGGGCATATCCGTCATTACGCGCAGTAATCAGCAGATGCACAACCGTTTGATCTAACTCAGTGGAGTTAAGGACAGAATTGGCAACCTGCGCAATACAACAAATAAGAAGATGTATAACTACATCAAAATATCGCAAAGAGGTGACACACTTACACTTATGATCCCGTGATGCTTCATCCAGAGCATGTCATTCTTCAACGGTTCAACCTGATTCTCCGCCGTCACTCGAGCAGTTTCAGAGTTTTCTAACTTTTCTTCGGTTTCACTCAGGCGACGGGAAGTCTCAGTTTTTTCAACTCGCTCAAGCTGCAAATCTTTTCTGGCAGATTCGAGCTCCGCCTTAATTTATTCCTGGTCAGATAATAAAGAGGTGAGTTCGTCTATCTCCTTATTCTTAAGGGCAAGTGTGGCGCAAGTTCGTACCTCTCTCTGTTCACTCCTCTCTCGACGAGAACGCTCTTCATCGCGGGCCGCTTTAGCTTCCGCCTTCTCTTTCTTCAACTTCTCAATCTCCGCATCCTGCTTCTTCAGCTTCTCAATCTCTGCCTTGAGATTATTGATGACATCGCGAAGACCCATTTTTTCATTATTGTCTTTCTCACAGATTTCCCTCCAACGTTTACGCTCCTCTGAAAGTAGAGCGGCTTCAGCCTCCGCTTTTCTTTTCCATCTCGCGGCAGACCACTCTTCAGTTTTCTGATCGCTCTCAAACTTGGCCCGATCAGCCTCCAACTTTGCCCTCAACAGGGCAACTCGGGTCTCCTTTTCAGAAGCTTTTTTCTTGGATGCTTCAACAGTAGACCATTCTTTATACATACTGTGCCACTCACGCACTATACGGTGCGTAGTGGAAGTAAAGCTTGCAGCTTCTTCAAGGTAGGCATGATAAGACTGATCGTGAGAATGATCTTCTTGAAACTTCACTTCAGCAGGCGGAAAGGTACCTTGTAACCAACAACGACAAACCCGCCAGTCTGAAAAAGTGTCCCCTTTCTTCAGTTTCCACACTGGAGCGTGAATCTCAGAAGCTTTTTTCTCTGAGTAAGTTCTGTAATAGTAATCCCCCGGAGTTTCCTCTAGGCAGATGGGGGAGTTTTCTTCATCATGGGCAAAAAAGCCCTGATCACCAACTAGGCCCCTCTTAATATTTACAGGCGCGGAAGCAGCAGCAGAGGTAGGGATAGTTACCACAAGGTCTTCATGAACGGATTTCCCTCTCTCGGGATCACGCGCCACAACTTCAGGAGACTGGGGCTGAGCCTCATCAACATCCGCAGTCTCCGGTTCCACAACCTTCTCTGTTTCCATCTCAACCTCAACAGGTTTCTCAACTTCAGGATTTCCCACTTCAACAACTTTCTCCACCTCTGCTTCAGCAGCTTTCGTACCTTCTAATTGCTCCCTGATAGATGCGCGAAGTGATGATGGCAAGAGATCATCATTTAAAATAGATGATGGCTCCGCGAGAGCATAAGGAGTTGTCTTTTCTAAAAAAAAATCAAAGGTTATATTAACAAACAGTGTGCATAAATAACACGTAAAGAAGATACTCACCTAGGGGAGGTTTTGTAATGAAGGCATCTAGATTGGCTTTTTTGCAAAAAAATTCTTTTCGAAACCTTCTTAGCAGGCTACACCTCAACCTCAACTTCAGCCTGTTTCCTTTTCACCGCCTTTTTTTTCACTAAGGGCTCTGGACTTGACTCCAAATCAATGGGGTCATCAGGATTCGAGGTTGGGATATCAGTGGTATCCCGGGGCTCCGCATAGGGCTTCCTTGCAACTACAGGTGCAAGTCCTTCTAGCATATCAGACACCACTACATAATCACACCAGGAGTCAGAGGAATGGCGCGTACATTTCTTCTCTCCCTTGACAATCTTAGCCTTTGAAGATTGTGCCTTCGGCGCGTCAGTCTTCTTCAGTGCAATTATAACAGCCGGTACACGTTGTTTCTTCTTATCGGGGCCTATGGTTAGGTTAGTCAACTCACCTAGTCAAAAGGAAAATATTGCAATATTACCCCACACGAAAAGACAGCAAAGAGTAATATTGCAATATTAATCAAAAACCAAAAAATGAAACTTACCGGCGCCAGTCGAAGGTGGTGCGACCAGATCTTCATCCCTAGGAAGGGCAAAATTCCTAAGTATCTGCAGATACCAGAGTTCCTCACCAGCACCCTTCGTGATGGTGGCCATCCTTCCGTTCTCCCTCTTGTATGCAACGACATATAAGGAAATAACTACAAAGAGAAACATGGGAATAAATTCATATTATTTACAAAAAACAAGAAAACAAAAGGTAAGAAAATCCCAAAATTTACTTTTATCACCCTCCATGTACACTGGTTTGTCTTCACGATCCATCTTCCAGTAAAGACTCATACCAGCAGCAACCAGGGCCTCCTCCAGAAGTTCAATTGACGGAACATCTTTCAGACCCTGGTACCAAATCTCCGCTTGTGGAGTCTTAATGTTATCAACCATAATGTCTTATGTACCCCTAAAGGCCATTTTCATTGGAATCACACCAGCTTTAATAAAGAAAAATTTCGGTTTCCAATCGTGAAAGGATTTTGGTGGGTGCAACAAGATTTTCTTCGCTGACGAACGTTGGGCAAAGGAATAAATGCCCTGGGAACAGTGAAATTGATAAAACACTCGGAAACGATTAACCATTGGCTCAATATGCATTGACCAGCAAAGGAATTCAAAGTGATGAATCCGAACCATTCCGATGGGGTGTAGTTGAGAAATACGAAACTTGTACTGTGCAAGGATATCAAGAAAAAACCATGTCACCGGTAATCTGAAGTTGCCTTCAGTAAAATAATCCCAGAACAAAGTAATATACTCGGCCGAAGCGTCTGCCGCCGTCTGACCATCATCTGGGTATCGAACACCCCAACTCTCAAGAAATTTAAAGCTTCTAACTAAGCCATCAAACACTTCTTTCGACCACTTTAATGGTGGAAGACCGGCAAACATTTCTTCTGAAGAATACTCGTGACGTTCTCCAGTAGACATAAGGGGAAGGATATGAAGGTTTCTTCAAAGAAATATTAGGGAAGAAGAGTGGAATTCAAAGAGCAAACAATGAAAAGAAGGCACTAAAAGGGTTTATATACTCACCGCCATCAATGCCCAAGTAAACCGTAATAGCCCCTTCTTCAGGAAAACACGGTTATCTAAGCATCATGTCACACCCCAACAGATGGCGGAAACATCGGGGTGCGACACTAAGCGTTCATATTGCTCACGAGTTTCCATAACATCAAAAGTTTCATTATAGATTAATTGAGTTTCAAGCGAAATTTGTCTAAAACAACATCACCAACAAAGTATCAAATACAACCATAAATCATTGTTCAAAAATCTAGATTAAACTAGGTGGGTTTCTAAGCATCAACCCTAGCTTGATTTCCATGATTCAGCATCCTATCAGCCTGCAACATGTATTAAAATAGAGTCAGTACAAAAATGTACCGGCGAGTATACAAGTTTGAGTATATAGCATAATAGATTCAAAAGACTCATATCCATAATGTAAATGATAACCAAATAGTTTCAGCCATTCTAGTGTTCGCAGTCCAAGTAATAGCCCAAGTGTCCCGAGGCTTTAGTGTTTTCCCAAGAATTAAGGAAAACTATAATCCTCCTAATAATACCCCCGAGAATAATGGGGAGGTGCATCTCCTATAGCGCTACTATTGTTAAGGTGGAACTACACACTCTGGATTAAACGTTCACATAGCATAAAGAATCAAGAATCACAAGTTTCACATACACATAGGTTAGAGTTTAGTTTCCAAAAGTATCAAGTTTCAAGTTTCATAGAATATATGTTGCATCCAAAAAGTTTAAAACGAAAAGGGATCGAGTATACTCACAGTGATTGCTTAACAGATTATCTGTTATTGGATCAAAGGGAGCGCTTTAGGTTTAGCCTGATTAGATTACAACAGATGAGTGTCGGACAAAAATAACGAGATTGCACAAAGTGTCGGATTAGTCACTGGATCGGATTGCCATTCGATTGAGGTGGTTGATGTGAGTGGGGGACGAATTGCCATCCGATTGGATGGTCATCCGTACAGATGGCCATTCGATCGAACGGTCGTTCGATCCAAGTGTTTGAGATTCCCAAAGTTAAGTCAATTGTTCAACTCAGGTTACTCCGATCGGATGTTCATCTGATCGAACGACAGTTCGATCGAATTGCCATTCGATCATGGAGGTTTCCAAAGTTTCAAAGTGTTTAAGGTTACAAGGCGTGTGTCAACGGATCAGATGGCAGTTTGATCGGATGGTCATCCGATCGGATTGCCATTCGATTGAGTTGTCCTGTCCCATTCATAACCTTGTAAAGTTTCTAAGTTTCAAAGTGTTTAAGGTTACGAGGCGTGTGTCAACGGATCAGATGGCAGTTCGATCGGATGGTCATCCGATCGGATTGCCATTCAATTGAGTTGTCCTTGTCCCGTTCATAACCTTGTAAAGTTTCTAAGTTTCTAGTTTAACGGTGACGACGTGGTACGTCTTGAGACAATGTTAAGCATATTATCGTTCAGCCGGTCTGATCGGATGGGAATCACCCCAGTCCGATCAGTCGTCTGTTCGTGATGGGGCTTATGTCGGAATTCGTACTCCGGTCCTCTTCTCCGGCAACAGTCCATTTCCAAATCGATTTCAGACTAACCATCAAGTCTATAGTCCGTTTGGGTCCGGATTCTACCGATCTAAGTAAAAATTTAAGAAGAGATGAAGTAAACATGAGTTTTAGTATGAAAAGTCTAGATTCGTCAAGATTTGCTGTAAAACACCTAAAATTCCTTAGATCTGAGCTAGATCTTGAATGAAATGACATCACTCAACAGTTTGTACAAACCGCCATGATGACGTCACCCTCAAGAGCTCAAATCTCCGGGATTTCATGGTGAAAAGTGAGATTTCAAGGGAGAATCTCGTAGAGAATAGTGTAGTGATCAAATATGTACAAGAATCTAGTGTAAAACATACCGAAATCGCCAAGAAATGGAAGAAAATAGGAGTGCGTGCGTCTTGGTCGGAGGAGGCTGTCACATCAGTGAGAAATGATGTGACAGGTCCTATTTATAGTGTGTGAGAGGAGACAAGGCGGCGCGGCATGGATCGGATGGCGGTTCGATCGAGTGGCCCTCCGATCGGATGGTCATCCGATTGGATGGCCATCCGATCGGATTGCCATTCGGTCAATCCCATCCTTTCTGTGTTCCCATCTTTGTTTCGTTTTGTGAGCTAGATTAAGCGTTGCGTTGTGTATTATTGGGTAATAGTATCACATAATTAGATTATAATATTAACACCAAAAGTTTCCAAGTTTCATAGTTTCCGCTAGTGACAAGTCTCCAGTCTCTCGTTCAACCAAGTCTCAAGTATCAAGAATCATAGCTTCCAAGAATCAAATATCAAGAATCATAGCTTCCAAGAATCAAGTATCAAGAATCATAGCTTCCAAGAATCAAGAATAATAGTGTTAAGTATCAAGAATCAAGTATCATAGTATTAAGAGTCAAGAATCTAGATTTAAGCATCACAGGTATCAAAAAGTGTCAAGTATCACATAGTTTAGGGACTAAAATTGTCAATAGCTAAAAGTTCAGGGACGCAGGCATTACAGTCTCCCCTCCTTTAGGAGATTTCGTCCCCGAAATCTTGGAAGAAGACTGCTCGAAGAGCTGCGGATACTTGGTCTTCATCTCACTTTTCAGTTCCTAAGTGAATTCGGCGCCGCGCTTTCCCTCCCATCGAACCTTGACTATGGGAATTTTGCTGCGCCTTAATCGCCATACACCTTGATCCATGATTTCGACCGGTTTCTCCACAAAGTGCACAGCTTCATTTATTTGCAAGTCTTCAAGGGGAACCTGTAGTTCCTCGTCGGCTAGGCATTTACGTAGGTTAGACACGTGGAACACTGGATACACATTGTTTAATTCTTGTGGCAGGTCGAGTCTGTACGCCACCTTGCCAATCCTTTCGAGTATCGCGAAAGGACCCACATAGCGAGGGGCGAGCTTTCCCTTTTTACCAAAACGAACCACTCCCTTCCAGGGAGAGACCTTGAGAAGAACTCGGTCACTAACATCAAATTCCAGAGGCTTGCGCCTTCTATCAGCATAGCTCTTTTGTTTGCTCCTAGCCTTGATCAAGTTATCACGGATCTGAAGAATCTTATCCGTTGTCTCTTGAATGATTTCAGGGCCAGTAAATTGCTTGTCACCAACCTCATGCCAGCTGAGAGGAGATCGGCACTTGCGACCATACAAAGCTTCAAAAGGGACCATCTGAATACTGGAATGATACTTGTTATTGTACGAGAACTCAATCAATGGTAAATGTATATCCCAGTTACCACCAAAGTCGATGACACAAGAACGGAGCATATCTTCTAGGGTTTGAATAGTACACTCGGTCGGTCCATCCGTTTGAGGATGAAAGGCTGTGCTAAGATTCAAATGAGAACCCATAGTGGACTGAAAAGTTTGCCAAAGACGTGAAGTATAACGACCATCACGGTCAGAGATTATGTCTATAGGTATGCCATGACGGCATATAATCTCATCGGTATAGATTTGAGCAAGCTTCTCCACTTTATAATCCTCACGAATAGGAAGAAAGTGGGCTGATTTGGTCAAACGATCGACTATCACCCAGATAATGTCGTGACAAGAAGGTGTTCGAGGTAGCTTAGTAATAAATTCCATAGCGATACTATCCCATTTCCAAACAAGGATTTCGGGTTGTTCTAAGAGTCCAGAAGGACGTTGATGTTCAGCCTTAACCTTTGTACAAGTAAGGCATTTAGAAACATATGCAGCAATGTCCTTCTTCATACGAGGCCACCAATATGTCATACGCAAATCATGGTACATCTTATTGGCACCTGGATGACTAGAGTAATGGGATTTGTGAGCCTCGTTCATAATGAGCTCACAGACATTATCGCGATCCGGTACCCAGATGCGATTGAGGTAGTATTGGAGTCCATTAGGTTTAGTTTCAAGTTGGTCAATCTTAGCGCCTTGGATTTCCACTTCTAGGCTTCCTTCATTTGCTGACGAATACTGAGCTTCATGAATACACGCATGGAGATTACTAGAGATACGAATAGCATTAACATGAGTCTTACGACCAAGAGCATCGGCCACTACATTCGCCTTGCCAGGATGATAGCGAATTTCACAGTCGTAGTCGTTAAGCAGTTCCACCCAACATCTATGTCGCATGTTCAGTTCTTTTTGGTCAAGGATATGTTGAAGGCTCTTATGGTCGGTGAAAACCATACACTTAGTACCATACATATACTGTCGCCAGATCTTTAACGCAAACACAACTGCACCAAGCTCCAGATCGTGAGTAGTATAGTTTTTCTCATGCACTTTGAGTTGAAAAGAGGCGTATACGATAACCTTGTCCCGCTGCATGAGCACACAGCCCAAGCCATGGTTTGAGGTATCACAGTATACCACGAAATCATCATTCCCATCAGGAAGAGTAAGAACAGGAGCGTTGCACAAACGGGTCTTAAGAGTCTGAAAAGATTCCTCTTGCTCGGGACCCCAAGCAAAAGGTCTCTCTTTCTGAGTCAACGAACTGAGAGGAACAACGATCTTAGAGAAGTCCGAGATGAATCAACGGTAATAGCCTGCCAATCCTAGAAAGGAACGAATCTCAGATGCAGATTTAGGCGTACTACAATTCTTCACGACTTCGATTTTAGAAGGGTTAACATGAATACCCTGCTTACTAACGACATGAGCAAGAAATTGCACTTCATTAACCCAAAATTCACACTTGGAAAATTTAGCAGACAAACGTTCATCACGTAGGAGTTCAAGCATCAAGCGTAAATGACGAGCATGATCAGCTCTAGTTTTAGAATAAATAAGAATATCATCAATAAAGACTATCACAAAACGATCCAAATAGGGCTTACAAATACGATTCATGAGATCCATTAACACAGCAGGTGCGTTGGTCAATCCAAAAGGCATGACCACGAACTCGTAGTGCCCATAATGAGTACGAAATGCGGTTTTGGGTACATCATCTTCGAGTACACAAAGCTGATGATAACTAGAATGAAGGTCAATCTTTAAGAAACAGGACGCACCTTGTAGTTGGTCAAATAGATCATCGATACGATGGAGAGGATAACGATTCTTAATGGTAAGCTTATTAAGTTCACGGTAGACGATACACATACGAAACGAACCATCTTTCTTCTTGACGAATAACACGGGAGCACCGCAGGGAGAGGTACTTGGACGAATGAATCCTTTGTAGAGCAATTCCTGTAGCTGGCAGGATAATTCTTGCATCTCAGAAGGTGCAAGTCGATAAGGAGCCTTGGCGACAGGAGTCGCACCAGGTATGAGATCAAAACGACAATCAACAGACCTATGAGGAGGAAGACCCGGAAGATCTTCAGGAAAGACGTCAGGGAAATCACAAACTACTGGAACGTCACTTATGTTCTTCCCTTTGCCCTCTTGTTCCACCACATGGGCCAAGAAGGCAAAGTTCTGTTTACGCAAGCATTTGTTCGCTTGGGTGCATGACATCAACTTCAGTTCTTTCGAAGGTCGGTCTCCATAGACATGAAAAATATCACCGGACGGAAGAGGTAGACGGACAAACTTCTCGTGACAGGCAATCTCGGCATGATTCTTACGCAACCAATCCATACCGATAATGACATCAAAACTACCCAATTGCATGGGTATCAGATCAATAGTAAACATGTGGTCGTTAAGAGTCAGAGAACAACCACTGAGAATAGAATCAACTAGAATAGACTTCCCATCGGCAATCTCCACCGAAAACGACTTAGGTAACATAGAGCGTGCACAGTTTAACAAAGATTCAAATTCTACGGACACAAAGCTTCTGTCGGCACCAGTACCAAATAGTATCGAAGCGTAAAGGTTGTTAACGAGAAACGTACCATTAACGACGTCATTGTCGTTACGAGCCTAATTAGCATTAAGATTGAACGCTCGTCCACGAGCGACTGGCTGTTGGTCCTGGTTCAACTGAGGACACCGATTACAAAGGTGAGTAGTATCTCCACACTTGTAGCATGCACGAACAGCGTTTATTGGCCTCGGGTTCTGCTGAGGAGCTGGGAGAGCTGGTAGGGCTGCCTGAGCTGGGGCTTACTAAGCTTGTTGAGCTGGGTTAACTTGATGACAGTAGGGTGTCGTGTGACCATAGCGATTGCAGTTGGTGCATAAAAGACATGCAAAATTAGCAGGATGACGAAAGTTGTAAGTTGCACACTTGGGATGAGGTCCAGTGTACTGCCTCTTGACTTCGGGACCAGCAGGGTTCTGAGCAGCATCAACAGAAGGCTTAGCAGCAGGGTTTGTAGTAGGAACAATAGCATTGCATCCTAAACCCTGAGACTTTCTCCTCTTGTTCTTGCTACCACTAGGCTGCTGGGTAACTTGATTTGTTGTTTTCGAAGGAGCGGAGTTTCCAAACTGTTTATCACGTACGCGATTGTTGTTCAAACTTGCTGCCAAACGATAAACTTCCTCAATTGTCTCGAGTTGAGCTGCTTCAATCGAATCTCTCATAGCAGGAGGTAACCCATTGATGTACTTGGTGATCATGCGTTTAGGAGTAGAAACCAAGTGAGGCACGATCAAACTGAGCTGTTTAAAACGAGTAGTATAAGCCAGATTATCATCACCAATCTGCTTCAAATGCCAGAACTCTTCTTCGAGCTTCAGTTGTTCACGGGGAGGGCAGAATTCGAGCATCATCAATTCTCGCACCTCAGCCCATGGAAGAGCATAGGCTTCTTCATTAGAATGGATGTTTCTCTCATTTGACCACCACTCCAGAGCTCTACCTTGAAACTATGACACATGTGCCTCTGCGACCATCAAACAAATACCAAACCAATGAAATATTGTATTTCATACTTGGGATTTGTATAAATATGTGTATCTTTTGCACATATCAATTCTTGTTCGATTTCAAGCTTTAAATCGCTTTCTGAAAGGTTATACGCGCACTGATGCGTAAATATAACCAGTTTAATGCAACGAACACTCCGTAATAGTGAAATAGGCTTAACATATCTTAAATAACCTTTACATAACTTAGAAATAAGTTTTGGAGGGTTTGGTGTGGCGAAATCAAGTTTATTCGCTTACAGGGACTAATTTCGACAAACTGCGAAAGTGTGCCGATTTGTACTGTAATGAACATTCTGGAACATGACCATAATTTAAACATACCCTAAATATCCTTTACATATCTTAGAAATAGGCTTTGAGGGGTTCGGTGTGCTAAAATAAACTTTTTGGTCATTCAGGGACTAAAAGCGTCAAAAAGTTCGTAAGTTTGCATTTTCGCGCATATCTTACGTTCTGAATACATCCGGACATCCAAAAATTTATGTAATCATTAAAATATTTTACTTTAGTGATTGGCATGAAAAAATTCTATTCGTCGCGTAATTTGGATCGTTTTTCGCATTCGTTCGTGTTTCGTCGTAATTAACCGAACGACGCAACCGTACGACCAAACGAACCGACATCCGAGATATTTTTGATAATTTTTTATGTTCCCTATAGTTTAACTTCATTTTAGAGCCTTGAAATGGGATTAACGGGGCTTAAACGTGTCAAAAATGCATCAAAAACCATGTTTTGCACATTCAGGGACCAAAATTAACAATGTGCCATAGTTATCTTAGGAAGGGACCAAAATGAAAAATCTAAATTCCAGCTTGTTCCAGCTATTCCCCTCATTTTCACATGGTTTTAATGAAACTAGGGGTTCCCATGGTTTCACAAAACCATGGGCACATATGTACGGATGAGATCGATGCTCGTTTTACGATGAACGATCTTAACGGTTGTGCAAAAACTATAAATACCTCATCCATATCATTGTTGCAACTCACATTTGATCTGATATTTCTCTAAGTTGAGGTGCTTTCACTTCATACCTGAGAATAATCGGGTCAAACTTCCGTTCTTGGACCTTTTGTAAGTCCTCTTTCGTTATTTTTCGCGTGAAAGTCAAACTGTGTTTGACTTTCTGCTTTGACCAGTTTATGGTCAACATGAAGTTTGCTTGAACTTCATAACATGAGCATAATCACGATGGTTTTAGTCTCTTGTGACTATACCTAATGATTACCACGTTATCTAGGCATAGTGGCGAGTCGTAGTTTCGGCCAAAATGCATATTCTTGCGTATTTTGTAACCAAACTACTTTTAGGTATCAAAACCGATTGTTTTGATACCAAACCTGTTTTCAAACCTCGTTAAGCATGTTTTAACATGTTTAGCTCGTCACTTTAAGTTTAGTGCTTATGTAGGGTTGTAAGGTAAGCGGTCTAAACAACCGCTTATACTTTCGAACCCGACCCGTTTGGTCGATTTTTAGGATCCGACCAAACACATTAGGTGACCATAGTTGCATAGGGAATAACCTTCCGAGGTTATACCTTATGGTCACGTCATTTAAGTAGTTGTATGATAGGTAGTTTATATGCCTTAGGTAAATGACCAAAATGCCCTTTTTACGCTAAAATTCATTTTAAGCATATGTAACATAATTTTTGATATCTAAACTGATTTGGCAACAATATTAGACATGTTAAGACGTATTTTACTTATCATAGGACTAGTTAGGTGGTCCGAACGTGTTTTACGCGAACGACGCGTTAAAGTGGCTTTGTTAAACCATATTACATGAGTCCCTACACTCATTTGGTTTACGAAACCTCATTTTATCCGATCCTCCGATTTAGGTCTGTTTATTTACATAGTTACCTATATTAGGTGCCGTTTGATTCCGTGATCCCTCTAGCTTTGCTTGGTTGTTATTCAAGACTTCTAAGCATCCTCAAGTGAGTACATAGTCCCCTCTTTTACTGTTTTTCAGACGTTTTGGTGTGAAACACATGTGCCTACTTGTTACTTTCGTGTTTTCCATATAATATCTTGCTATGTTCATTAGTACACTATTAGTACATGATTTCATTATGTTTTGCTATGTATGTTCACTTAACATGCTAGCACAATTGTTTTACGTTTTGAACCATTTGTAATCGTTGGATGTATGTGAACCATTTGAAATCATTGGATTTATGTGAACCATTTGTAATCGTTGGATTTAAGTGAACCATTTGTAATCGTTGGATTTATGTGAACCGTTTGTAACCATTTGATTTATGTGAGCCATTTGTAACTTTTTGAGCCATTGGGTTAGGGAAGTGATTAGGTAACGGGGCGGGTGTAATATGTTAAAAGCATGGTGGATACGCCGCTGGTACTTCCTATATATAAGTGTTTTTAACACATTATATATCGTTGCGTTATCTAGATCACTTGGGTAAACGATTTCGAAACAATGTCACACAAAGATGTTTTCTGAATAATATAAACCATACGAGTTTTATTAATGAGTTTTTATGAGATATTTTTCAATTTGATTTAATAAAACAAACGTTTTGGAGTTAAGAATCATGGCTACGAGATTTTGCAAATTCTAACCAACTTGATTTAAGTTGGTTAATTATGTCGCAATATTATACTTTTCAAAACAAGGTTTTTAAATAAGTATTGCAACATGTAAAACGAGCCATGAATCTGACACTCAAATAAAACCTATGTACTCGCCGGTATTTTTATGCTGACGTATTTTCACATGTGTTTCAGGTACCATAGTTGATGATGTTTGATGACGATATTGGTGTATGCTCACATAGGAATGGACGAGGCCTTAGTGACTTAATAACAATGAAAGTCTATTTGTTCATGTTTTGTTTCTAATTCCAATGCAATGTAATACATTTAATTCAATAAAACGAAACTGTTTAATCCATGGTTGTGAAACAATGATTCTGTTACAACACTCCCCGACGTTTCCACCACGTTTTGTTGTTTTACGTGGTCGGGGTGTGACAGAAACATTCCCGTTGCACTCCTAGTCTTTAGATGCTCTGGGCACTCGCTGTTAATGAAGGTAACCTCGATGCTGTCAAACCACTCGAGCATAGCAGTCACCCCATCACTGCTCGTGAAAGACTTAGGGTTACAAGAGACAAAGTGTTTGTAGCTGAACTTTGTAGGCTTCTCTTTCTCTGTCTTAGAGTCACCAGAAGAGGGCGGAGTGTTTGATCCTTGGATCTCAGAAACGATCTTTGGCACGACTCGAGCGATCTGGTCGGCCATGAAGGACATCATCTTTTTCTGAGACTTTTCCCTGGATCTCTTGAGAGTGTCAGATAGCTTACGAGAAGACATCCTAAGATCCAACAAGAGGATCATATAAGTCTAGATGAAAAAGTCTCACAGTATAGATTCACACACGATAGATTAAAGACTCAAGATTCAACAAGATTCACATAGATCACAATAGATTCAACACCGCAACCCCAAGACCTTCGCATGGTATGTTGTACGAAGTTTGGCAACATGTCAGAAATGCTTATATATAGGAAGTACCAGCGGCGTATCCACCACGCTTCGGGCACATCACTTCTGCCTCGTCCTCGGTGTCATGTTACGTGTCGCATTTGCCAACATAACAACGCACTCATCATCATTATTATACACACATAGATCAAACCGGTAGGCTCACATAGACTAATTCAATAGACTCACATAGATTCCAATATGTTACCCAATAGACTCACATAGATTCCAATAGATTCACATAGATTCCAATAGATTCCAGTAGATTCACATAAGTTCCAATAGATTCACGTAGATTAGAGTTAACAACCTCATCACAAAACAATGAAATCCCGCATGGCACGTGCTACGAAAGTTTGGCAACATGACGGAAGCACTTATATATAGGAAGTACCAGTGTCGCATCCACCATGCTTCAGTCATGCCATGTCCGTCTCGTCATCGGTGTCATGCTTCGTTAACCATAACATTAGATTCCATCACATTTCACATAGATTTCACATAGATTAACCGGGTAGATTCATTAACATAGATTAATCCAGTAGATTCAACGACTTCAACCCGAGTCCCCAAAACTACGAACTTCACTTAGCGCGTGGTATGAAGGTTCAGTAAGATGCCAGAAACACTTATATATAGGAAGTACCAGTGGCGTATCCACCATGTTTCGGACATGCCACATCCGCCTCGTCTTCGGCGCTAGGCTATGTTTCATATTTTGTTCTTCAAAACAACACATATATATATAGATTCACATAGATTATGATAGAGTGCACATAGATTACACATAGATTCCGCATAGATTAAACAAGTAGTTTCCCATAGCTTAGATTTCAACCATCTCGTCACCGGTCTGCAGAACACTAAGTTTCGCATGGCACGTGGTACAAAAGTTGGTAACATGCCTGAAACACTTATATATAGGAAGTACCAGCGGCGTATCCACCATGTTTCAGACACGTCACTTCTGTCACGTATTTCTATGCCATGTTCCACTTAGTGCTTCTCAACCACAATAACACATAGATTCATCAAGTAGCTTCACATAGTATCATAGTTGATCAAGATTCCTGTAACACCTCGCAAAATCACGACCAATATAGTATTGACACGTGTCATGAACTTTAAACGTGTAACGAATTGGTTTCAAGGGACAAAAGTTGACAAACAAAGAAAATATGTGTATAAAAGGATCCAAAGTGTCAACATTTGAAAATTTTACCTTTCAACGACCCTACACGACGTTTATACCCTTAAACGAATAAATTATGAAACGTATGAAACCATTTGTGGAAGAAAGTGAAAGTTTACAAGACGCGAGGGTTAAATGTGTCAACATGTTTAAGTAATACACCTGAGTGACTTTTTACCGAACCTGGAGCCTTGTAACGATTAATTATGCTCCCAAGAATAAGTGATAAAAATTTCATGAGGTTTCGATATCGTTTGAGATAAATACGGCAACTTTCGTAAATAAGGGGTTTAAAGCGTCAACGAGGCAAAACTTGTGTTTTCGGTTATCGTTTAATGAAACCGGACCTAAAGATGTTTGGTTATATCTCATGGATCATAAAATTATAAGTTATATGGGTTAATTGTGCTTAGAATGGAAAATATTACGTTTTATAAGGTCCATGGGGTGAATATGTCAAGTTTGAAACTTGAATGGCAGGTAATCTGGGTGGTGGCGTCGTGCCATGGGTAGTCCTTTCTGCCGTGGCGCAGTGCGACGGCAACATCTGGGCAGAATCCATGCACAGGTGCAGGTTCTGCCCTTCTCTTCACATTTGCATGGTTTTGATCGAATCTAGGGGCATGTTTAATGGTTTTACTGGCCTAGGGACACTTGGGATCATCTGAATTACCTCTTGGGACATGTGGTTTGATCACTTACACATTTGAGTTTCACTTCAAAACTCATTCTCTGAAGTCCCTTGGAGCTCTAGGAAGCTTTCCTCAGTTCCTAATTCGTGCTAAATATTCTTGTAAGCATTTTTAGCTTTCTAAGTTCAAGTTTTATTAGTTTAAATGACCGAAAGTCAAAGTTATCGTAATTAAGCTTTGACTTTGTGATTAATCACAAACGGTCCAGCCATTATTCGAATTGAAACTGGCTATGAGTTGGTAATTATGTAAGTAACAAACCCATAAAAGGGCACCTACTGATTATCACTTTTACTTGTCAATTGTCGGGTCAAACTTATTAATAAAAAGTCAACAGAATCAGTTTTTACAAATTAGTTCATAACTGATAATGCAGAGGTTATGGAACATGTTTTAACACTAAAATAACTTGGTAAATAATATAAGAACATGTCTAGGCATGTTCAACCCGACAATTTTGAGATTAGGCTCGGTTCGCAACCGGAAGTCGCAAAAGTAGACTTTTGCTTTGACTTTCAGTTTTGACCCAATTTAGCTTAGTTTAGATATGCCTTAGGATTCTTTTAGGGCCATATTATAGGTTAGTATAACCCTCTAATGTTATACAACTTGGTTCCATAGAAATCATAGTTCATTGCATGTTTCCATTAAATGCTTAAAAGTTGACCATTATGCCCTTTTGATATTAAAACAAGATTTTTGAAAATGTGAGAGGACAAAAACCTTTATTACTAATATTTAAGTATGTATTAAAAGTTTGACATCAAATTATTGTCTAAAATAGAAGTTATGCGCGATATCGTAAAATGAAAGCTTTTTTATTAATTAAACGGTATTTTTGGCATAAAACCTATTTAAACCCAAATTTTGACACCAAACTTTCTACCCACTGTTAAGATATAATATTTAGGGTGTTTGGAAATTTTGATAAATTTTAAACTGATCATAACATAGGTTTCTTGCATAGGCTCGGTATTTGACGGTAATGCCCTTTTTGCTAATAAAATGAGTTTTACACATCCTTTGCATGTCAAACCTTTTTCTATTGATTTTATACATCAAATAAATTATTTTAAACAGTAGAGGCTGATCAAAATCTCATATTTCCTTAATTAACCCGAATATCGTCAAATACCGAGTTTTATGCGATTTAGGCGCATAGTATGGTTTAAAACCATATTTAGCACCTAAGACTTAATACCTACTGATGTTATGAATAAATTTTTATACTTTAACAGTAAGTAAAAGTTTTAAACTCAGATTTCCAAATTTGACCCTTAAAGCATATGTGAAATGACAAAAATGCCCCTTCGGTACATAGTTTGGTCATAAAAGATAAATTTCACATATGTACGATATCTTACTGATGTAACTTATTAAAATAAATATTACTGATTATTTTAGAACAGAACCTCAGATTACTATTTAACCTCTTTTATAAGTTTTAAAATGACCAAAATACCCTTACGTGGTTTAAATTGATTTTAAATTCGTTTTGGGCATAATGGAATATATCCTACTGATATCACAACCTGATAAAAGCATATTAACTTGTGGAACTTGTTTATGTCTCTTTTGGTTACCCGTTATGCATATTCGCGTTCGGTACGTTTATGTAACTAGTTTGCATAAATTAACCGAAACGGGTCAAACCTTATCATTTTTACTTCAAAATTCAGAATGTGTTTAGTTTACCCATATTATACAAGTCTTCATACTTGTCGGGTCTAAATCACATTCTAATCCGGTCTTCGCTTAATCGTGCGTTTTGAACTGTAAACCTTTCATTAAAACTAATCGGTCTAAGTTTACACTTAAGTGAGACCCGTTAGGAATCTAATAGGTTATTAAAACCTTCGTTCCAGATTTAGGAGCCCAGTAAAAGCTATTTGCACTTGCTGATTGTTATACGGCTGAGATTAAAATTATATTTTGCTCAGGTAAATACTTTTAACTTATTTTTCCCTTATACGGGCTTGGGATACGGTATTTAATAATACCGCTTGGTCGGGTATTGAATCTTTAATCGAATAATGGTTAAATCATTGAGATAACCCGTTTAATATGTTTTGTTTGATCTAAACCTTTGGGGGGGGGGGGGTTAATGACCATGTCCTGGATATCCTCGGCTCATTCATTGAAATGGCCACGACTTAAGCACGGGGTGTAGGCATACACCTGCCAATGCGTATGTAAAAAGATGTACCCACTTGTTGAGACTAACTCGTCATGGGTTTATATTATGTGGTGTGTCTATTAATCTTTAACCCAGTACTTCTAACCTGGGCTACTGAATGGATGACAAACATATAAATCTTTTACTAGATTATTTTTAAATAATTGTCCCAAGTTATAAAAGAGTTTTGTGCCTTGTGCACTTAAATCAATTTTCTTAAATATTTTCAAAAAGAGTCAGTTAATTGTATTTACCAGTGTAAACTGACGTATTTTCAAAAAGGTTAAGTGCAGGTACTAAGCGTAATTTATTTTGATCCTCCTGAGTGATTAAATAAAGAGTCTTGCAAGCTTTTATCACTTTAAGTCTATTGAACAAATACTTCTTTTATTTTGATCCGCCTGTGGATCCATCTTACAATCCGTTATGTAATATTTTATGTTACTTTCGAATCGGTTTGTATAAATTACTTTTAGTCTTCCGCTGTGCATTTGAACTGTGATTAATTGTCTATGATGATATCAACTACGTCACGATACTCCCCTCCGGGCCCACCGGTATTACGTGGAAATATAGGGGTGTGACAGGTTGGTATCAGAGCGAACATTGAGTGAATTAAACACTAGCCTTTTGTGTTTAATCTCAATGACACAGTTGCACATTCCTTGACTTCCGAGTCTAGACATGAACTAGGAATAATCTCATCCCTAATAAGTATACTATATTTTCGATATTTATGCATCTCAGGATCATATCGTCGAGTAAAGCTGCTATTGGTGGATGCTCTCCAAACCCAAAGCCTAAGAACGTTAAACTTCGTACCTCGGCTAGGATAAGCGTACGACCAGTATGGAGGAAGGATCTTTTTGGACCCATTCCCAAAGTCAAACCAGTTGAAACCATTAACCATATTCCAGATTCTTTACCTAAGACTTTTGAAACTTCAAATGAGAAGCCAACATCAGAGAAGTCCATACCAACTGTCCCTGAGGTTCCCACTCCAAAGATGATACCTATGAACCCAAATGACCCATATTTCTTACCTCCAATTTTGGAATCCCAAACTTGGATTATACCTGTCCTGACCCTATTCGTGAATCCATGTTATTCATTAACCATAGAATCCTTGGATTCCATTTTTGCAAAGGTTCCTAGTATGGAAGGTTTCGACTATTCACCAAAACCTTCAGTATTCGTACCGCACACAGTGAACCAAGGAGAAAATTTCCAGAAATGAAATGAAGAAGAAACTCCTTTTGTTATATTTCATTTCTTTAAGTAGTCCTTATAAGGACATATTTATTTTAGTCCCTGCGTGGACAGATTTAATTGTTTAAGACCCGTTTAGGGCAATTGTTGAATAATTATAACTTTCTATGAAAAGTTTCCTTTTTAAAAAAAATATTTTGGCATTAGACATATACATATATATTATGACCTAAATCAAAATATCATTCCTTTTTGTAATTGATCTGCCAATAAATATTGAAAGAAAATCTTGAAGGTATAAGCTAGCCTATATGTCATTTTAGAGATGGCCCAGATGGTATAACCTTTTCAAGATTCAAATCCTTGTTAACATCTGAAAACATGTTAGCACTCCTGGCAAAATGTGATTCGATAAAATCACACAAGTCATCCTTATGTTGGATTCTTCCAATTCCTTTTCTGTATTTTAATTTAAACATCCATTAGTGATGAAGTGCCTACGGGCCATACTTATTGTCTTATAAGACAAAAGACAGTTGTAGTCTACCACTCACTGTCAAGAAAAGGTGATGAACTATGTTCAGGCCTTAATGCCTCGATCCTATAAGATCATGGCTTATGATTTAAAACTGTCCATGTGACTAGGCCTTTTGTGCCATTCTAATATTTTAATAAATTACAATTAAGGATTAATTATAATGAAAAATCCTAAATAAATGTGACTAACAAATTAACCGATATGGTTTATTGTTACCATGGTAAATGAATCGTCAAAATGACAATCCATAATAGACTTCTGAATAAATCATTGTCATCATTTTTATGTAGCAATCAAGCTACATGGCTGAATCAGAAGAAGTGATCAGTCACCCTCGAGAGAATAATGATACCACCAGGATTAATGTAGCTGGTGCAGATCTACAAGCCATGATTGATAATGTAGTCACTCGAGCTATGGACAGGCAATTCAAGGAATCAAGTGGTACTTATAGCAAGACCCTATCTATACCTCATCCAAACCCACCCCACAAGACTCATGTATCTCATAAGGACGAAACTCATCATTCGTCAAATCAAAGGAGTGTTCCATCTAAGCAAATTGTGCTCAATCAGGAGCCGCGTGTTATGACATGCTCCTATAAATATTTTGTCTCCTGCAAGCCCAGAGACTTCACAGGGGAGAAAGGAGCCATTGATTGTATGACTTGGCTCGATGAGATGGATACTGTGGTTGATATTAGTGGATGTGCAGAGCAAGACATTGTGAAGTTTGTTTCACAATCCTTTAAAGGAGAAGCTTTGGCTTGGTGGAGGTCATTGATCCAAGCTACAGGGAAGATCCCGTTGTATAACTTGACGTGGGATTAGTTTGTTGCTCTAATCAAGGAAAATTTATGTCCTCAACATGAAGTTGAGAAAATCGAGACTGAGTTCTTGACATTGGTCATGAAGAACTTAGACTGTTAGGCATATCTTACGAGCTTCAACGCCATGTCGCGGTTGGGTCCTTATCTGGTTACACCGGAATCAAAGAGGATAGCTCGTTTTATTGGGGGTTTAGCCCCAGAGATCAAAGGGAACGTGAAAGCATCCCGACCTACCACATTTAGGTCTGTGGCAGATCTGTCTCTATCTCTTACCTTGGATGCTATCAGAAACAAGTATGTCAAGGTTTCTGATGATGGGAAGCGAAAGTGGGAGGATGAGAGTTCTCATCGCTCCGACAAAAAGAAAAAGGGGAACTCTGATCACAAGAAGAGTTCAGGGTTTGATAAGGATAATCAGCAGTCGGGTGAGAAACCCAAGTGTAAAACCTGCAGGAAACGTCATCGAGGGAAGTGCAGGTTCGAATCAAAATCCCAATCACAGCCTAGAGCTTGTGGGATCTGCAAATCAAACGAGCATAAGACCTTGGATTGCAAGAAGAGGAAAGATGCAACTTGTTACAACTGTAATGAGAAGGGGCACATCAAGATCAATTGCCCCAAATATGCAAAGAAACCTGAAGAGGTTAAAAAGACCAATGCACGGGGCTTTCAGATGAATGCTCAGGAGGCCATTCAGAACGACAATGTGATAACATCTACTTTCCTCATCAATGATGTTTATGCTAGAGTGTTGTTTGATTCTGGTGTAGACAAGTCTTTTGTAAATAATAAATTTTGTGAGTTATTAAATCTTCCTGTTAAGACTCTAAGCATAAAGTATGAAGTAGAATTGGCCGATGGTACTATAGAGACTGCTTCAACCGTGTTAGATGGATGTTTTATATCCATTAGGAATCACTATTTTCCGCTTTCTTTGCATCCAATGAAATTAGCAGGATTTGACATAGTGATAGGCATGGATTGGTTATCTCGTAACCAAGCCCAGATTGTTTGTGATAAGAAGCAAGTGGTGATCAAGACTTCCTATGGTGAGCCGTTAACAATTCAAGGAGATAAGCAGTACGGGTTACCTAAGCAAGTGTCCTTGCTTAAGGCGTCGAGGTGTATGAAGAAAGGTTGTGTCATTTATATGGCCCAAGTAACCGTTGATGAGCCAAAACCTAAGATTGAAGACATTCCCATTATTTCTGAATATCCAGAAATATTCCCTGAAGAACTACCTGGTTTACCCCCAAATAGGCAAGTGGAGTTCAGAATCGATATTATTCCTGGAGCAGCACCAATTGCAAGAACACCTTATCGGTTGGCACCAACTGAGATGAAAGAGTTAAGGACTCAGTTGGATGATTTGTTGGCAAAGGGTTTTATTCGACCTAGCTCGTCCCCTTGGGGAGCACCGATTCAGTTTGTGAAAAAGAAGGATGGCTCGATGTGTCTATGCATCGATTATCGTGAGCTGAATAAAGTGACAATCAAGAACAGGTATCCGTTACCTAGGATCGACGATCTATTCGATCAACTGCAAGGGGCAAGTTATTTCTCCAAGATTGATTTAAGGTCAGGATACCATCAACTGAAGGTCAGAGATGAAGATGTGCATAAAACTACATTCAGAACTCGCTATGGTCACTACGAGTTCTTGGTGATGCCTTTCGGGCTCACTAATGCACCTGTAGCGTTCATGGATCTCATGAATCGCGTTTGCAAGCCATACTTGGACAAGTTTGTCATTGTCTTCATTGATGACATTCTTATTTACTCGAAGAATCAAGCCGATCATAAAAGACATCTTCAATGTATCCTTAAACTTCTACAGCAAGAAAAGCTCTACGCCAAGTTTTCTAAATTTGAGTTTTGGCTTCGTGAAGTCCAATTTCTTGGGCATGTGGTGAGCGAGCGTGGTATCCAGGTGGATCCCGCTAAGATTGAAGTGATTATGAATTGGCAAGAGCCTAAGACTCCTACAAATATACGCAGCTTCTTGGGCCTAGCAGGTTACTATCGACGTTTCATCGAAAACTTTTCAAGAATTGCTGCACCCTTAACATCGTTAACTCGCAAAAATGTCAAGTTTGATTGATGTCTCAAGCAGCAAGAGTCTTTTGATATTCTTAAACATAAGTTAAGCAATGCACCTGTATTGACATTGCCAGAAGGTATTGAAGAATTTGTGGTTTATTGCGACGCATCGCACATAGGTATGGGATGTGTGCTTATGCAGAAGGGCAAAGTTATTGCATATGCTTCCCGACAACTAAAGGTGCACGAGAAGAATTACACCACCCATGATTTGGAGTTGGGTGCCGTTGTATTTGCACTGAAACTTTGGAGCCATTACCTTTATGGGACCAAGTGTGTGATCTATTCTGATCATAAGAGCCTTCAGCATCTGTTTAACCAGAAGGATCTTAACATGAGGCAGCGTCAATGGATGGAGACGCTGAATGATTATGATTGTGAAATCGGATATCATCTAGGCAAGGCGAATGTAGTTGCCGATGGCTTGAGCAGAAAAGAAAGGGTTAAGCCTATTAGAATCAATGCCAAGAGCATTGAGTTAAAGAACAGCTTGAATGAAAGGTTGTTAGCCGCTCAAAAGGAAGTTGTATTAGAAGCTAACTATCCGAATGAGAAGTTAGGCGTAACTGCTGAACAGTTGTCGTATGGCAAGGATGGAATCCTAAGATTGAATGGTCGAATATGGGTTCCAATTTATGGAGGACTTCGAGATGTGATTCTTCAAGAAGCTCATAGCTCCAAATATTATGTTCATCTTGGCAGTGATAAGATGTACCAGGATTTAAAGACAAATTATTGGTGGATAGGTTTGAAAAAATCTATAGCCACTTATGTGGCTAAATGTCTGACGTGCGCACAAGTTAAAGCAGAACATCAAAAGTCGTCAGGTTTGTTACAACAGCCTGAACTTCCCACATGGAAATGGGAAATGGTAACCATGGATTTTATCACAAAGTTACCAAAGACAAAGCACGGAAATGATACTATTTGGGTTATAGTCGATAGGTTGACTAAGTCAGCCCACTTCTTGTCGATTAAAGAAACTCACAGCTCTGACAAGTTAGCTCAACTGTACGTGGATGAGATTGTATCTCTTCACAGAGTGCCAATATCTATTATCTCTGATAGGGATACAAGATACACATCACATTTTTGGAAAAGCTTTCAGCAATCTTTAGGCACTCGATTAAATTTCAGCACCGCATATCATCCTCAAACGTATAGGCAAAGCGAGCATACAATTCAAACGCTGGACGATATGCTACGAGCTTGTGTTATAGATTTGGGTGGAAGTTTGGATGACCATCTTCCTTTAATTGAATTCTCGTACAATAATAGTTACCATTCGAGTATTCAAGCGGCACCTTTCGAAGCTTTGTACGGAAGAAAGTATAGAACGCCAGTTTGTTGGGCGGAAGTTGGAGATGTCCAACTATCAGGACCTGATATAGTCCTGGAGATGATAGACAAGATTGTTCAGATCCGTGATCGTCTCAAAGCTGCCAGGGATAGGTAGAAAAGTTATGCGGATATGAGGCGCAAACCTTTAAAGTTTGAAGTTGGTGATAAAGTGCTACATAAGGTATCACCCTGGAAAGGGGTGATGCATTTTGGTAAAAAGGGCAAGCTTAGCCCAAGATACATAGGACCATTCGAGATCATCGAATGTGTCAGAACTGTGGCTTATAAGCTAAATCTGCCAGAAGAGCTTAGTGGAATACATAATGTATTCCACATCTGCAACCTAAAGAAATGTCTAGCCGATGAGTCGCTAGCAATGTCGCACAAGGACGTGCAGATTGATGAAATCTTGAAGTTCGTTGAAAAACCTTTGTCGATTGAGGATCGACAGGTTAAGAAGCTTCGAAAGAAGCATGTGCCGATTGTAAAGGTAAAATGGGATGCCCGAAGAGGCCCAGAATACACGTGGGAGGTTGAATCCACAATGAAACAGAAGTACCCTCATTTATTTCAGTAAATCTCGGGGTCGAGATTTCTTTTAAGGGGGTGAGGATGTAACACCTCGCAAAATCACGACCAATATAGTATCGACACGTGTCATGAACTTTAAACGTGTAACGAATTGGTTTCGAGTGACGAAAGTTGACAAACGAAGAAAATATGTGTATAAAAGGATCCAAAGTTTCAACATTTGAAAATTTTGCTTTTCAACGACCCTACACGATGTTTATACCCTTAAACGAATAAATTATGAAACGTATGAAACCGTTTGTGGAAGAAAGTGAAAGTTTACAAGATGCGGGGGTTAAATGTGTCAACATGTTTAAGTAATACCTCTGAGTGACCTTTTAACAAACCCGGAGCCTTGTAACTAATAATTATGCTCCCAAGAATAAGTGATAAAAATTTCATGAGGTTTCGATATCGTTTGAGATAAATACGGCAACTCTCGTAAATAAGGGGTTTAAAACGTCAACGAGGCAAAACTTGTGTTTTCGATTATCGTTTAACGAAACCGGACCTAACGATGTTTGGTTATATCTCATGGATCATAAAAATATAAGTTATATGGGTTAATTGTGCTTAGAATGGAAAATATTACGTTTTATAAGGTCCAGGGGGTGAATATGTCAAGTTTGAAACTTGAATGGCAGGTAATCTGGGTGGTGACATCGCGCCACGGGTAGTCCTTTCTACCGTGGCACAGCGCGACGGCAACATCTGGGCAGAATCCATGCACAGGTGCAGGTTCTGCCCTTCTCTTCACCTTTGCATGGTTTTGATCGAATCTAGGGGCGTGTTTAATGGTTTTACTGGCCTAAGGACACATGGGATCATCTATATTACCGCTAGGGACATGTGGTTTGATCTTAGAAAGCCCAAATCTCCTATAAATACCCTCATTGTTTCACTTGTTCACTTGCACATTTGAGTTTCACTTCAAAACTCATTCTCTGAAGTCCCTTCGAGCTCTAGGAAGCTTTCCTCGGTTCCTAATTCGTGCTAAAAATTCTTGTAAGCATTTTTAGCTTTCTAAGTTCAAGTTTTATTAGTTTAAATGACCGAAAGTCAAAGTTATCGTAATTAAGCTTTGACTTTGTGATTAATCACAAACGGTCCAGCCATTATTCGAATTGAAAGTGGCTATGAGTTGGTAATTATGTAGGTAATAAACCCATAAAAGGGCACCTACTGATTATCACTTTTACTTGGTCAATTGTCGGGTCAAACTTATTAATAAAAAGTCAACAGAATCAGTTTTCCAAATTAGTTTATAACTGATAATGCAGAGGTTATGGAACATGTTTTAACACTAAAATAACTTGGTAAATAATATAAGAACATGTCTAGGCATGTTCAACCTGACAATTTTGAGATTAGGCTCGGTTCGCAACCGAAAGTCGCAAAAGTAGACTTTTGCTTTGACTTTCAGTTCTGACCCGATTTAGCTTAGTTTAGATATGCCTTAGGATTCCTTTAGGACCATATTATAGGTTAGTATAACCCTCTGAGGTTATACAACTTGGTTCCATAGAAATCCTAGTTCATTGCATGTTTCCGTTAAATGCTTAAAAGTTGACCATTATGCCCTTTTGATATTAAAACGAGATTTTTGAAAATGTGAGAGGACAAAAACCTTTATTACTGATATTTAAGTATGTCCTAAAAGTTTTACATAAGATTATGGTCTAAAATAGAAGTTATGCGCGATATCGTAAAATGAAAGCTTTTTATTAATTAAACGGCATTTTTTACATAAAACCTATTTAAACCCAAACTTTGACACCAAACTTTCTACCCACTGTTAAGATATAATATTCAGGTATTTTTGGAAATTTTTGCTAAATTTTAAACTGATCATAACATAGGTTTCTTGCATAGGCTCGCTATTTGACGGTAATGCCCTTTTTGCTAATAAAATGAGTTTTACACATCCTTTGCATGTCAAACCTTTTTCTACTGATTTTATACATCAAATAAATTATTTTAAATAGTAGAGGCTGATCAAAATCTCATATTTCCTTAATTAACCCAAATATCGTCAAATACCGACTTTTATGCGATTTAGGCGCATAGTATGGTTTAAAACCATATTTAGCACCTAAGACTTAATACCTACTGATGTTATGAATAAATTTTTATACTTTAACAGTAAGTAAAAGTTTTAAACTCAGATTTCCAAATTTGACCCTTAAAGCATATGTGAAATGACCAAAATGCCCCTTCGGAACATAGTTTGGTCATAAAAGATAAATTTCACATATGTACGATATCTTACTGATGTAACTTATTAAAATAAATATTTTTACTGATTATTTTTTACCAGAACCTCATATTACTATTTAACCTCTTATATAAGCTTTAAAATGACCAAAGTACCCTTGCGCGGTTTAAATTGATTTTAAATTCGTTTTGGGCATAATGGAAGATATCCTACTGATATCACAACATGATAAAAGCATATTAACTTGTGGAACTTGTTTATGGCTCTTTTGGTTACCCGTTATGCATATTCGCGTTTGGTACGGTTTATGTAACTAGTTTGCATAAATTAACCGAAACGGGTCAAACCTTATCATTTTTACTTCAAAATTCAGAATGTGTTTAGTTTACCCATATTATACAAGTCTTCATTCTTGTCGGGTGTAAATCACATTCTAATCCGGTCTTCGCTTAATCGTGCATTTTGAACCGTAAACCTTTCATTAAAACTAACCGGTCTAAGTTTACACTTAAGTAAGACCCGTTAGGAATCTAATAGGTTATTAAAACCTTTGCTCCAGATTTAGGAGCCCAGTAAAAGCTATTTGCACTTGCTGATTGTTATACTGCTGAGATTAAAATTATATTTTGCTCAGGTAAATACTTTTAACTTATTTTTCCCTTATACGGGCTTGGGATACGATATATAATAATACCGCTTGGTCGGGTATTGAATCTTTAATTGAATAATGGTTAAATCATTGAGATAACCCGTTTAATCTGCTTTGTTTGATCTAAACCTTTGGGGGGTTAATGACCATGTCCTGGATATCCTCGGTTCATTCATTGAAATGGCCACGACTTAAGCACGGGGTGTAGGCATACATCTGCCAGTGCGTATGTAAAAAGATGTACCCGCTTGTTGAGACTAACTCGCCGTGGGTTTATATTACATGGTGTGTCTATTAATCTTTAACTCGGTACTTCTAACCCGGGCTACTGAATGGATGACAAACATATAAATCTTTTACACGATTATTTTTAAATAATTGTCCCAAGTTATAAAAGAATTTTGTGCCTTGTGCACTTAAATCAATTTTCTTAAATATTTTCAAAAAGAGTCAGTTAATTGTATTTACCAGTGTAAACTGACATATTTTCAAAAAGGTTAAATGCAGGTACTAAGCGTAATGGGCTGGAACTCCTGAGTGATTCAATAAAGAGTCTTACAAGCTTTTATCACTTTAAGTCTGTTGAACAAATACTTCTTTTATTTTGATCCGCCTGTGGATCCATCTTACAATCCGTTATGTAATATTTTATGTTACTTTCGAATCGGTTTGTATAAATTAATTTTAGTCTTCCGCTGTGCATTTGAACTGTGATTAATTGTCTATGATGATATCAACTACGTCACGATACTCCCCTCCGGTCCCACCGGTAATACGTGGAAATATAGGGGTGTGACAATTTAGTTTGATTCTGAGATTAGAATTTGTGTTTTAGATTGCGGACATACGTGCGAATTGTGTAAAAAGCCTCAAAATAAACGAAGAATCAAGTTTCAAATCCACACATAAAAATCGAGATAACATAAAAGATAGGCTCATAAAACATGGGATTGTTCAGGGTAGAGGAACGGTGACTAACCAAAGTGATTCGAACTCCTTTCGAATTGAGGCAACGTGTCTTGACTTAGTCAGAAAAATACGTCATCGATGTTAGGCCTACGATATTCGTCCTTTTGGTCATTCCACGTTCCTAATTGATTGGTAGTTTTGAGACTTTGGCGAGACATAAAATCGAAGAGTGGGACTAGTTTTCAAGGTCTGAGTTTCACCTCTATCTTGACAACGTCGTACCCTAATAGCGTCAGTACTTATCAATAGATAAGACCTACTAGAATATAATATGGAAATTCTCCCTTCAAGGTTCGGATGTCACTCCTTACTTGAGGGTAAATCCCGTGCAAAATACAAACATTGTTTAACAGCATTTTCAAAGTATCAAGTGTATATTGTATCGGCCTTAGGAAAGGCATGTAAGTTTAGTGCTTATATTGTAATAATTAGATAGATATTGCAAGGTGGCATTTTGGTAATTAATGAGAAGTCTCATTAATTCCAAGGCCTATAAATAGAAGTCTTAGGGTTAGACTTAGAGACTTTTGCCACTTTAGACTTTTGCTCATTTGAAGACTTGGAGATCTAGAGCTAGAGAGAGAAAGTCTAGAGAGAGAAAGTTCCGTGTACGTGATTCAGGTGCTGTACGTTATCAGATCTTTCAATAGAATCACAGTTATATTACGTCTCGTGTGTTCGGTCACGTTCGTGTATGAATTCTGCACGTCACACGTTCGGTTCACAATCGTTTCGGAGTCGAAAACCGGTCCTACAAGTGGTATCAGAGCAGGAGCTCGATTTCACAGATCAAACACACTGATTCGCATGGAAATTCATCAGATTCATATCAAAAATTGCATCAGATTTGCTCAATTTCTTCATCTTTTTCATTTCGTCACGTTTTTAACTGAAATCACCAAATTAAACGAGTTTTTACGGTTAAAAATTGCTGATTTTTGGATATGTTGTGCGAAAACACTTGATCAATAAGCCTACAAATTTTCAGAACTTAATTCTAAGCCGTTTGGGAGAAATCTAAAATTTTTTGGTTCGAAAAAGTTGACAAAATGCTAACTGTTGCTGTTGCCTTTGTTCTTGATGTTCACCGGTTGGATGGCAATCCGACCGAGTGACCACTCTACTCGTTCCATCTCATTAAAAAAGTTGACTTTGTTTGACTGTCACTCAGTCGGATTGCCACCCGCTCGAGCGGCAATCCGAGTCAAAGTATCCCACTCGACCGTGTCACTTAGTCAACATTATCAACTTTAATCAGTCAACTTTATCAACAGCTCTCATTAATAACCAACGTCACGTGAACATTAATATCATACTTCAACAAGCCCATGTGTTTACTGAAAAAGTATGATCTAGCGGCCCAATAGATTTTAAAAGGTGTCAGTCCAGATTTTACGGTCCAATCAGGTGTAATTGTTTCAAGATTATCACGTGTTCGTAATAATCAGATTGAATATTAATTGAGATTGTCGGTAAGTGGTAGGTGTCAAAGTCTCGGACAGCAACTCGGTCGAACAGCAATCTGAGCGAGTTGCCACCCTATTCATTAAACTTTGACCTTGTTGACTGTTATCCAATCGGATCACCACCCGACCGGGCGGTAATCCGATTCAATGACATCTCATCCTATTCATTACATCTCATTTAGAGTATTGACTTTTGTTGACCCACTCGATCGGGTCACAATCCGATTCAAGGGATTTGGTTTGCTCAAAGGTTTTTGGTGCAACGAATCGAGTGGCAATCCGAGCGAGTTGCCACCCGATCCTAATCACTTCGTTTGTTTGTGATACATGTGATTGTCAAAGAATCACATAACCCATCCGCTCGGGCAGCACATAACCCATCCGCTCGAGCAGCTATTGTTCATCCGCTCGGGCAGCACATAACCCATCCGCTCGAGCAGCTCAGGTCCATCCGCTCGGGCTGCTCATGTCCATCCGCTCGAGCAGCTCAGGTCCATCTGCTCGGGCAGCTTAAGCCCATCCGCTCGGGCAGCTAAAGCCCATCCGTTCGAAGTATATCAGGCCCATCCGAGCGAAGTGTATTAGGCCCATCTGATTCAAGTGTTATTGCCCATCCGAACCAGTTAACTTTGGCCCATCTGATTGAGTGTCATTTCAGATCAAATCAAGTGACATTATACATACTATCGAGTGACATTATCTGATCCGACTCAGTATTATCTGATAATTAATTTTTATCTGATCGTTTGTGTGATTCATTTTCAGGTGATTTACGAGGTGCGAATATCGAGGAGAATACATCATGGCTGAAGAGTTCTACAATACGTTCTACAAGGCATTCACATCATAATCTTCCGAAACTTCAACTGTCACGCCCAAATCAATAACAAAAACAATTAATGACAACATAAAACATGATAACTTCTATGGAACTTATTCTAAACCACCTAAGCTTGAGAATATAGAAGATTATACATGGTGGAAAAAGAGATTCTTGAACTGGACCAAGGCATATGCTCACGAGATTTGGTTCTGCTTAGAGTTTGGATACAGGCGACCGATAAATGACAAGAATGAAGAGATCCATCTCAATGATCTTTCCGATGAAGACAAATGAAAATTCTCATATGAACAGAAGATGATCGCATTGATTCAACAATCTATTCGAGATGATAGATTTTCATTGTTAAATCATGACGGGTCATCAAAATCGGTTTGGGAAGCGCTAAGGGTTAAAGCTGAGGGTGGCAAACAAATTAAAAAGAACCAAATTGCTTTACTGAAAAAGGAGTTTGATCTGTTTGACAACTTAAAAGGAGAGTCAGTGAGGCAAATGATTGAACGTTTTTGTCATTTAAAAATTGAACTCGAAAGGTTTGAGATTGTTAAAACACGAGAGGAAATTGTAGATAAAATCATTGAAGCGTTACCACGAGCTGATCAGTGGCAAACGTTTGTGTTTATTTTGAAAAACGATGTCTTATATGGAACAATTACTCTTGATATGCTGATTAAGAAGAATGAAACTCATGAGCTTGAATTGCAGAAACAGAGCAAGATGAGCAGTTCTACACATCATCAGAATGTCGGTCTTTACTACAAGGGCAATGTACCTTCGGTGACTGTAAGTGAATCACCAAAGACTGGATTCAGTGCTGAAAAGTCAAAAGAACCACAGAAAATCTCATCAAGCTACAATCCGGGATATCATTCATCTTCTTCAAAACCAAACTCTGAAGAATCTGAAGAAGTTCTCTACAACATCGCTTTGAAATTGAAGAATTCTCCGGCTATGAGCATCAATGCAGCAAAACAAAAAATGAGTTTTCTGGCAACTGTGTTAGAGTCATATGAAGGTCTAGTATCTGGAAAAATTGGAAACTCAGAACTGACAAAGGAAGACTACAACCAGATCGACCCAGCAGAAATGGAACTCATTGACATACGCTGGTGTTTAGCAAGTTGCATTCGAAGAGCTCAGAGGTATATAGATATTACTGGGAAGCAGTCAATAGGTGGTCCATCAACAAAGTTGAGATTCGACAAATCCAAAGTAACCTGCTTCAAATGTAAGCAGAAAGGTCATTTCAAAAGAGAATGCAAAAATACTGAAGTTGACGAAACTGAGAAACCTTTCAATGATGATTATTACCGAAAGGCGATTTACCACCCCAGTAAAGAAGAGCCGAAACTGATTGAAAATAATCCCAAAGAGAAGTCTAGAGCATGTGTTGTAATCCATGATGACGAAGGTTATGATTGGAGTGAGATTCTTCCAGAAGAAGATCTTGTTGATGAATGATTCACAGCTCATGGCAGAACAATATCAAAGAGCAAACATCATGCCTTTGTTGCTGAAACAAAGGAGAAAACTCGAGAAGAAATTATGAGGGAGAAAACCGAAAGAGAAAGATTCTTTGCTGGTTGCAGAATTGAGAAAATGCACGAAGAATACGAAGATGCAAAGAACTGTGGAAGATACGACAAGAAAAGAGATTGCTATATCAACAAAAATGGTGATCCTGTCGTCCATCGAAAAGATGTGGTTTTCAATGACGTTCTTGCAGTAATCCCTTTGTCTTGAGAATACTACTCAAACGTAGCAAACGATAAGACTTATCTGAAAAGGCTGGACAAGATAATTCGTGATGTGATGACCGCGAGTTTGAAAAAGTGGGATGAAGAAAGAATGAAGAAGAATGTTGAAGAATTGGTTGATGATCTGAAGAAAGTTGTTGAGGAAGTTAAAGTTGAGGATGTGAAGACAGAAGAGAAAGAAAAGAAAAACGAAGCAGTTGGTGAAGAAGCTGTTACTAAAGAACAGCAGGTGAATAAAGAAGAAATGAAGAAGAAAGAGGTAGAAGAAGAGAAGATGGAAAGTTAGATTGAAGTGGATGATGGTGCTGGTGATGGTGCTGGTGATGGTGAGAAACAACAAAAGAGAGATGTTGATCAGGCACAGAAGGAAGCGAAAGCCGAAGTGCCAATCACTGAGGTAAAAACTAAATCTGAAGTCTTAAAAACTGTTGAACAGTGCAAGAAATGCATGGAAACGTGTTGTGCTTGAACTGAAAAAGATGAAAAATTCAGAACAAGTGATCTTGAATTCACTAAAATCGAAGATGTTTTCAAAAATAAATGCAAAGAATTGTTAGAAAATGAAAAAGTTTTAAAAGATAATGACAAAAAGCTAACACAAAAATGCAAGAGTTTAGAAAAAGAAAATGAGATTTTGAAAGAAAAGGTTTCGAAAATGACAGAAGAATGTGTTCAAAAAGAAAATGCATGTTAGGGAATGAAAAAGGAGTATGATTCAATAAAATTGGCTTATCACATAACAAAAGAGTCATATGAAGATGTGAAAAGTCAAATGAAACTTTTTCAATCCAGACTGAGGTATTGTTCTGAAATAACTGATACGCTTAAGCGACAGTATTCAATAAAGCAACAAGTTGTCAATTCTTACATTGAGGATGTTGCTAAGCTAAAGCGTCAAATAGCCGATTTAGAACAGGATAACAACAAGTTAAAAAGTTATCATACGTCATCATATGTGCTTGAAAGAATTTTCAACATAAAACCGGGTGATGATGATTCTGAGAAAAACAAAAAGGGTATTGGCTCAGAGTTTCATCAAGTTCCACCACCAGAAAATTTTGCATTTTATGATGATGAGAAAGTCAAAAAAGCTTTCAACTTGGTCGATCAATTGCCAGATAACATTGACGTAACCTATTCCAAATCTGATGATTCAAGTGATTCAGAGGTGGTAGGTAAGGTCGTTGAAAGTGTGTTGAAAGGAGAGTCGATTGAAACAGGTAAATCTGAATCACATGATGAAAATGAAGGTAGTTTTCATGAAGAATTTCTGAAAAATTCAAAATCTGAGAAAAATTTGAATGATGATTCAAAAGGATTGATTTATACCATGATTGGATCGGACAAATTATTCTTAGATATTGTATTCCCGATTCAGAATGTGATTTCAGAAAAGATTGATAAAGTTTTCAAAATGATTGAAATTGAAAAATCTGAAATTCCAAAGTTTGCTGGAAAAGGTCACAAAACTTTTTATAACAAACCTGGTTACAAAAAGAAAAACATGAAGGCTAGTTTGGGTTATAAAAGGAAACAGAATTGGAAGAAAAGTGAAACGCCAAATTATCAGACAAAGATGAATTTTGTTCACGGAACAAGTTCCGAAGAAGAGAAAGAACTCCAATTTAGACGACAGTCTAATGAAGAGTTCTATGCTCAAAAGAAAAACCAACAACAACAGGTTAAAGATGTGTCCAAAAGAACATGCTTCAAATGTGATCAAACAGGACATCTTGCACGTAAGTGTCCAAATCTGAAACATGTTGGTGTTGAAACAAAAAAGGAGTCTGATAATGTTGAAAAACAGAAATCTGAGGATGTGAAACAAAGGTCAACCAGATTTGATTCAAAACAAACTTGGAGGTACAACACAAACAAGTTTGCTTCGAATCAAACTTGGAAATCAAATTCAAATAGATTTGATTCAAGACAAACCTGGAATTCTCACACACCCAGATTTAGAACAACACAAAGTTGGAGAACAAATGTCGATGCAACAAAACCACAACAATTTTGGAAACCAACTGTTGTTTAGAATCAAAATGTTCAAAAAGATTCACATTTTTACAAAAGAGGGACTCCAAAAGGTCAAACATGGTATGTTTAGAAACAAATGACTTCGGTAAATGAAGAAAAAGATGATGTTAAATTTGAAAAGTCTTTGTACAAAATGACAAAGATTTTCCGAAGTTAAATGATGCATTTTGTGTTGAAATGCCTAAGGTCAAACAGACCTGGGCTAAATTGTTCAAATAATTCAATAGTTGAATTTGCAAGTGCTCAAGAAAATTAAAGACTTTGAGAATGGAAATCGGAGCAGCCTGGCACAACGAGAAGAAGAGGCTGCTAGTCCCTGCGACTGTTAAACAGGGAGTTTGTTTAGTTTTTGTACATAAATAAACAATATTTCAAAACCCTAAAAATTGAAATAGTTAAAAACCAAAAATATGTTTTTATTTTGTCAAAAATTTGAAAAATCAAAAATATGTTTGTTTTTTTAAATTTTGTCAAAAATTCAAAAATTTCAAAAATATGTGAGTGAATATGCTGAAACCCTCACGGCGGAACAAACATGATTAATTTCACAAGATTGAAAAACGGTTTTCAAACTGTAATATCAATGTGTTGTAAATCATGGGGGTACATTATATTTTCTGCAAAACAGAGCATGAGATGCAGAAAATGGATGGCGAGACAAAGCTATCAGTATCAGGTTGTCAAAATTTTTTTTAAATGGTTTTGAATTTTAGGAGGAGTAAGAAATGGTCAGAAAATCCAAAAACATTAGAAAATTTGAAAAAGCCAAAAACATGATAAAATTCAAAAATGAGTTTTTGTGTAAAAAGAGGAAATGATAGTACATCAGTAGACAATCACAGTACTCTAAAGAAATGGAAAGTTAAAATGTGATAAACGGTCTCACTAATGATATGCCAGTAGGTTTTTACACACTTAGTAGATTGTTTTCGAGATATAAACCTAAATGTCAAATACTTACTTATCTCGTGGGGAACATCTCTTGGATATATGGGTAACCCCCGAAATCTTGTTTGAGAGATTGCCTGATTCTGAGATATTAGGTCTTTATACTATTTGATATCTGGGGTATTATACCTGGTCTTCTGATATTGCGGAAGCAATGGCCTAGACCTCGTATAATACTTTAACGTGCTTTAAAAGCTTACCCTCTGCATAAAAATTGAAAAATATCAGAAGATATGAATCAATTGCAGTTGAAGAAAAGATTCCCTAAAGGGAACACACCTAAAGTCGAGCCTTCATCTCTTTGTCTGAACGGAAGTTCATACCTGAGCTCTCAAGGTCTCGCACTCACCCAGAGTACAGATATCAAATTGGTATACTCACCTGTAAGACTGAATCTAGGGAATTTTGATACGGGGGTATATTCTGAGGTGGGACACGCGAATAAGTTTAAGTTCTTAAAACACTAATCTCGTATCTCGAATCGATTGAACTTTGTGTGAAAATTTAAGTGGATCAATATACTAACAATCTAAGTGAATCGTTTAGTACTTAAAGTGTTTAAAGCTCAACGGTACTAGTGATTTGTCATAAACTGATATGATCCTCTGACACGAACTCAAACAAAAATATTGTCTGTAAATATGTTTGTAAATATTTCTTTATTGCTTTATGTTTCAGAAAAATACAAAAAGATTTTGATTTCTATTTTATTTTCGACAACCGATGCCTGAGAACTGAGTTTCAAAATCTAAGTATGTTGATCGTGTTTCTGAAAATAAAACAAGTTCATTAATTGAAACTTGTAGTTTTTAAAATAAAAAATCAAAAACAGTTTGTGAAATCTCCAAGGTCATTAGTTTGGACTTGGATGATTAACTATGAGGGATTTGGATGCTTATATTGTTAAAATCTATTGTAAAAGAGCCAGTTTCCAATCCTGTTTGCTAAATCTGCCAAATCTTTGAAGATTGTTGATAGGGGAAGAGAATCAAGTATTCCTGGATATATTCATATTATTATATTTAGAGCCAGGATCTTGATTTAAAAAGTTTTAAAAGAGCCAGGTTACGATTCCTGGACAACTTAAAATGCTTTCACTGTAAAAATATTTTAGCATATGATGAGAAGAGCCAGGTCATCAATCTTGGACATTCAAAACATTGTTACTTATAAATGTTTGAGTATTGCAGATGAGGTACCAGACTACGATCCCGATAGCAAAGTCTAAGGGGGAGTCTGAAGACGAGCTCAACGCAAGGGGAAGCGTGCATTCAAGGAGCCAGGTACCTACCCTGAAGGAGCTTGTAACCGGAAAGCCAGGTTTCGATCCCAAAGCACAGAAGCTTGACGAAAGGGGGAGCCTGAAGAAAGAGTCTACCGAAAGGAGGAGCAGCTGAAGCTGAAGACAGATCCACGGGGATTTTGTTCAAGAAAGAGGGAGTCTACGTTACTGAATATGTGATAAAGCTTCAAGAAGACTTAGAGAGAGAGAAAGACAAGAGCTATGAGATTGACTGCGGCAATATCCAAGGGGGAGTCTGTTGGTGCATTTATGTCTATCGCCTCCGTTAAGACAGTTCGTAGCAGAAACAGAAGAAGTTTAGTGCTTATATTGTAATAATTAGATAGATATTGCAAGGTGGCATTTTGGTAATTAATGAGAAGTCTCATTAATTCCAAGGCCTATAAATAGAAGTCTTAGGGTTAGACTTAGAGACTTTTGCCACTTTAGACTTTTGCTCATTTGAAGACTTGGAGATCTAGAGCTAGAGAGAGAAAGTTCCGTGTACGTGATTCAGGTGTTGTATGTTATCAGATCTTTCAATAGAATCACAGTTATACTACGTCTCGTGTGTTCGGTCACGTTCGTGTACGGATTCCGCACGTCACACGTTCGGTTCGCAATTGTTTCGGAGTCGAAAACCGGTCCTACAAAATGCGTTGCTAGGAAGCAAATACGGTAGAATGCATAAGTCTTAAACAACATATAAGAATCAAGATTCCTAGAACTATAGACTAGGGCAAGTATTCCTACTTATCCTAATTCCCTATAGTTATGGCACTGATACCAGTCTGTCACATCCCAACCGATGGCGGAAACATCGGGGTGCGGCACTAAGCGTTCAGATTGCTCATGAGTTTCCATAACATCAAAAGTTTCATTATAGATTAATTGCGTTTCAAGAGAAATTTGTCTAAAAAACATCACCAACAAAGTATCAAATACAACCATAAATCATTGTTCAAAAATCTAGATTAAACTAGGCGGGTTTCTAAGCATCAACCCTAGCTTGATTTCCATGATTCAGCATCCTATCAGCCTGCAACATGTATTAAAATAGAGTCAGTACAAAAATGTAACGGCGAGTATACAAGTTTGAGTATATAGCATAATAGATTCAAAAGACTCATATCCATAATGTAAATGATAACAAAATAGTTTCATCCATGCTAGTGTTCGCAGTCCAAGTGATAGCCCAAGTGTCCCGATGCTTTAGTGTTTTCCCAAGAATCAAGGAAAACTAGAATCCTCCTAACAATACCCCCGAGAATAATGGGGAGGTGCATCTCCTATAGTGCTACTATTGTTAATGCGGAACTACACACTCTGGATTAAACGTTCACATAGCATAAAGAATCAAGAATCAAGAATCACAAGTTTCACATACACATAGGATAGAGTTTAGTTTCCAAAAGTATCAAGTTTCAAGTTTCATAGAATACATGTTGCATCCCAAAAGTTTAAAATGAAAAGGGATCGAGTATACTCACAGTGATTGCTTAACAAATTAACTGTTATTGGATCAAAGGGAGCTCTTTAGGTTTAGCCTGATTAGATTACAACAGATGAGTATCGGACAAAAATAACGAGATTGTGCAAAGTCTCGGATCAGTCACTGGATCAGATGGCTGTTCGATCGGACGGCAGTCTGATCGGATTGCCATTCGATTGAGGTGGTTGATGTGAGTGGGGGACGAATTACCATCTGATCGGATGGTCATCCGTACGGATGGCCATTCGATCGAACGGTCGTTCGATCAAAGTGTTTGAGATTCCCAAAGTTAAGTCAATTGTTCAACTCAGGTTACTCTGATTGGATGTTCATATGATTGAACGACAGTTCGATCGGATCTCCATTCGATCATGGAGTTTTCCAAAGTTTCAAAGTGTTTAAGGTTACGAGGCGTGTGTTAACGGATCGGATGGCAGTTCGATCGGATGGTCATCCGATCGGATTGCCATTAGATTGAGTTGTCCTTGTCCCGTTCATAACCTTGTAAAGTTTCTAAGTTTCAAAGTGTTTAAGGTTACGAGGCGCGTGTCAACGGATCGGATGGCAGTTCGATCGGATGGTCATCCGATCGGACTGACATTCGATTGAGTTGTCCCTGTCCCGTTCATAACCTTGTAAAGTTTCTAAGTTTCTGGTTTAACGGTGATGACGTGGTATGTCTTGAGACAATGGTAAGCATATTATCGTTCAACCGGTCTGATCGGATGGGAATCACCCCAGTCCGATCAGTCGTCTGTTCGTGATGGGGCTTATGTCGGAATTCGTACTCCTGTCCTCTTCTCCGGCAACAATCCATTTCCAAACCGATTTCAAACTAACCATCAAGTCTATAGTCCGTTTGGGTCCGAATTCTACCGATCTAAGTAAAAGTTTAAGAAGAGATGAAGTAAACATGAGTTTTAGTATGAAAAGTCTAGATTCGTCAAGATTTGCTGTAAAAATACCTAAAATTCCTTAGATCTGAGCTAGATCTTGAATGAAATGACATCACTCAACAGTTTGTACAAACCGCCATGATGACGTCACCCTCAAAAGCTCAAATCTCCGGGATTTCACGGTGAAAAGTGAGATTTCAAGGGAGAATATCGTAGAGAATAGTGATCAAAGATGTATAAGAATCTAGTGTAAAACATACCGAAATTGTTGAGAAATGGAAGAAAATGGGAGTGCGTGCGTCTTGGTCGGAGGAGGCTGTCACATCAGTGAGAAATGATGTGACAGGTCCTATTTATAGTGTGTGAGAGGAGACAAGGTGGTGAGGCACGGATCGGATGGCGGTTCGATTGAGTGGCCCTCCGATCGGATGGTCATCCGATCGGATGGGCATCCGATCGGATTGCCATTCGGTCAATCCCATCCTTTCCGCGTTCCCGTTTTTGTTTGGTTTTGCGAGCTAGATTAAGCGCTGTGTTGCGTATTATTAGGTAATAGTATCACATAATTAGATTATAATATTAACACCAAAAGTTTCCAAGTTTCATAGTTTCCACCAGTGACAAGTCTCCACTCTCTCGTTCAACCAAGTCTCAAGATTCACGAGTCTCAAGCGTCAAGCACCAAAGTATCAAGAATCATATCTTCCAAGAATCAAATATCAAGAATCATAGCTTCCAAGAATCAAGTATCAAGAATCATAGCTTCCTAGAATCAAGAATCATAGTGTTAAGTATCAAGAATCAAGTATCATAGTATTAAGAATCAAGAATCTAGATTTAAGCATCACAAGTATCAAAAAGTGTCAAGTATCACATAGTTTAGGGACTAAAATTGTCAATAGCTAAAAGTTCAGGGACATAGGCCTTACACATCAGGGGCGAGTGGGGAAAAACAACAAACAACCTCACGCGCGCATGCAGACCATGTTGACGACGCACATTTAATGAATGACTGACAAGTGACAGCCTGTTACCAAAATGTCACACGTCAACAGTCAGCACCGTACCTTTCACCTACCGGGAGTAAAATTTTTCAAAATTTGAAATCATGAGCACTTCCACTTGAAGGAAAAGTATCTTCCACAAGAAGATTCTTCATATTTCCCGCCAAAATTCTCAAAGCAAAAAGCGCACACTTCTTTTATATAGTCCAATGCTCTACTTACTTGCATAAGAGCAACACTGGACTGGGGGGACTTGAAGGGGTATGGTCCCAAAAACCTTGCGCAGACGTATAGGACCATACCACAACTTCATCACATAAACATCCTTAACAGAACCCCGTGCGGCTGTGCAACGGTTCTAAACAAAGATATGAAGAAAACAATCCTGGATAACATCGCACCGGAGAAAAGACAAAACTAACTTTCAACTAACATACCTGCGTGGGCTCGCGCAAGGGTACAGTTAGACTTGAAGTCAAAGAACCTAAACATCTCCGCGCGCCTGGAACCAAGACTTAAACAAAGTGTTTTTACTGTTGTAACAGATTTAACACGTGGCAAGGGCCAAAAGGGTTACAGCTGTAAACCTTCTAGAAGACCTCATCATGCACAACCATTCGGTTATAACCAAATGATGATGTGGCTTCATCCTGAACGTTCATCTAAGTCACGATGATAGCACTAACTTGGAGAAAGATCCACACAAACCCACTTTCCACGTGGCATCTCCCTAGCCATCGATCACACTCACGATCCATGTGCATGGAGGTGACGTTAGTGATTGACAGAAAAGGGCATAACCGCTTACGGAAAATACCTTCCGTTACTATCTTCGTCGACAAGTTTTCCCGCCCAAATTCCAGCTATAAATAAGTCATGCCAGGTATAATCTCACAAGTTACACTCACTTCACTTTTACTACTTCTTCTTCTTCATCGAGATCTGTACTTATTCTCACGCCGGAGGGTGGTCACAAAGAGAACCCCCATTCTCCCCGTGGCGAGTCTAACAGCTTTCTGTTTTGCAGAGATCACCGGAGAAGAAGCTCAGTTAAACACTGAATCGAACGAGAAGACCAACCCCTTTTATGCAGAACTAAACCTCTGGTCCGATTGATTCCGGTCATTCGAACCACTGTTTCTTCCAAAACATATATATATATATATATATATATATATATATATATAGGATAGGAGTTGGCTACAAAGCCAACTTTTCCTACAAAGTGTAGGAAGCCATATCCTTGTGACATGTGGTTTATCAAAAGGGCATGATAGTAATTTGATAATTATTTTAATTATGGAACTTATTATATCCTAAACTAACTAATGAGAATTTTAAGGAAATTAAATATCTCTTTGATTTCAAATGCGAATTAATGATTTTAATACAATCGCTTCAACATATTCACATTAAATTCGTATTTCATCTAGTTTGTCACATTGTGTTTTATCACTAAAACACACTTCTAGGAACACATCTACGTTGTGTTTTAGTATCCAGTAACCGATTCGTCACGTTGTGTTTTAGCAGCCAGTAACTGATTCGTCACGTTGTGTTTTAGCAGTCAGTAATTGTAACTGGTTTTTATCACATTGTGTTTTATCATAAACAAATTCTTGACATTGTGTTTTAGCAGTCAGTCACTAGTTCGTCAATTTGTGTTTTATCAATAAAACACAGTACTATAAACACATCTAGATTTTATTTATCGTTATTTTTTGTATGATTTGGTGTTTCTGGATGTTAGGGATTAGAGAGAGGGAATGAGAGAGAGAAAATCGCGACAATTGTGGAGGTGGTTTATGATTGACAATTATTTCCTTATGTAAAACAAGTTAAATGACACATCTACACCCATTCAATTAAATTAGCCTATTTTTAAGAAACATATATTACTAAAATGCCACCAAAATGATCTCAACCATCAAACTCATTCATCCAATGATTAAGATCACTTCCTACACTTTGTAGGAAAAACACACTTTGTAGAGGAACCCACCCTATATATATATATAGGATAAAGATCCGTTAGGAACCACCCTTTATTGCGAGAACCGCGAGAACCAGTGTGAACACATGGCAATTTTGTAATTATAATATGTTTAATATAAAACACGCTCATTCCATTTTTTTGTCACTGTTCTCCATTTTAGGGTTTCAAGGGGTTTCGTCAGTTCACAGTTTTCACAAGTGGCAGAGACGCATTCACGGTGGTTTCACGGCGGAGTAGAGGCGTTCATGGTGGTTTTCACGGCGGCGTTCACATATTTCACGGTGGTGGCAGTCGGCACAGTGTTTACGGTGGCATATAGCGTCTTCTGATTCACTAGGTATCGATCCTCATACATCTATTGATCCTCCTCATACTTTGTTCCTCCTATAACCCTAATCGTGTCATTATTCCTACCATTGTTCCTCCTGGAACCCTAATTGTGCCACACTCCTCGATAATTCTGATCGTGTTTCCCTAATTACGAATGGAATACTCGATTACGAATGGATTGGGCTAAAATATTAATACTTAGGTTGGTAGTTCATTGTCTTGGTAAATATAAACGAACCGTTTTGACAAAAGTAATGGCCTTGGTGCACCTGTGGTCAACATAGTAATTTGTTAATTCTTGTGATACTAGATTTGGTTAATTAATAAGTACTTTTCGTAAGAACAATGATAAGGGAGATAAACACCCCTGTAGACATCTACTGTTGTAATTAGAAGTATTAGTTAGGTTGAGTGATTGGATCAACTTGATGCAGGACTGTATTACTGGTTAATTGGTGTCAAATTACCAGATATGAAGCAATGGTAAGTAGTTTTTTGTACCAGCAATGATTAGGGAAATAAATATGTTTGATTCTCCAAGGTAATCGTGTATGAACACTTCTGTAAATGTCTACTGCTGCAATTAAAAGTATTAGTTAGTTTAGGTGATTGGATAATTATGTTGCTCAAAGTTAGACACCCCTATAGACAATTTTTGCCCATGTTACCCTCCATTAATGATGGTATCTCATTTTGTTTTACCTTTAAACTTAGGAGATACTTGTGATATTCTTTATTTTTCTTAAGTATCTTATTTTTTATCACCTAGACATATGCACCAAATTATCCAGATCTGATGACTGATGTTGTGTACATTGGCTTAGTAGTTCCATAGGGTATTCTATCAGCTGCTCTTCATTAGATAAAAATAACCTTTTAAAGTTTATGTAACACTAATAAATAATAAAATGTCTGTGTTAAGCCACCCGCGAAATTCGCGGGTTCTTAGACTAGTATATGATATATGATTATGTTCTTACTGCAATAATACCGATTATAATACGAATTTTGGAGCACTACCCTCAATTATATGACGAAATTGAAATGTTTGATGGTAAAATTGAGATGACAAACGGTTTATGGTGTATCGTTATCGCTACTGATGTAATCGAGACGAAGACGAAATACAGAGAACTGCTAATGCTTGAGAACTGAGAACTGCTGACGTAATTCGAGTGTCAGACGTGATTCTTGTATAAATACACCATCCTGCACATGTGCAGCACTTTACCATTACCCTATAACCATCACCAATAATCTACATCCTGCACATGTGCAGCACGTTACCATTATTCTATAATCATCACCAATAATCTGGTTATCATTTATACAACATTCTTACACATAACATTTACCTTATTAAATATCACTTTTTACCATTTCTTTATTCACTTTTTAACAGTCTTTCTATATTTTCAGGAACATTCATACACAATGAAGCTGCTACCATTGCTGCTGGAATTCCGTACCCCCCAACGATGAAACCAATTCTTATTCCGATGATGATAATGATACTAATGAAGATACATATGATGATTCTGAATACCCTTCACATACAAATGTACATGAACAACCCCTTAGACGTTTATCCAGACATCATAATGCACCCAACCATCAAAAATTTGATTAAGTTCGTCGTCAAAATATTGATCATTTTGTTTTATTATTCGTTTTACATTTAATCTAAACTGTTTACATTCAAGTTGCTCACCTACGTTGAACTGTTGTTTACACTTAATTTGAAACGTCTGTGTTCATTTTGATTATGTTAAATTACTGTTTACATTCAATTTGACCTACGCGTTTACGTTGAACTACTCGGTTAAACATCATTTAAACTATGTATTCCGATATTATGATTACAAATTCCGATGTTAATGATTGCACTTGCACTGTTTATGATTGCACTTGCATGGGTGATACTTTTTTTATCACTCACATTGTTATTGTTTCTACCAATGCACATGTGCATACATGAATATTTTACCTACATATAACCCGTTTCCTTTACATATACATCAACATATGTAATGTGGTACCCCATACATAATAGGGTACCACATACGTAATATCATATGAACATATAACAATATCTTAAAAAATACATATATTCATTACTACCATGTTTATTGTTTTTTATTAATACACAGGTGCATTACCAACATTAACACACTATCACACAACTTTTGTATAACAAGTAAATATAACACCCTTATCATAAGGAATCACATAATCCGAAGAACAATCGTTATTACACATATGCATCACCAGCATATACTATACTAAACAAAATATGACATCCTAAATTAACAAATGTTACCATTCGTAATACATTATACAATACCAACATGTATGTTATATCAAACTTTGCACATGTGCAATACCAACATTACCTCTACCAAACAACATAATACATCATATATTAAAAGACATGATCATCCGTATTGCATGTCCACAAACTACCTACACATAACATTCGCTTTAGTTCACAACCTCACACCTTCTGCTCTTCTTTCCAATTTCTATGCATCTTCCAACACTCCTCATGTTTCAATACATCTTCGTCTATCGTTTTCCGATAATTTTTCATCCGTCAACCTATTAATCAAATACATCCTTGTTGTCAATCCATGAGCAGTTTCGAATATTTTTTTCCTGCATACATTACATCAATTATTTCATGTATGCACATGTGCAGTAATCATATTACATACAATATGTATAATGCTTATGTTTTAAGGTAATAATGCAAGTTTGCATATGCCGTAATACATTCATATTAACTTAATCTGACAAAATATGCACATGTGCATAACTATGCACATGTGCATTAACATGACTGACCTTATCAACAGGTTTGTTTCAATAAAAAAAATTAACCCTTACCAAATCAAAATTCGTATTACCACCAATCATATTTAACATCAATTGGTAACAAAACTATTATGACAAACTATGCACATGTGCATAACTTTTTTTTTAATGCAAATGTTATTCATGGAAGCTAACCTCCAAAACAGAGGCGGTCGAACCAACCACTACAGCAGATCGAAAAACAACAACTCAACACAAGAACCTAAAGACCGAAAACTAGCAACTACCTTATATCGAACCTACACCATTTTTCCCAACTCACGGACCTATGTTTGGACCGATTCTTATACCATAAAAAACCGACGGACTTAATATTACGGATAATATCTCCGGGAACCTTTTATTGTTCCTGGCTAACCATATACACCAATTTGTCACGAACATAATGCCATATAAAGCTTCTTTCACTTCTCTATCCAGATTGTAAAACTCAGAGGCAATTACGATATCTTTAGCTGAAAACAGAATAAAAGGACTCACCTTGCACCACTGACTGATGTGATATCAGACAGTTTACGCTACCCTGCACGAATAATGAAGGTGTTCAACTGTTTCATCGCCATCTTCACACAGACAACATTTCACGTCTCCGCCCCAACAGTTCCGATCCCAGAGTGAAGTCAGCGTGGGAATACGATCTAAAACCTCCCTCCAAACTAAAATATTGCATTTTTTTTGGACCCATTTCGACCATTTCACAACGTGTCTGCTGCTGAAATCGGAGCCGCTATACAGGAAGTTCTTGACAACATTGACTGAAAAATCAGAGTCATTACATCCCAACCATTCCCAACCATCTTTGCCATCGGACAAAGTGACATTATCGAGGAGCCCGATCAACTCGTGCCATTACAGTAATTATTCGGCAGAGCTTGGGTTTCTCGACAAATTCCAAACCCCCATAAAGTTTATATTATCCTGATTGTACTGGTCCGCCACCAGTCGTCGTTTCTCTTGTTCCATTCTAAATATATTTGGGAAACGGGTTTTCTGCATAATTATGCACATGTGCATTAACATGACTGGCCTTGTTAGCATATTATGACAAACTATGCACATGTACATCAACATGAATGACCTTATTAACCTATTCTATCAAATTATGCACATGTGAATAACTGTATATCACCCAATGCTACCTTATTATCATATTCAACCATGAGTTACAGGTTCATATAACTTCATAATATAATTGATTACATAATAATATAACTATATAAGTGTATGTCATAACAAAAAACAACACCAAAATAACAATACATACAAATTATATATCATTTATGAGTAAATAATTGAGATTAGTATTCAAATTAATGTGCATATTAACAAACTATGACAATTTATGCATACGTGCATAACTATATAAAACACAAAATCACCTTATTATATTGATTTATTAAGTGAATCCTATTCAAATTTTTGTACACGTTAACATACTATTACGTTTTATGCACATGTGCATAACTATGTATCACACACCTCATTGTCTTATTCAGTGTAATCGTAATTTGTCAAACTTTGCACATGTGCATAACTGTATAGAACATAAAATTAGTTTATTCATGTTCCGTATAAACCTATTATGTATAAGCCTGTTATGTCGTGTTAATGCACATGTGCATTAATTGTATATATCATAAAATTATCTTATTATCCTGTTTCGTATAAGCCTATTCTGCCTTTTCTGTATAAGCCTATTATGTGGTGTTAATGCACATGTGCATTAACACCACATAACTTGTCGAGAGTCATAATTCAGTACTAAAACCCTATCACTTACCAAATCAACTTCCGTGTTGCCAATCATATCCAACATTATGCATATAACATCATTATTTAATAAAAAAATACATAAAACAACACATCAGAATCACATTACACATAGTTCATCACAACATTAGCCCTTCTGTTCACTCAACAATCTGCATTAACTGTATATATATATATCATAAAATTATCTTATTATCCTGTTTCGTATAAGCCTATTCTGCCTTTTTTGTATAAGCCTATTCTGTCGTGTTAATGCACATGTGCATTAACACCACATAACTTGTCGACAGTCATAATTCAGTACTAAAACCCTATCATTTACCAAATCAACTTACGTGTTGCCAATCATATCCAACATTATGCATATAACAGCATTCTTTAATAAAAAAATACAGAAAACAACACATCAGAATCACATTACACATAGTTCATCACAACATTATCCCTTCTGTTCACTCAAAAATCATATATATACCACGATTTTCAATAATTCATTTATGAAACAACTGTTTAAATGTAATAACCACATAATAACATGTCTGAATCGACTGTTGATAGTTGTTTTATCATATACGAGTACAAAACAAGGTGTATGAACTTACAATTTCACGGAACGGTGCAACAGAGGATCGATAGTCCGTTGGATGACTTGTGTTCTTCCGATTATCCCTATCTGTGCATTACGATCGTTTTGCCCTAATTTAGACTGGAATACAAATGTGCAACCGGTGATTATGTTGTTAATGCACTGATATATACTAATTTTGATGACGAATACATGATGAATTATAAGATCGAGATGATGAATTTTGGGGGATTTGGAGTGTGACGTGAACTGAGCTGATGAGTTGTGTAGAGATTGGATCTGAGATGATGAATGGATGTGAACTGAATATAAATGATGGTTTAATATGATGTTTGAAGTCCAGGAGGAGGAGGGGCAGCTGATTTAATTTTTATTATGTATTTACAATAATGCCATGTGTTCACATTGGTTCTCGCGGTTCTCGCAATAAAGGTGGTTCTCGCATTAACCCAACCCTATATATATATATATATATATATATGTGTGTGTGTGTGTGTGTGTGTGTGTGATGATTTAGTAATCTTTATTATGTTATTTGTGAGTTTTTGGTGTGTTTTATGGTTAACGTTATGGTATTTTATAACTTTTTACACTTTTTAGGAAATTTGTACTTTGTAGCCAACTACTAGCATATATATATATATATGGTTGGGTTCTAGAGTGAACACTAATGTATTTGTGAACTGAGTGAACAAATCTTGGCCATTGATTTACACACGTGGATAGCTAGGATTTCATCATCAAATCGTAAAATACACTAGTGTATTTCATCATCAAATCCTGGCCATTGATCTACACACATGTATGGCCAAGATTAGTTTGCTCAGTTCGCAAACTACACTAGTGTTCACTCTTGAACCTAATCCTATATATATAAAGAGAGAGAGAAACAAAGAGAATGTGGGGTGGTTTTTATTAATATATGTGTGTATTGTTTTAACCACTAGGGTTGGTGGTCTAGTGGCAAGGCAAAGCTTTTTAAAACACCTAAGTGTGACATATTAGGTTCAAGTCTCATAAGGAGCAAGAAATTTACAGTTTAAAAAAATGTATTATTTTAATTTAAAAATAAAAGGTATGTGGATATATATATGTGTGTGTGTGTAGGGTTAGGGTAAAATGAAAAGTTATACGAGTTGTGAGAACTTAGAGAACTCAGCCTTACGAAATGTTTTTTTCCAAAAAACAAAACCTAAAGTCCCTAGAAAATCATGTTTTAGAAAAAAAAATAGGTTTTTTTCATTTACGACAACCATAAAACGCAGTTAAAAGTGATGTCATGCTTATGTCATCAGCTTTTTACAACTACTGTAAGGGGCCGAAAAAACACCATTTTGAAAAATCTTTTTAATTTTTTTATGGTAGTCTTTTCTAACATTTAAATATAGGGGTGTGAAAAAATGGGCGCAAAACTCGCACGGGAAGGCCGAGTTATCTAAGTTCTCACAACTCGGAAGGGTTTTCTCTTGATCTTGATCCTATATGTATGTATGTGTGTGTATATATATAACCAAATAAATAGGTAAATAAACACTAATGCCCCTAATTTAACATGAAAAAAGACGATGTTTGAGAAATGGACGAAAATGACAAAAAAAATTTACTACCGTCTGGGATAAAGATGATAAAAAAATAAAATCTTTTTGGACTGAACTCGAAAATATGGCCAAACAAAAAGGACTAATATTACAATTTAATCTTTTTTCTCAAAAAATAACTTAAGAACTTTATAATTAAAAAAAGTGTTAATTACACCGTTAGTCCCTATGGTTTATGAAAAATAACAAGGTCAGGTACTAATAGTTTAAAGTCACACTCTGAGATTTTAACATTTCATTTTGTAACAATCCGGGGTACTAAGACTAACATATGTTAGTTTTTCTGTTAGATTTAAGGGCATTTCAGTCATTTCGTATCTAAGGGACTAATTATGTAACTTTATAGTTAACGAGGGACTGCTTTTGTATATCGTTATTTATTGTTGATATATATATGGTCAAACACCATCTCCAACACCAACAACCATCGCATACCACCAACCACCATTTATGCCCCAACCATCACCAACACTGTCATTCCACCATCAACAACCATCACGTACCACCAACCATCATCACGTCAGTTTGTCTGGGTTATTAGTTAACCCAGACTTGTAAGCTCTATGTTATAAAAAAGCAATTTGGGACCTAATAGTTTGAATATTCAAGACATACAGTATAAACGGGAACAAGTGTTACATGTATCTTCTTCACTTAGAATGATTCAAGTTGCATTGTCTTCAAATAGTACAATTGGAATTCTTTTGATCGATTCCAGTCCATGTCATTCTTTAACAAGTTAAAACCCTTTACTTCTATACTTAAAATTCGTATCTGGGTTGAGATTGAACTCTGTAATTCTACCTCTTTAAAAACCTTGCTAGGAAAACCCAGTGAGACAAAACCATAACTAAGAGGAAAAGAGTGTAATGTGCATTATACATAATTAACAACATGCTTCAGGATGATATTAACTTGGTACTTCGGAACCTATAAGATAACTAATGTTACTGGATCAGTTGTGTTGCCTCGTTAAAAACCTTACTAAAAAACCCAATTGGAAAAAAAACGCAGTGAAGGGAAAAAGAGTGTTGCATGTTAGGTTTGAAATCTATCTTGTATCTAGAATGCAACATCATATGTCATTTTGTTTTCAAGATAAATCAATACTCCGATCGCAATAAAGTATAATACCTTTGGACCAAGTACTTCTTCATATACTCGAACTGCAGGGTAAAAAATTATATTGTGTAAAAGTCTTTCAAAATTCTCTCTCAAGTTTGACAGTTCCTCTCTATGATATTTATATCATCACTGTAAAATGCGATTATATAAACTTTAAGAGTGAAATTTTAATAAACAGATATGGCTCATTTTATCAACTTATACCCCTCTTTTTTCAAAGTGTCAATTGAGTCGATTGTTCCACATAAGACCATTTTCTTTGATATTTATAAAACACATATGGGGTTACTGTTTTCTAATACTTTAGGCATCTTGAACCTTAGGAATTTTCATGTAGATGTCACTTTCAATTGTCCCGTATAAGTATGTGGGCAAGACATTCATAAGTTTTATCTAAAGTCATTATGAGATTGTGAGGCCGCTTAAACGATTAAAGATTATCATATCCACTACGGGGGGGGGGGGGGGGGCTTTATGTTACACGCAAAACTCATTTTTTACATTTCTTTTTATTTAAAGACACCCATTTATTACCTACTAATTTGACGTCTATGGGTGTTCAAATTGTAGGTTCGAAAGTGTTTAGTTTGTTGAGCGTATTTAATTCGACCCTCAAGTCATCTAGCCAGTTTGGCTATTTTTGTGTATACACACCTACACAGTTTCATGTACGTAATCCTTTTTCATTGATTACATATGTTGCTATAACATCTGCAAATATATCATATCACACATATTTCATTCCGGTTCCGTAATGTACTATTTTGTACATAATTTATTGAGATCTTATATTTGTTTGGTACATGGGTTTCTTTTGAAACTTCACTATCCTCTTCTGAGATTTTATCAATAACCAATTGTAAGGTTTTTGTATGCAACCTTTTGTTGGGTTTTGTCTTCAACCACTTATGGGTTTTGTATGCAACCTCTCCTGGATTATACCAACTGTGTTAGTTTACTCTATCCATCTTAGTGGGTTTTATCTTTTGTAACCGATTTACCCCCCACATTTTCTCATTGTTATAATCATTTTGCGATTACGTCAATTCGAGCAGGTGCATTTAGTACTGGTATATATGATTTTGTCACTCTATTTGTGTTTGTTAATGCATCTGGTATTCCATTTGCTATTGTTCGCAAATCAACGCTCTTTTGGACTTCAGATTTATACTGGCCACTTCGGGGGCCAAATTTTAGTGTTATGCATTCTATGTTTTTCTTGTATTACCGATCTTTTATTTCCTTATCTAGTTTCCCCATAAGACTAGGAATATTGTCTTATTAGATCATCAACACTTGTGTTGTAAACATGTCCCATTTTGGTATATAATGTTGGCAGTTTGAGAATTGTCAAAATCGTCCATAGGAGTTAACGATACATTTTAACTAAGTTAGTGATTTAGCTGAAAATGACAACAAAAAATGAAACATCAGATGTTCAGCTAAAAGAATCATTTTTTAGATTAAAATAGCAAAAGTGACAACCTTTAGAACGATTTTTATTTTTTGCTCTAATCACGATAAAGATATATATTTAGATGGTTTTTGGGATTTCTTATTTAACTTAGATTAAAAGCCCAAAATTCACCTGCTTTCTGGGAAATCACTTTGTATTATTTTACTCTAATCATTAAAAAGGTATGTATTTAGAGGGTTTTTGGGATTTCTTTTTATTTTTTTTAACGGCTAACATTTATTAAAAAACGGTAAACTAGCAAGATGTTAGAGCCCAATCAACAACAAACCGAGTGCGACCTACTTTTATCCAAAGAAATCCTAACGAAATAATGTCGTCGTTCTTTAGCTTCCTCATACACACCGTTTTGGGATTTCTTATTTAACTTAGATTAAAAGCCTAAAATTTCACACAAATTCTAGGAAATCACTTTGTATTTATCCGGTATATAATAATATTTATACGTTTGTCAACTATTCTACTCACGTGCGTGAGCACGTTATTATGTCATATAACCATCATTTACATATTGTGTTATTTTATCCTTTTCATTAAATAAATACCCATGCTATTTTATCCTTTCTTTAACTAAATACCCATGCTATTATATTTTCTTCATAACTAAATACCTATGATATTTTATTTTCTTCATTTTAATATTCTAAAGTTACTGATCCTCTGCCTCTCTAAATCCTCACGTCACTTGTAATATTGTATAAATTTTACTTCAAATATTCTTCTCTTACTTGGATAAAATTACAAAATATATATATATATATATATATATATATAGTCTTAGGATCCTGTAAAAATGACATTTTTCGTGAGAAGTGTGAGAAGGAATAAAAATTCATATGTAGACATCATGTTTTGGACTTACACATAATGTTTTGCGTTGTTTTGGCAAGAAAAACACTAAACATAACAATTTAAGACACAACGCAATGAATTCTAGGCTTAAAACTTAAAACACCATGTCAAGAACATTAAGTACTGTGTTTTAAGTGTTAAATAGTGTCTTTTAAATTTCACGTCCATAATATGTTTCATTGTGTTTTAGATTGTTATGTTTGGTGTTTTTCTTGCCATAACTACAAAAAACATCATGCCTAAGTTCAAAACATGATGCCTACATGTCAATTTCTATGCCTTCTCACATTTCTCACGAAAAGAGTCCTTTTTACAGGAACCTCACCCTATATATATATATATATATATATAGGAATAAGTTAAAATGAGAACCACCTCGAGTTGTAAGAACCAACGAGAACCACCCCCGCGGGGGGCCATTGACCACGATTTTTTTTACAACTAGATGTGTATATTTTAACACCATACGCAAAGTTTGGGTTCAAACGGCGCGCCCGAGGGGGTAGTTTTTTACGCCCAAAGTTTGGTTTAAAAAAAAGAAAAATTAAAAGAAATTAAAAAAACCCAAACTTTGGGCGTAAAAAACTACCCCCTCGGGCGCGCCGTTTGAACCCAAACTTTGCGTAGGGTGTTAAAATATACACATTTAGTTGTAAAAAAAAAATCGTGGTCAACGGCCCCCCGCGGGGGTGGTTCTCGCTGGTTCTTACAACTCGATGTGGTTCTCATTTTAAGTATCCCCTATATATATATATATATATATATATATATAGGGTGAAGATCATTTCAGAACCATTTATTATTTCAGAACTTACAGAACTGTTTACAACCAATCATTTAGTTTAATTTAATTTCCTTTTTATTTTCTTAACAAAGGGTATCAACGTAATTTTGAGTATTCGAATATATCCTTTGATTTAAAATCTCCTTAAATATCTCTCCTACTTTGACGAGCAGTTTATATTATCCATTACTTCCTAAATTATCTCCTTTCTAATTTAGTTTTAGATCTAGATTTGCATAAGGAAAAAAACAAAACAAAATAATTTGATTGGTTTCATCCTACTACTTATCACTTTTATAAGAAACTTACATATGTACGATACCATTGAAGAAAAAATAACGGTATTGTATATTTATACATTACAAATCTCGTAAGATATCATGAATATACATTCAAATTTTTGTTTGTAGTTCAGATTTTTACACTAACTTTTCATTGTTTGTTGGTGCTTTAAACTTTTTATTTTTCTTTAATAAAGTAATGTGTTTTTTTTAAGTTACATATGTGTATACCACATATTTACATATATGTTGTCTTAAGTTACATATGTGTATTTCACATATTTACATATGTAAATTTGCTTTTTTTTTAACATATGATATTCATATATGTAATACATTACTTAAAAGAGGTTATATTCTATTTGTTGATAAGTTTTACGTTATTTTTATCAAGTAATATGTTTTTTCTTAAGTTACATGTTATCTAAATTACTTCATATGTGTAAACTACTATAAACATAGATTTACATATATGTAAGTATTGTATCTTTTGCTTTTTACAATAGTTTTCTTTTTAACCAACTCAATGTTCAAAGAAAAATAATGTAAGCTTAAAAATAATTAATTAATACATAAAATAAACTTAAAAAATAATTAATTGACACAAAAATGAATCAGGAACGATAATATAGGAGATTTTTTTTTCAAAAATTGTTTGTTACGATAATGCCCTTATACCATTTCAAATTGACTTTAATTTTTCTTTTAATTACAATTATACCATAATCTATTTCCATCCATTGATTAAACGATCTATGGCTTAAAATGGTTCTTAATAGTTCTGATTAAAATGTTGGTACTGCAAAGAACCCAACCCTATATATATATATATATATATATATATATATAGGTTTTTTAGTTCCGTTGACTTGATAATGTGTTAACGACAACTTGAGATTATTTATAAATTATTATTCGCATGTCATCATTTTAAAATTTTCCATGACTATCATAGTAACAAACTTGTTAAACCATATGTGAGTAACTATATCGGTAACAATTTGTCAAACCACATAGAACAACAATGTAAAATTAGAAAATTGTGAACTAAAGGTGAAATATTGACAAACCAAAGGAACTATCTAGATATTATTGTCTTTATAAAATTATAAGTACTTATACAATTATACATGTTATTTGATACTATAAAACCAAAGTTTTTTTTTTTTTTTGAAAAATTAACTTCAACAAAGAACTTATAGCCAAAGTGAAGTTGATTGGATATCTTTGGGTTAGGAATAAATCGAAACCACCCTCTCATGGACTTTTGGTGTATATTTGTGATTATGTAAGGTTTAGTTTTTGGCCACCCTGATTTGTGGGCTGATTGCGTTTTAATGAAGTTAACTTTTCAAAAAAAAAAAACCTTCAACATAACCAAAGTGTTTGGTCAATTCTTGTAAATGTGCTAACTAGTAAGTGATCTCGCGCGTTGCTGCGGAAATTCGGTCAATATTAGTTTGGTGCATTACGGTGCCGGTACTCGTTCTACTAACCAAAAGAGAAAGGCTAAAAACTAAAGTCGTGATATGCTTAAAAAGATATTGAAACTTGTTTTACATAGATTCAAAGCTATAATATCGGTACCGGTACGGTACTAACATCTGTGTAGATTAAACTCGTGATACACGGTTGCGTAAGATTTCTTTCTTGACATTGCAATACAATTTAATTAGTAGTATTCAAAATAACGGAACAATGACGAACCAAGTCGGTATAGTAATATTTACAACGGTTTTATTACACAAAACTTGTATAATTTAACTTAAAGAATAAAGTCATATTTTACATCGATCGAAAATCATAAAAACGAATACCAATACCGGTTCCGATAACACCGATACCAGTACCGATGTTGTTGGTCAGAACCTACTTAGTTCTTCACCATATCATTATTTCGAATACAACTCTGTTTTAAATTAAACTTCGTATACAACCCCGTTTTAAATACTCCAAATCCGAAATATTCGAATTTTCGGATTTCGGATGTGAATTTTAAAAATTTTGAACAATCCGATTATCCGATATCTGAAAATTAAATTTATATATAAAATATTAAATAATCAGACTCCAGTGTGGATTTGTAAATGTTTTTTGTTTTCATCGTTGGAAATTTGGAATATCGAATATAGGTTTAGTTTTGATCAATGCACGAAACGGATTTTTGAGAATTTTTATTCGGATATCCGTTTCGATATCCGAATCCGTATCCTAAATTTCGGATACAGATTCAGAGATTATTATTCACTATCCCAAAATTTCCGGTTATCCGCTTTTCGAATATCTAAAAACTGGATAATCCGATCTTATACACCCCTATCGGATGATATAAAATTTTAAGTTAAACTCATCTTTAGGGTGAAGGGTCACCTGCCCTTTCTACCCTAAGTCCCGCCAATCATATCGCGCTACGTTACTTAGACCATCCACTGCCCTAAACTACCATCTTTAGTGACACCACTTAGACCTTCCTATCCAGTTTCCTTTTTTCCTTTTTCTATTATGAACACAAATATATCATTTTAACTTAAAATATAGAAAAAATTACAAGTTTTGTCCTTTATGTTTACATCAAATTTCAGGCGCTGTCCTTTTTGCCAAAATCTTGCAGGCGGTGTCCTTTACCTTTCAAAATCTTGCACGTTTTATCCTTTAGACCAAACCCAGTTAGATTTTTTTGTTAAATCTGGTCATGTGCCTTGCACATGAGGGTATATATAAAACAATAAATTAAGTAAAACTTACTTCATTAAAAATATCATAATGTGACACACCATAAATCAGTTAAAATTAAAAACATTACACAAAGTAGTTAATTAAACGTAAACAAACTGCATAATTAAACCTACACAAACTAGATAATTAAACGTAAACAAAGTAGATAATTAAATGTAAAGAAAAGTGTCTGGATAGTCCATATGGTTTGCCCAGATTACACCTATAGTCTCTACGCTTCTAAAATTACTGCTATAAAGTAGATAATTTGTATTTTCCACCGTCGCCAACAACTACCATCAACCACCCACCCATGCACAAAATAAACATATCAACCATGAATATCTCCAATGAACTTAGAAGACATTTACTTCATAAATCTGTGTAAGGTGAACAAACAAAGAATTTTAAGATTATAAGCACACGTGTAGGAGATCCAAAAGTCATCTGCACCCCACAATCTTCCTTTTGCGCTTCCAAAAGTGATCTAGAGAAAATTAAGGAAGAAATAGATAAGAACATAATCAATCACCTTGAAGTTTTTCTAGCATGCCACCAACCACTCACTTCCACCGCCGGCAACAACAACCACCATCAACCACCCACCCACCTTCAATCTAATCCACCACTACCAATCATGTCACCACAACTAAACTCACCCTCCAGATCTGAGAAGGTTTGAGCTGAGAGAGAGCTCAAGTGATAGATAAACATAAGAGAGAGAGTGAGAGAGCATGTGATAGAGAAAGAGAGCATATTTTTTCTTATTTATAAATCTTTTTGTATTTACAAACTAGTCCCTAAATATAAATTGTTTAAACATTAGTTACTTGGGACATGAAATAATAGGAATGTCCTCATGTGCAAGAACATGACCAGATTTAACCAAAATTAACTGAGTTAGAGTCAAAAGACATACGTGCAGAATTTTGAAACATTAAATATAGAACTTGTTAAGTTTTACGTCAAATGACACATTTAAAGGACATTGCTTCTAAATAAAACTTAAAAACTAACTTCAGTTAAAAAAAACTAACGGAGGTCCATTGAGTGCCAACATGTTGATAGGTAGGATTATTATATACCAATTCTGTACGTTGGATTATTATTTACCAACTGGGCAAAGGTTGGTTTATTAAATACCAATTTTCCTATATAAAATAAAGAAAAAGACTGTAATCTATCTATACTTTCTATAAAAAGAGAAATCCCAGTGACATAAGAAAAACTGATGTGTCAGCTGGAGAGCATGTCCAACAATGCTTTTCTTATGTCATTATTATATCATAATACCTAATATATAAATCACTTTAATTTGATTTCAAACCACTGTCTTGTGTATTCAAATGTTGAAGGTCTGGCCCACATTCCAAAGGGCAAACCACTGCCCTTCTGATGTGTGCAAAATGCAACATATAAATTACATCAAATGTGGTATAAAACTAACCTTTTTTAGTACTAATGTTGAAAAAAAGTGTGCTTTTGTCTTCCTTTTGTATTTTCAGGATTAAATGAGCTTAAATGAACAAAAAAAAAAAAACAAAAATGCAGCCAAATCTAACAATAATACAAGAAAAGGAATAAACGTGGCATGCCCGACCCCCCCCCCCCGACAGCATCTTCCCAAGCAAAAACAAGAGAACAGAAGGCTGAACACGCCCCGTGCTCAGTGAGCACGGGAGCGTGCCCAAGTGTCTGCAGAAAAGACAAAGTTGTAGAAGCTTCTATCACCCACCACGGGGGCGTGCCCAGCGGACACGGGGCCGTGGTCAACGCTAAGATTTGCATAATCTAGGAAAATCTTGATAGTACAGATACGCTTCTGCACATGGGGTCGTGCCCAGCGGACACGGGGGCGTGGTCAACTAATGCAGACAAACAGCATTTAATGAAGAAAGAGAAGATGGGTGGACACGGGGCCGTGCCCAATGGACACGGGGCGCCGCTATCAATGCACCGAATGTCGGGCCAACAACTTCGAACTTCGGCCGCATTTGATACAAATGCTCCAAAACTCCGCAACCTTCCATGGGCTTGCGGACGAAGATCCCCATTTACATATCACTAACTTCTTGAAGATATATGATACTTTGCGGATCAATGGAGCATCAAATGACGCCATCCGCCTTCGAATGTTTCCATTTTCACTAAAAGACCGAGCTAAGGCTTGGCTTAATACCCTCCCAGTTGGCTCGGTAAACACCTGGGATGAACTAGCCCAAAAGTTTCTATATAAGTATTTCCCTCCTGCTAAAACGGCTAAATTAATGACTGAAATTAACACATATTCACAAGAGGACGGGGAATCCTTGTATGAAACTTGGGAAAGGTTCAAGAAGCTACTAAGAAAGTGTCCTCATCATGGTCTTGCAGTATGGCAACAAGTATCCACTTTCTATAACGGGTTGTTGCCACACACAAGACAAACACGCGACTCTAGCTCCGGAGGACTTTTAGGTAATCGCCGCCCAAATGAAATTTATAATCAAATTGAGGAAATTGCTCAAACCAATTTTCAATGGCACACTCCCCGAGGCACGAAATCTATTGCCCCGGGCGCCCATAAGGTTGATGAGAGCACTTCCTTGCAAGCCCAAATCGAAGCCCTTTCTTCAAAATTCAAAAAGTTAGAAATGGCAAAAACGGCGTCGATTATGGCTTGCGAGGGGTGTGGTGGGCCACATGAAAATTGGAGTTGTATGAAAGAAATGGATAATCAAACAGAATCGGTAAACTACATTGATAATAGACCTAGGCCGTCGGGTCCCCCAACGGGTACCTACAACCAAGGATGGCGTAACCACCCTAACCTTGGTTGGAGAGAACCCGGCAATAGTAGTAACCGACAAAATCTAAACCAACGAACAAACTTTCAACAAACAAGAAACGAGTCACAAAATTTCTCTCAACAACAAGGGTGACGAGAAAGGCTTGAAGATACCGTATCTCGCCTCAACTCCGACACCGAAAAGAAAAACTCGGATCGATTTCAACAACTGGAATCGAATTTTAGAAATCAACAAGCTAGTATTCAAAACATTGAAAAACAAATAAATCAACTAGCTCAAAATATGTCCGAGAGACCACAAGGCGCGTTACCAAGAAATACCGAAACCAACCCAAAGGCGCAAGTACATCTCATCACATTGAGAAACCGCACTGTGGGTCCCGAGGAGGCTCCATTACCTCTAGCTGAAAAGAGCCGATCTAGCCAAACCACGACTCCATCAACACCCCAACAAGAGACGACTCCTGCACCGAATCAAGAGCCCCCCAAGAATCCTCCGGTTCCGTACCCCGGTCGGTTAATTTGCCAAAAGACCGATGAGCAATTCACAAATTTCGTAAATTTACTAAAACAATTGCATGTTAATATTCCATTTGTTGAAGTCCTAACCCAAATGCCTAAATATTCTAAATTTATGAGGGACTTCCTCACTCACAAAAGGAAAATTGAATCATTGCAATTAGTTAATTTAAGTGAAGAATGCTCAGCCTTGCTACTCAACAAACTCCCGCAAAAGAAGATCGATCCCGGAAGCTTCACCATCCCTTGTTCAATTGGGGAATCACCCATACGTAATGCACTAGCCGATCTTGGGGCTAGCATCAACCTCATGCTCGCATCAATGTTCGACCGACTCGGCCTAGGGAAAACAAGCCCTACAAAAATGAGCATACAACTCGCCGATGGGTCCGTTAAATATCCACAAGGTGTCGCCGAAAATCTATTGGTTAAAGTCGGAGAATATGTCTTCCCGTCCGACTTTGTCATACTAGATATGGAGGAAGATACCGAAGTACCACTCATCTTAGGAAGGCCATTCCTAGCTACGGCCCACGCAGTGGTAGACATGAATGGTGGAACACTCACATTAAGGGTTGGGGACAAGGAAATGAAGTTCGGAGTTGGTAAGAGAATAGAAGACGATGACCCGGTCAATTACATGAAGGTCATAGACTCAAGTTTGGATGATGCTCTCCGACGGTGCAATATGGGGTGCAAAACATCCCACTTGAGTAACATATGACTGTCTTTGGGTCTAGCCAAGGACCCTTATAAACGTGGCGCACCACGGAGGCATTCCGCGGAACTATCCTTAGTTTAGTTTAGATTAAATTTTTTTATGTTTTCTAGTTTAGTTTTAATTTTCAGAAATAAAACACATTCGGGATGGTGAAGGATACCTAGGGAAACTTGAACCAACGCCCCATGCACAAAAAACAAAGCCTCCCGTAAACTTTCTTCATTACAACAAGTTCGGCACGGGCCGTGTCCAGCCAACACGGCCCCGTGCTGAACCGTCTGCAGAAAATCGCCCGGTTCAGGTAACTGGACACGGGGCGTGTTCACTGAACACGCCCCCGTGCCCAGGCTTCTGTTTCCTTTTACTAATTTTTGTTACTGGCAACCTGAACACGGGGCCATGCCCAGACACCACGGGCCCGTGACCAGATGCCTAGTAACATAAAAATTTGTTTTTAAACACACTTTTACACATTCAATCAACCTAAAAACTTATTTTTGGGACACATTGAGGACAATGTGTAATTTAAGTGTGGGGGGATGCTAAAACCTTGAATTTTACAAGTCCTAGTTACAAGCCTTACACAAAACTCTATTGGAACCGCTAAACACCCCAAATTTTTTACTTGTCTTGGTTTAATTCGGGAATTACAAGTTCTAAAAAGGTTATATTTTTACAAATTTACAACCGATAGAGTCGTGATATAAAAAACCAACATAAGAAAATTATGAAACAACATGACAAATCTAGTTAAAATTTGATTATATATACTTGATCACATAAAAACTCATTCCCACAAAAAGTGAGTTTTGAGCCTTTATTGAGCATATAAATACACATCTTTAAACTAAATGCTCATTTTTCATTTCTTGTGTGAATAGCCGGTTGGTTCTTATGACTCTAGAACTTGCCACGATGATACATTCCCGGTCCTTACCAACTTAAACCCAAGTAAGTAAATGATAGAGGCATTAGGACTAACCCTTTTTATTTCAACACCATTATTTTTCTTTTTTTTACCACCTACCCAAAATCCCCCTAGTTAACCCCTTTGAGCCTAAATCTTTTCATTTCTTAACCCAAAACAAACACCCTTTTTACCCACCAAAACACTTTTTATTTTTAAACCCTTTATTTTAGTAACAAAGCTCGGTTTTCTTGTGACTTACTTATCAATATATATATATATAGAGAGAGAAAGTATAATGTACAAAAACCTTAACCTACATTAACGTACGACACCAAAATAGAACTTGCGTAATTAGGGTCCATGCGTGATTATCTCCAAGTTTTCAGCAAATGAACGTGCGTAATAATGTTCTAATGCGTGATTATCTTACAAAAACTGATCCCATGTGTTATTTTATGTCCCATGCGTGATTAGGGCCGGATCCGACGGTTCCCAGCTTCGCGTACGTGATGTACGATAACATTTAATGTATGTTAACCCACCCCTATATATATATATATATATATATATATATATATATATATATATATATATATATAATTTTATAGAGAAGAAAAGAAAAATGAAGTTAGCAATAAACAAACAAAGCTCATCAAAAGAAGGCTTGTTTGAATAATGCTTCATTGGAATAAAAAGTCACAAAAACAAAATGTTTTACGAAAACCGACGCTTTTTACGCCTTTCGCCCTTTTCTACTAACTACTAACCCAACCACCTATCTTTAACCCAATCCTAACCCTTCCCCCAAAAGTCCTCTTGATATTTACAAAGGTTTATAGTTAAAAAGGAGGAGGATTGATTGATTGGCAAGCTTATGGTAGGAGTAAGTTCCATGCCGCTCTCGAGTGCTTCACAAAAATACACCTTCGGCCGAGTGTTGAGTGATCCCCCGTGAGGTATGTAAACTTGTATATAAATGGAGTTTTAAAGAGGCATGTTATGCCCTAATAAGTAATTTATCTTATGTAATGTTCTAAATAAATCATGACGAATAGGATTGTAAATAAAATAAAAATAAAACCTAATAAAAATCTTGGAATCCCGACACTCTATGACAAGCCCAAAAACCTACTCTTCTACCCATTCCATTTGGGAGTGTAAGCCACATTATAAAGAGTTTTGCTTGAGGACAAGCAAAGATTCAAGTGTGGGGGTATTTGATGTGTGCAAAATGCAACATATAAATTACATCAAATGTGGTATAAAACTAACCCTTTTTAAGTACCAATGTTGGAAAAAGTGTGCTTTTGTCTTCCTTTTGTATTTTCAGGATTAAATGAGCTCAAATGAACAAAAGAAGCAAAAATGCAGCCAAATATAACAATAATACAAGAAAAGGAATAAATGTGGCATGCCCGACCCCCCCCCCCCGACAGCATCTTCCCAAGCAAAAACAAGAGAACAGAATGCTGAACACGCCCCGTGCTCACTAAGCACGGGGGCGTGCCCAAGTGTCTGCAGAAAAGACAAAGTTGTAGAAGCTTCTATCACCCACCACGGGGGCGTGCCCAGCGGACACGGGGCCGTGGTCAACGCTAAGATTTGCAGAATCTAGGAAAATCTTGATAGTACAGATACGCTTCTGCACACGGGGTCGTGCCCAGCGGACACGAGGGCGTGGTCAACTAATGCACACAAACTGCATTTAATGAAGAAAGAGAAGTTGGGTGGACATGGGGCTGTGCCCAATGGACATGGGGTCGTGTCCGGGCTTCTATGCAGGCTATAAATAGGGGTGCTTGGCTCACTTGCAAACCATCCCTTGGCAAACCACCTCTCTCACACTTCACCCACCCACCACCACCACCACCATCACAACCCACATCCACCACCATCATCCATCATCCATCATAGAGTGTGTGAGTAGTCTCGGGATCCAAGATTGATCGTAAGAGTTCTTGACAATCAAAGACCATGTTTGCCTAAGTCTCTTACATCACTTGGTGAAGACAAGTGTTTAGTGTAATACTTTTTATTTTTAATCTTTTCGCACTTTTTATTTGGTTATGTATTAATGACTTTAATAACTAGTTTCTTATGTTGAAGGTGAATCTTCCTTATCATTTGTCTGTGGTGTCTTGGCATTATTTTACTATCTATATAAAATAAAAGATTTGTATGTGGTGTCTTGGCATTATTTTCCTATCTATATAAAATAAAAGATTTTCACCATTCATATCTCCACGGTCTATATGGAGATATGTTGGCTATCTGGTCGGGAGTTAAGGGAATGGTTTGGTAAGAGTCTTGCCTTGTTCAGTGTATAGATCCTGCAAGGACATGGGTATAGATCCTGCAAGGACATGGGTCAAGTTTAGTAGGACCTCCTTCAATACCCACTGGTATTGGATGGCGGGGGTCCGAACTCCTTGACCCCCTCATATGTAAACTACTATTAAAACTTTAACTCGGCTATTTAGGATTGTATCCGTGCTGACTCAAACTACTTAGCCGAGGGTAACGTCACCTTCAAAAGAGGGGCCTACCACATTATGCATTAATAACTTAATTAATTATCTTTTAATAATCCAACCCTTTAGGATTGTATCCTTGCTGACTCAAACTACTGGGTTGAGGGTAACGTCACCTTCAAAAGAGGGGCCTACTACTATAACTAAGATAATCTCTTAAAAAGTGCAAAAGTGCGAAAATAATCAAAGGTTACACTAAGGCGAGTCGGATCCAAGTGATTCATCTTGCCTATCTGTTTTTCTTTTTATTTTTATTTTTCAGCAATTTTAGTTTTTATTTTCTAGTTTAAAACCTTTTTCTAAAATTTGATTTGATTAGACGTTGAGGTTAAACCAGTATTAAAAGCTCTTGTGTCCTTGGACGACCTCGGTATCTTACCAACACTATACTACGCTCACGATGGGTGCACTTGCCCATATGTGTGTTTGGTGTTAGTAAAATATCGTTTTTTATAAATTTAAAACTTGACCAAAGTGTAAAAAGGGCTAAAAATATACATAAAATATATAACCACCACACATGCATCACCTTCTATAAGAAAGTAGCAGATGCTTCCTTTGGCAAACGTATACCTAGCAGTAGATGTTTTGAAATTGCGGGTAATTTGAAATTCAAAATGCATGGGGATATGTAATTTTCAATTAATGCATGTCACTCACTCACTTCTGTCAATTATCTTCTTATATAAAGGTGTTCTCTACTTTTGTATTTTCAAACCACATTTCTTTTGTATCTCTCCCTCAAATCCCTTCTTCACAATACTCGGCATTTGTTCATAAAGGATAACAGAAAACTGAAGCTCTCTATGTCCCACTTTCAGAAAAATTTTTGGGGATATGTGGTTTGCCTTGATCATGGTAATGAGATATATATGATTATGTTTGTTTTTGTTTTTTATTTTCACTAAAGTTTTGTTATATGAGTTATGACTAAATGATGATTGTGAATGATCTACTGTAGATGATGATAATGATTGTTCTACGGTTGTTTCCAGTGTCATTGTTTCAACATCGTTTAAAGTATGTGTTTTTTGCTACTCCAGTTTTGAAATTTTGAATTTTGAATTTTGAAGTGATATACTCCAATTCTCGCTTTATATTTCAGTCTAATCACAGTTGTTTGAAATTCATACAATCTGCTGCGGGTTATTATAGGTTTGTATTAAAAGAAGCATAACACAAAGAAAGATTATTAAATGTACATTTAAAATAATTTTTGCTTATGACTAATTGATGATTATATATGATTTTGGGCAGATGATGATGATGTAGAACCCGCAGTAGTTCCTACTAAACGCAAGAAAGGATCTGCTACTGCTGTAAGATAAGATTTTATCTTACTAGAGTAATGGTCTTTCCTGCCTTTTTGTATTAAAAGAAGCATAAAGTTTGGTTTACAGCAGCTCTTTATGAACAAAGTTAAGGATTGAGTATGTGAGGACAGGGCTACTCTTCAACAGCTGAAAAAGTGTTTTCATGTACTGCATCTTGGTCTGTTCACGAGAGATCAGGTTTCTAGAAACCTGATTTGGATGAATTGAGTACTTTCGTGGAGTTCATGGCGATTGTCGAAGAAATACATTGATGGAGTTTAAAGCTAAAAGCACTAAATTTTAAGCTAAAAGCACTAAAATTGAACTGATAGGTTCGTAAACTTCTTGGTGGTGTTGTTAGATCAGGTTTCTAGAAACCTGATTTGGATGCATTGAGTACTTCCGTGGAGTTCATGGCGATTGTCGAAGAAATACATTGATGGAGTTTAAAGCTAAAAGCACTAAATTTTAAGCTAAAAGCACTAAATTTGAACTGTTAGGTTCGTAAATTTCTTGGTGGTGTTGTTAGATTTTAAAGTTTCGTTGTAATTTTAAGCTGAATAAGTATTATTATGTAATTTTTAATATCATCTGATTATTGCAGATCGGTACTTTTGATGTAGAAGTGAAATTGTCTCTGAGTTTAATTAGATTATGTTGATGTTGTATCAATTTCTGTTAGTGTATAGATCTGTCAAAGTTAAAGTTTGCCAAAAGAGAATATCTGCTCTAAATCATCATCTGCTGATCTAACGGCTATTTGACTTGCTACTGGTGCTGTTAGTGCATGCATCTGTCGACTTTGTCTTGTATCGAGTCTTAGATTAGATAGATTAGATCAGGGCACGTTGTACGTGAAAATAAGATAGTTATATGTTAAACATAGTGATTCCGCTTGAAAGAGGGGGTTTCGCTTGAAATGACTTATGTCATTTTCGAGCGGAATCAGTTGAATTGTTATTTCGCTTGAAGCTATTTCAAGCGGAATCAAGGTCACTATATATAGGTGATGATGCTTTCAAGCGAGATCAGTTGTGCACATTCTTGTTTTCCATACCGAGATGCTGGCGGTGTGAAGACTGATTGTAATTGCTGTTAGATAAATACAAAAGCTGTTTAAATTGAATCACTAGTTGTTTCTACATCAGTTTCTTGTTTTCCGCACCTGAACTGATTAAAACTTCTCTGATAGACTCATTCGAGTCAGTTACACGATCCTACAATTGGTATCAGAGCACAGGAGGAGGAGTTCTGTAGTTTACAGCTGGATTTCATAGCATTTTCTATCTTCTACACCTTCTTTCATCATTTCAGTAAGATTTCACGGTCAAAACTGGATCAATTTTTCACAGATTGTTTAAAAGTACACATTAACAAAGCCTTGATAGTATCACAGCAAAATTCGAAGTAAGAGTAACTGAAAAAGACTCCCGAAGTGATTCCGCTCGAACTGACCAGTTCCTGATTCCGCTCCAGATTAGCTTCATTGGTTGATTCCGCTCGAAAATTTTCAAGGAAAACCTGCTATTTCGCTCCAAAAAGTGATTCCGCTTCAATATAAGTTGTGATTTCGCTCCAGACTACCTTATCACAGATTCCGCTCCAAACAGTTAGTGAGTTGAGATTTCGCTTGAAACAGCAAAGTCTTGATTTCGCTTGAAAAGGGTTACTTGGTATTTCGTGTTAGGCCCTAAGGTGTGAGACTGACGCATCAAATTAACACAACGGGTTATGGTTACGAACTGGGTCTTACCGGGTTGGTTTATGTTAGGTTGTGGACCTTTATAGGTCACTTGGGCCAAGCTTTAGGCCATGTGGGCCAAGCAGGCCCAAGGGGAGCCCATGTGGGAAGTAGGGCTTGTCTATGTATATAAACAAGTTTTTAACTTGTTTTTAGGTTTGAACCTCTAGGAACTCCATTGTTATAGAAATTCTAGAGAGCTAGAGAGAGTGAGGCGACTTGGTTGTGTCATCTTGTACCAGACGTTTTGCTAATTCATAGTAATAGAACGTGTGCAAGTTTGATAGTAATTCCGATTTGTTCTTTGTTCTTCGCATATTCTGATTTTCGGGTTTATTCTTGAATCTCACCAAGTTTGGATTCCGCACAAACTTGGTGATTGTTTGATATCATTGAAAGATCCGGTTTAACGGGACTTACAAGTGGTATCAGAGCCAAAGAACCTGTTTCTAGGCTCGGTGTGATATCAAAGATTCAAGATTTTCGTTGTTTTTGGTTTGGTGTTCTTCGCGTTCTTCGTAGTGTTCATCCGAATTTTATTGAAAATTACTTAATTTTGGTGTTTTTGATCTTTTGAAAAGGTGTTAATAGATTTGGCCAAATTTTTAAACTTTACAAAATTATCTTTAAAAGATTTGATAAAATAAAAAAAAAATTGATTTGAAAAATCCAAATTTTCGGAATACCAACTGTTTCCTAATTTTCAGCTTAAAATTTGGAAAAAGGTATTGCACGGTTTCGAGTCCTTTCTTTTAAGGAAACAACGGTTTCGACTCCTAAAACTCTTTCAGTCGCAACCAACACGAGTCGCAATCATTTCCGAAGTTACATCATCATTTCTAACTGTCTCGACTCCGATCTTCAAGGGAACAGCTCTTGACTCGCAATCATCTTCAAGGAAACAGCTGTTCCGACTCGCAACCGCATCCACCGTTCCGACTCGCAACCATCATTAGTTTCGGCTCATCCTGTTTGGCCTCGAGTCGCAACCACGGTTCCGAGTCGCAACCGAGATCTCGGTTCATCACGTTGTGTTTTTGAGTAGCAACCTCGGTTCCGACTCGCAACAAATCTCTTCAATATCGAGTTCTCGAGTCGCAACAGTCATTCATCATCTTCGTCCATCACCGTCTACGACCACCTACATCGCACCATAACTACATATCACCGTTCACCTCCGTCGTTCACCATTAATCACCACCTGAAACTACCGGTCATCTACATCATCGTCGACACCTTCATTCTCCGATCATCATCACATCACCATACCGTACTGGACATAGATATCGTTCATCATTTTCATTCTAACCTTAGTTCATCATACCGTCGTTAATCATCTCAACTGTTCATCTCCCCGTTCATCTTCTCGCTCACTGTTATCCGTCACCGATCTCCGAGCACCTTCGTTCATCAGATAATCACCTTGGTGGCGGAAGTTTGAAATTAGGGTTGTGGGTTTTGTTTTGCGGAGAAGAAGACATTGAAGTGATGTTTGTTTTAGTTTAGGTTTCTTTTTAAATACAATTAATAATAATAATAATAATAATAATAATAATAATAATATTAAAATCATTTGGTAATCATTACCTAATCATTGATTTTTAATAATAATAATAATAATAATAAATAGTTTTCTTATATATTAATTAAATAATAATAATAAAAAAAAATGGTTTGTTTGTTTCGTGATAACGGTTTTGATAGGTTTTGAGGTACGGTTCAGAAAGCGGGTTCATTCGCGTGCAAAGGGTTTGAGTTAGCGATTACACGGGTTCTCATTTGGTTTGTGTTTTGAGGAGAAGAACAAAAGTATTAACCACCCGTTGAAATTATGGCATTTGTGTTTCACAAACCTGCGGCTCAAGAAATTACTCGTGAAGAGATACTTTCTGTCTTTTGCACTCCTGAATGTAGAGAAAGGGTTGAGGCATATCATTTACATAACGCTGAGCTAATACAAGATTATCAAGACATAAAAAATAAAAATTTTACTTTATCAAAGAATGAAAAGCTTTATAAAGATAAAATTGAAGCTCAGCGAAAAGACATCATCAAACTTAAGGATGATGTAAGTGTAAAAACAGCCCATTTCTTAGAGGCACAGGAGAAGGTATGCATTTTAACTAAGGAACTGGAAGATATTAGAGACAGATATCAAATTAATGAACTTAATATCAAGAAATTTGATTCTTCCAGCAAACTAGTTAAAAACCTGTGCGATCAACAGCTTGCGTACAAAGAAAATAAAGGGCGTGGTTTGGGTTTTAATAAGGCTCCTCCTCCTTATAATGACAATTATACTTATTTACCTATGACTGAGGAGGAGATGATAAATGAAAGTCAAATGACTTATGGTCCCAAAAACAATAAGTCATCATTTAATGGCAAACCAGTTGAGAAACAGAAGTCTGCTCCAATAAATTTTGTTTCCAAAGGCTCAATTGATCCTAACGTTTCATCTTCATGTGCAGATGATAGTTCTGAAGTAAAGTGTGGAGATGTTCATGGGAGTGAACCAGTCGTTATTTCAAATATTTCTGAACCTTATCTTGAACCTTATTCTGAACCAACTGAATCTGACCTTGCTTTTAGTCGTTCTTTGTTTGCGTCTTTTTCTGCTTATGTTTCGTCTTTTGAGCCTGATGTTTTGGGCAAAACTGATAATGTTTGTGTTGAACCTTTGAACAATAAGTCTGGTGATGAATCTTCTTCAGTTAATGATTGTGATTGTGATGTTTCTAACTCTTCAGTTGATGATTGTGTTACAGGTGAGGTCCCTCAGGATACATTCAGTGAAACCACTGAAACTTCTTCTCAAGAAAATCAAGAATGTCCTGATTCATCTTCTGAATCGGTCTCAGTGGACGTCCCTAATGTTGAATCTAGTGGGACCCCATTGGAAACCGTGGATGAAAGCAAACCTAAATCGGATTCACATGATACATGTGTTGACGAAACATGTGTTGATGAAATTTCAACTTGTTCTAAAATTAAAACTGAATCTGAATCTATTAAAGAAGAAAAAGGAGTTGAAATAAATGAACAGTCACCGAAAAATGTTTTTGAAAATAAAGATAAACCTGAAACACCGGTTTTTCAAAATGATCAAGATAAAAGTGAGAAGGATGAATCTCATCATCCGTCTACATCTCATGCTTGTGCTAGTTCTGATCAGCAGGTACAGAAGAACTCAGAAAAGGCACATGGAACACAAGCAACGCAAGCTCGGTCATCTAGACCTATCAAAACAGCTAATGCTGCTAGCTCTCAGAATCTCCATACATTGAAACGACGGACATGTTTCAACTGTGGAATTCCTGGACACATTGCTAGAAATTGTGTTCATCGTCAAGAAGTGCAACAAAAAGTCAACACTCACTCTTGTTCTGGTGTTTGTGAGCCGGTTCACAACACGCAAAAGGAGCCAAAACGAGCAGATCAAAGTCGAGGATATAAGAAGTCTGCTCATCAAAGACAATCACGATCCCATAAGGCTCATGACAAGGTGATTGAAAGATTCAATCAGGGAGAAAAGACGAAGAATGGTGCTCATAGCAACAAGAGTTCTGCAAACAGCAAATATAAGCACCCAAATTCGTCTTCGTCTGAAAGTCATGTGCAGGCGCATCCAACACGAAGAGGACCGGTTTGTCCTTCAGGGTCTGCAAGAGCAAATCCAGCTGATCAGAATGCTTTCTACATGAAGAGACAAACATGCTTCAATTGCGGCATTGCTGGTCACATAGCTCGGAACTGCACACATCGTCCCTACGTACCGTATTATGCTCAAAATCAGAGGGTTACATCAAAGGATAAATACCATTCTAAGCCAATGAAGGTATCTTCACCTAAGGCAATGAAGAATGTGAATCCCAAGGTTAAACCTTCTGATGGGGATTGGAATGCTGCTAAAAACAAACGTAAGGCTGTTGAAGAACAAAAACGTTTTTCTAAAACTAACAAGCCTGAATCAGCTAAAGTTGCTCAACCGAAGGCAACAAACACGTTTGTTAAACCAAAACAGATTTGGAAACCCAAATCCAAAGCAGCAATGTCTCCAATCCTTGAAACGAAAGGGGACTTGTGTTTAAAAGAAGTGTCTTATTTTGATGCTTCAGGAAATCCCAGGACCACGATGGCCTGGGTACCCATGTCTTACTAATCTCCTTACCTTTCAGGAACAACCAAGGAGGAGCTGTTGACAATCTCTGGAATGTTGATAGCGGTTGTTCCAGAGATAAAAACGGGTAACATTTCACTGTTGCAAAAAGTTCAAATTTTTTTTACAGATGATATGTTTCCTTTGGAGGAGATTAAAGAAGTAAGAAATGATCAGCAAAAGGTACCGTTTAAATTCAGTACGTTGATTTGAATTTGATTAGTCTTCAATCTAATGACGGAATGGTTGAGCAAAAATATTTTCTCTTTTTTCTTAGTTTATAACTTTGTACATACTGTGTCCTTTCTCTAGTAAATGGTAAATTTGCGCAAAAATACAAGATTTATGCACAAATTTAGGGGGGGAGAGGAACATATAGATCGATATAGAGTTTAGGGGGAGAAAACTCAGAAAATACAAAAAGAGTTTGCTGTAAATATGTATTGTTTTAGGGGGAGAAAATGAGAAAAATGAAAAAGCCAAAAAGAAAAATTGCATGATATGGGAAGTGAAATAAATGTTCGTGTTAAAGGGTTTGACTAACACATGTAAGGTGCCATAGCTGAAAAGACTAGGATCTACTGCGATATGTCGATAGGCTTGACGCTCAACATGATAAAAGATACTAAGTGTTATAAACATAACGAACTATGTACCATGTGGGTAACATACCAACGGCGTATGATTTTATGGTCTTAAATCTTGCGTTGATAGATAGCCAACATCTGAGGTTTCGGGTCTTTATATTGTTGAATCATCCGGGGATATCTTGGTTGTCCTTCTGTTCAGAACTAAAATTGTACATGACCCCAGGAAAGAAAGTCACTTTTAATTAGCTCATTTCTATTTGAATGTCTGTATGGTGTCCCGATACACACAATTTTGATCTGATTCTGAAATCTTCTCTGAAAAAGTCGTGTACCTCCTCTGCTGCATCCAGATATATGCTGACCTGGAGGTGCTAGGCAACGACAGCTTCTGCTGCATCCAGATACATGCTGACCTAGCTGTACGTTGTCGCGCTATAGATCTAATACACCCGAAAGAGGCCCTCAAGTGCCCAAAAGAAACCCAAGAAACCTATATCAAACTGAGAAAAACTCATTTGATCTGTATATTATACCATCTCTGCAAAAGATCTATTCTGTTCTCTTCTCAACCTATTCCCAGTTAAGATTTCAGAAATCTGGATTGGACTTGTGAAATATGTGGTAGGGAAGATACTTGCATGATAGAGTGTGCTGTTTATATTTCCAGGATTTGATTAGTATTTATTTGGGTGTTCATTGTTAAGAAATCAAAACATGATAAAATAGATTATATGCAGACCTAGACACAGTCAGGATATCTTAAGGGATGACATCAGTATACTCACCTGCTACGATGAATCGTTGTGCTTACCTTGATCGCGGGGGTATGCCTTGGAATGAGACACACGGGTATAATAGTATAATATTACCAAAAGCATATCACGAAGTTGAAAAATTGAAAGTTGAGCGTTAAAGTTTAAGTGGACAAACATATTGGCAATCGCATAGACCAGTTTGATTAGGCTCGTACTGAAAAGTGTTCCTTAGTCTGCCTGAGAACGAATTTTGATCCCATTGCAATTGTAATTGTATATTATGGTAGTTGTTTATATTTTGAGTTTTTTATTTGTTTTTAGTTCTTAAATTAAAAATAAAAATTCAAAAATTCAAAAATAAAAAAAAATAAAAAAAAAATAGTGTCTTGCTTTTCTATAAAACCAAAAATCCAAAAATAGAGTGTTTATTTGTTTTCTTAAAATAAAAAAAAATGTAACCGTTCTTGAAGATTTGACTGATCATCAAAAGTTGAAAGAATTTAAATTGTAAAATCCGAGTACAAGTACTTGGATGTACCTAGTGTTCATATGGTACTCTCCCTGTTGCATAAGAAATGTTTGCTTATGAGTTTGTGAGCATGTGCAGAACTTGATTTCAATCAAGAACAGGGGTTGATGAAGACTGAGATGCTGTTAATTGCTGAAGAAGCCTGAAGCAGCACAACAACAAGATGTACCTGAGTCAGAAGAATCGGATACGCAACGCCGTCTGACAGTGAAAGTACATTTAAAGAAGTACCATGAACCTGTTTGAAAGACGAAGATTGAAGAAGAAAAGAGCTGCTGAGAATCCTCCTCTCACATTCTTTTTAACAAGATTTTCAAGCAAAGCTGATCGAGATCCTGATATGAAGCTAACCACAAGAGCTGAAGAAAAGAGACCCAGTGCTGAGAGTTCAGAAGTCAAGAACTTCCACAACATCTGCAGCATAGCGACAACCATAGACTTCGTTGAAGACGTTGCTGAATTCATGCTATGAAGACAATTTGATGGCATCAGTCTAGGGGGAGATTGTTAGGCCCTAAGGTGTGAGACTGACGCATCAAATTAACACAACGGGTTATGGTTACGAACTGGGTCTTACCGGGTTGGTTTATGTTAGGTTGTGGACCTTTATAGGTCACTTGGGCCAAGCTTTAGGCCATGTGGGCCAAGCAGGCCCAAGGGGAGCCCATGTGGGAAGTAGGGCTTGTCTATGTATATAAACAAGTTTTTAACTTGTTTTTAGGTTTGAACCTCTAGGAACTCCATTGTTATAGAAATTCTAGAGAGCTAGAGAGAGTGAGGCGACTTGGTTGTGTCATCTTGTACCAGACGTTTTGCTAATTCATAGTAATAGAACGTGTGCAAGTTTGATAGTAATTCCGATTTGTTCTTTGTTCTTCGCATATTCTGATTTTCGGGTTTATTCTTGAATCTCACCAAGTTTGGATTCCGCACAAACTTGGTGATTGTTTGATATCATTGAAAGATCCGGTTTAACGGGACTTACATTTCGCTTGAACGGTTGATAGGCTATTTCGCTTGAAACTGTGTGGTCTTGAAAAACATGTTGCCGAAACATGGATTCTGAATTCTACAACGCGTTTGCTACTCCGACTACTCCGGCTTCTATTGCTCAGAATATGAACTTGGAAAACGAGACCGGAACATTACAAAAGCCCCCGAAACTGATGAGCATAGAAGAGTACTACGGATGGAAAGACAGATTCGAAAACTGGCTACATGCTAACCATCTAATATCATGGGAATGTATTCTGAAGAAGTATGTTTTGCCACGGACTGATTTGCAAGTTGAGAAAGCAATATCTGAGTTTAGTGATCAAGAAAGTGATATGTATAGAGCTGAAAAATGATGATGAGTTTACTTCAGCAAGCCATTAAAGAAGACATCTTTATTCTACTTCAACATGACAAGACTTCAAAATCGATTTGGGATGCTCTTAGAGTCAAGTTTGAGGGTAGTGAAAATATGATCAAGAGCAAGAAGCCACTGCTCAAGAAAGAGTTTGATTTGTTCACAAGTTTACCCGGTGAAGATACAAAGAAGCTGATTGAAAGATACTGCCACTTGGTGCGATCCATGTCGATGCTTAGTATAACAAAAGATCGTGAAGAGTGGGTAGACAAGTTAGCTGATGCGTTACCTCAGAAAGAGTGGGGTACATATTTGATGATTTTGAAGAACACTAGGGTTTATGATGGGTTAACAATTTCTCAGTTTATCGAGAAAATTGAGGGTCAAGATTTGGAACAGCAGAAGATCGCAAGGATGAACAGTCCAAGTGGTCAACAGGATGTAAAAATGTACTACAAAGGCAGTGTTCCAGAGGTTGAAAGAAGCCCGAAAATTCAAACTGCATTTAGTGCTGGAGATTCATCTGAAAAAGTTGATCAAAGTTCTAAAAGTAGCAGTGGTTTCTCTTCATACCCGAGTGTCAATCCAAAAGATACTACATCAAGCTTCCATTCTCAAAGCACAAAGACAGGAAATGGTTATGTGATACAATGCAACATTGCTTTGAATCTTCCAGACGGCCAAAGTTTTCTGAAGAGGTTGCAAAAGATCACATGGCTGTACTTGGTTCCGCTACTATCTTATGAAGGTTTGGTTGCAGGGCGGATCGGGAATCCTATGCTCACAAAAGAGGATTACGATCAGATTGATGCAGAAGAATTGGAACTAATGGACATCAAGTGGTGTCTAGCTAGTGTCCTTAGACGAGCTGAAAAGTTTAAGATGATTACTGGAAGAAATGACTTTCTTGATGCACATGTTTCTACTTTAGGTTTTGATAAATCTAAAGTTACTTGTTTTCGATGCAGGGAAAAAGGTCATTTCAAGAGGGAATGCAAGAACATGGAAGCTAGTGAAGTGAAGAATCCGTTCGGAAAAGACGACTACTACCGGAAAGCCATATATCAACAAGTTGGTCAACAGTAACAGCAAGAACCACAAGCGGCTCATGGTAGAAAAGTGATCGAGGATTCAAAGAGAGCATGTCTGGTGGATTTTAACTGGAACAAATACATATCACCCGAAAGAAAAGCATGCCTAATCAATCAAAATGATGAAAGGCTACCTGAAGGCTTTAGCTGGGATATGTTTGTGGATGAGAATGGAGAATTCAAAGCTTTTATTGCAAAGATTGTGAAGGAACCTGATATGTTTACTGAATGGATGAAATCTACTGGTGTTAGTGTGAAAAATGAAGATGAAAAATCTGTTTCATCAGAAGAATGCTCACAGAGTACAGATGAAAGTTTAAAAAGTGATGAAAGTTAAGAAAATTCTGATGAGATTTCAGAAAGAGAAATAGTATTCGATCAAACACCATCCGATTCTGTTTCTTCGGATGATAATTCTGACAAATCAGTAGAGTTTGATCATTCGCCAACTGATGACAGCAGTGATGATGAGGAAGAAAAACATATTAATGTTGCAAAATCTCATTTCTCTCCTGAAAGTTTTCATTTTTATTTTGCAGATCGCTTGGAGAAACTGAAGGAGAAACGGGCTTCAAAAGAACAAAAAGAAATGAAGTCTGAAAGTGTTGCTAAGAAAATTGTTGAAGTTGAGAAGATAGTCGAAGTAGAAAAGATTGTGGAAGTCATCAATCCTTGCTTGAAGTGTTTGGAACCATGCAAGGAATGTGCATCTAAAGATGAGAAGCTAGCTAAGTTTGAGAAGACGAAAGAACAATTGTTGTTCAATCTTAACTATGTAAAGGAATCATATGATGTTTTGAACAGAACAGTAACTGGTCTTCAAAAGACAAATTCTGAGAGAGAAGATACTTTAACGATGATGAATGCAACGATGATGTCGAAGCAAAAAGCTATAAATCATTACATCGAAGAATGTGCTACACTGAAACAAGAGTTGGAGAAGGAGAAGATTGTGAATGAGAGGATTAGAAGATTATTGCAGAGTTATTCTAGTTCTGATTATCTTATTGATCGAATTTACCCGACTGTTGCAAGTTTCGAAGTTTTCAAGGATGAGAAGACAAAGAAGAAGGACACTGGTAAGAAACTGAGTGTTACCTATAACAAGTGTCCGCCTCCGATCAGGGAAGGTTATTCTCCTAGAAAACCAAATGAAGAGCAAGTCGAAAAAGCAGTCAATATAAAACTAAAGTCTGATATAACCGATGAATTACCAGAAAACATTGACGTGGTTTTTACATCGTCTGACACTGATCATGAGTCTGAGTTAATAAAAAAGGTGGTCGATCAGGTGTTGGATACTAATGAGGAGTCTGAGTCAAAGTCTGAGTCTGGAAGTTCAAGTTCGTCAGTCTACAGTCCAAAGTCGTCGGCTAAAAGCAAATTTGGATGATGAAACATTTGAAGTAGCATACACTTTAAATGATTCTGACAAATTATATTCTGACAAAGAGTTTCCAATAAGAAGTGTTAGATTTGAAATGATCAAAAAGGTTTTCAAAATGACATAAATTAAGATTTCTGAAATAAAAGATTTAAATCTTACTGGAAAAACTAAAAAATACACTTCAAGAGTACAACAACGATTAAACAAGAAAAAGGGTTACAATTCTGGTTTTGGTTTTCAAAAGAAACCAAACCATAATGGTAGCTACAAAAAGAAAGGATTAGGTTTTATTCCACCAGAAAATTATAAAAATTATAAAAATGAGAAAAATTCTAAAACAAAAACAGAATTTATTTCAGGAGGAAGTGCAGAAGAAGAACAGAAGAAACCTTTCTAGAGACAATCAAACCAGGAGTTTCTTGTTGAACTGAAGAGAAAAGGAACTGGAGTGTTTCATCCAAAAGAGACTCGAACCTGTTTCAAATGCAATGAAGTTGGTCACATTGCATGGAATTGTCTGAAAAATGCTAAGACTAAACATGGAGTTTCTGAAAAACTGAAAGAAATAGTTGTTGATGTTGAACCACCAACCGAAAAATTCAAAATGTTTGAAAATTCAACTTATGAGGTTGGTGAATGTTCTAAAAAGAATTTTTACAAAAGGAAAGCCAACAACAACCAAGTGTGGGTTGTTAAGAAGTCTGAAGAGAAAGTCGGCATTGATTCTGGTTCCACAAAGCCAGAAGAGCCACAAGGTGAGGTAAAAGAAGTAAATTTTGTATCTTCAGTGAAGGATGATGAATTTCCATCACTAAAGTTTAAGAAGATTAAACAGAAAGTTGGTAAGGTTGAAATTTCAAATCATTTTTATTCTGAGAAGAATGAGTTTGATATCGAGAAAGTTTTCAATAGAAATGTTAAGAAATTTTTTGGGAAAATGCTTGATGGGAAAGTAAAAGTGGTTAAAGGTTTTTACACAACAAAGAAAGTAACTTTTAACCCAACTGAACAAGAGCTAAAGGAGCTAAAAACACCCAAGGTTGGTCAGACTTGGGTGGAAATTATTTTCCCTTGAAACATCTGACTATGCCGGAGATCCCAAGTTAGTAATCGTGGATCAGGAATCGGCATCTTTCTTAGTAATTGATTGTGTGATTGAATCTTAAAAATAGTTGAATTTTTACAGGATAAGTGTGAATTGCCGGAGCTTCCAGGATGGTAAGTACGAAGCAGGAATCGGCAACCTAGTTGGTAAAATGATCTAGTGTAGATGTTTTATTCCTACACTTGATACAGGTGATTGTATTCCTACAACTGGTACAAAGGTTTATTCTTACAAGTGGTAAATCAGGGACATTAAGTTGTACTTGATTTTCTACAATTATTATTTTGAAAGACAATGTGATGAACCAAACCCCTAACTTACAAGTGTTACAAACAACAAAACTTATTTTCCGGAAAAATCATTTTGGTTAAATCATTTTCCGGAAAAATCATTTTGGTTAAAACAAACTTAAAACAACAATGTGATGAACCAAACCCCTAACTTACAAGTGTTTTGAAATCTAAATGAGAAAATAGTTTGTTGATAGGGGGAGTTCGGATTGTTTATGCCTAGTGGATGGCGATTTGAAGCGATTCGATATCGGTTGTCAATTTTATTGTATAGTTTGTTTTTAAATTTCCTTAAATGTGTTTGCATTTTAGAGGGAGTAGAAATTTTCAGAAAATCCAAAAACATTTGAAAATTTGAAAAAGACAAAAACATGATAAAAATAAAAAATGAGTTTTTGTGTCAAAGAAGAGGAAATGATAGTACATCAGTAGACAGTTACAGTATGCTAAAGAAATGTAATGTTTAAATAGCGTTAAACAGTCTCACTGATGATATGCCGATAGGTTTTTGCACATTTAGTAAGTTTTTCCGGGATATAAACTTAAATTCAAACTTGCTTATTTCGTGGGGAACACTACTTGGATATATAGGTAATCCCTGAAATCCCGTTTGAAAGGTCCCTCTTTCTGAGATACTAGGTCTTTATGCTCAGTGATATCTGGGGTATTATCCCGGGACTTCTGATTTTGCGGAACCAATGGCCTAGTCCCTGGAGAATACTTTCTGCTTGCTTGAAAAATAGCGCCGCCCTTAGCAAATTGATGAAACAATAAAATTGATAGTCATTGCTGTTGTAACAAAAGATCCTCTAAAGGGGACCCACCAAAAGTCGAGCCGTCATCTCTCTGTTGAACGGAAGTTCTGACCTGAGCTCTCACGGTTTCGTACTATAATTTATTCCCTTACAGATATCATCTGTGGTATACTCACCTGTAAGACTGAATATTAGGATCTGGATACGGGAGTATATTCAAGAGGTGGGACACATGAATGAGTTTAAGTCCTTAAAACATCTAACTCATATCCTGAATCTGTTGAAATTTGTGTGAGAATTTAAGTGGATCAGTATATCGGCAATCTAAGTGAATTGTTTAATTCTTAATGTGTAACTAAGCTCAACGGTACTTGTGACTTGTCAAGATTTGATATGATCCTCTTACATAAAACTCACAAAAATATTGTCTGTAAATATTTCTTTACTGCATTTTTTATTTTCAAAAATTCAAAAAGATTTTCGGTGTGTTTTAGCATAAACTTTTGAAAAATTCAAAAAGATTTTCGACAACTGATGTTGGAGAGCTGATTTTCAAAATTCCAAGTGTTAAACATGATGACATTTTTGTGAAAAGAAGTATGTGTTTGAAAATCAAATGTGTTTTGATCAAATTTTAAAGTGGTTCATCAAGATTATTGAGTTATTTTTTAGGGAGAGTCAGTGTTAGTGCATACATTGAATTGTTAAATGTGTGAAATTTACTTTGAGGTAGAGTTTGTGCAGGTTTAAATATGAGATTGGTTGACAATCCTGAACTGGAAGAGAACCAGGTGACAATCTTAGAATTAAAGCTATGTGATAGTGAGCCAGGTTGATCGCTCCTGAGAAGTTTGTGCTTAAAGAATCAGATTTCGATACCTGAGGATTATGTGGATAGAGCATGAGCCAGGATTCGATTCTGTGAACAAAGGGAAATGAGCCAGACTACGATCCTAAAGCAGATAATGCTGATGAACTAAAGGAATGCCAGCACATTGTTAGGGAGAGTCTGTTGATGCTGATAGAGAAAGAGTGAAGCCCAAAGACTGATCAAGACTGAAGATGCGAAGATTCGACACGTAAGACTCATCAACATCTGAGGGGGAGTCTGTTAGTGCATGCATCTGTCGACTTCGTCTTGTATCGAGTCTTTGTCTAGATAGAATAGATCAGGGCACGAAGATCGAGAAAATAGGTTGTTTAAGGTTGTAAAGTATCTGATTTCGCTCGGAGAGTTAATTCCACTTGAAATGACAGTGATCAGTTTCAAGCGGAATCACAAGTTTGCTATTCCGCTCCAACTGTTCTTGTGTCCTTTCAAGAGGAATCAAGAGAACTATATATAGGTGATGTGTAGTTCAGGCGAAATCAGTTGTGCACATTCTTGTTTTCCATACCGAGGTGCTGCCGGTGTGATGACTGATTGTATTTGTTGTTATTTCAATTTAATCAGTTATTAAAGTGAAGATTAAGTTGTTTCTACCTTTGTTTCTTGTTTTCCGCACCTGAAACAAAGTAAAACTCCTCTGAACGACTCGTTCGGGTCCGTTGCACGATCCTACAGGTGCCAACATCTGTTGTTGCCTAATAGAGCTTTTCGAGGAATTTCCTCCTCTCAATTGTTAAACATCTGTTGTTGCCAACATCTGTTTGACTTGCTACTGTTGCGAACAGGATAGGCTTTAACAGATGTTCGCGGTATCTTTGTATTCCAAATGAATAGATTTTTTATCTGAGTTATGACTAAATGATGATTGCTGATGTGTCAATTTTTATTTGAGATTTTTTATCTGTGTTAAAATACATTTAATTTCAAACTACTGCTTTATATTTAAAGGTCAAAGGTCTGGCCCACATTCAAGAGTGCAAACTACTGCCCATAGCCAAGAAAGTATAACTTAGCAGATGTTTCCTTTGGCAAACATATACCATAGCAGTGATTTTGAAATTGCCGGTAATTTCAAATTCAAAATGTCTGGGGATATGTACTTTGCAATTAATGCACGTCACTCAATCACTTATGTCTTATGGTAAAGGCGTGTTATAGGTAAATGAATAGGTTAATTGTAATTATAATAACGTGTGTAATTTTATATTTTTCCCATGGAAATGTATTAAAAGCCTAACGACTATCGCATCATATTCTTTCGTCTAAAGATGTATTTAGCCATAACCGCCTTCATTGGGTATATAAAATACATTGGGCAGAGGTTTTGATCATTACCGTTTTCATCCATCTACTCAATCATCTTCAAAAAAAAATTGTTTATCAATATCGTTACAATTTCTTTTACTTTCAAAGACGCATTGCTTCACTGCAAAATGGAAAAATTTGGGTTTCAAGTGATTGTTGACGAGATTTTCACAAGACTCTCTGCAGAAGATATTGGTCGTTTCAAATGTCTTTCCTAGAATTTTTATTAGGAATTGTCAAGTCATGGATTTCAGATGATGCATGCTCTCCGAAGTGGAGATTCAGTACAAAAGAAACTACTCTCCTTTAAAGACACGTTAATTGTCGTTGACGACGTAGTTGCTGGTAATTTGGATGTTGTTAGAAGCAAAACCTTAAGTTTTCCTAACAATGTCCACCCTAGCTTCTTACGTATTCTATAGTCATTTAATGGTTTGTTGTTAGTTTGCAATGAAGGGATTTGCTGTCAGCTGATTCTTTGAAATCCAACTACCAGGCGCTATAAGGTTTTGTGTGATGACTACTTCAATTACAATCATGATCGAAACTCCGATACTGGTGGAATTTATTTTGATCAGTTCAATGATCTGAAAGTGCTGAACATCAGATGTTACCGTAATGTAACTACTGCTCGTATTTACTCACGACGTCGTGAGTCATGGAGAACAATAAATTTCGGTAGCGTAAACAATTATGGTTCAAGTGGTTACTAATGGTCTACAGGAGTTTATGCTGATAAAACCATATATTTTATGGTTTCAAATTATTGGTATCCACTAGGTGAGAGGAACATAGTTGCTTTTGATGTTCTGAGTGAGACTTTCAGAATGCTTCATTTTCCATAGAGTATTGTAGTCAATCCTTGCCAAGGGCATTTTTTGACCATCGCAAAGAGGCTGCATTTGATTGTTATTGGAAAGTCTGCTGAGCTAACTACTGATTTGCTCAGATATGAAGAAGAAGGTTGGATGAAGGTGTTTGTTTTCAATAATCCTCGTGTAGTTGATTATGTAGATAGGCACCGAAGGACTAATATAATTGAAGACAATAAGTGGTTGATAACAAGCATCTAGGGGGATATGATTGAAGTTGATATGAACAACGAACTTCTGAAAAACCTCCAACATGTTGACAACTACAATGGTCCGAAAGGAGCTTTACTTATCGAGACTATTGTTTCACCAATTGATTAGCAATTAGGATCCTGTATTTTATTGAATGATATTTGCTGTTTTGACAATTGTATTTTTTATATAATTAGTTGTGTTAAAATTATTAATCATGTTTGTTATTTAAATTAAGTAAATGAATATTTATGTTTGAGAGTGTAAAAGCTTGTAATATTGGCAAAGGTCTGTTTAAATGATCAAAGCTCTGTTATTGGGAACAGATGTTTCAAAATAAAACAGTGGTTGACACATCTGTTGACTTAGGTCAACAGATGGATGAACTTTGTATGTTGTTTTGCCCATTTATTTGGAATTAGTATCTTGTATTCTATTGATTGTTGTTTGTTGTTTTGAACTTTGTTTATTATATAGTTACCTCTGCTTGACACTTGTAGTTTTTATATAATTAGTTGTGTTAAAATTATTAACCATGTTTGTTATTTAAATTAAGTAAATAAATATTTAGGTTTGAGAGTGTAAAAGCTTGTAATATTGGCAAAGGTATGTTTAAATGATCAAAGCTCTGTTATTAGGAACAGATGTTTAAAAATAAAATAGTGGTTGATACATCTGTTGACTTTGGTCAACAGATGGATGAAAACAGATGTTTGGAACTACTGTTAAGAAAACTGTGGTTGAAACCGCTGTTTGGTTAAAATGGTAGTTTAAAACCACTGTTGGGTTAAAATAGTGTTTTGTGGAGGTTGAAGTGGATTGAAACGACTGTTGGGTTAAAATATAGTTTTTTTGGAGAAGGAACATGCTTGAACTACTGCTTATATAATGACTGTTGTTAAAGCTCAGTGTTTTAATCCACTGATAGTTATAGTCAGCTACTGTTTTCATTTTCATCACTGTAAACTACTGATATTGATTCATCAATGGTTTCCTAACAACTGTCATCCATTATTCACCAGAGGTTGTCACGTGGACAGTACTTAGCCGTCAGATCTTTTGTAACCGCTGCCACATCAACATTCACTTTTTCCACCTATAAAACCCTGATCAAAACCTCAAACAGGATTTTAACTGTCGAGTCGAATTCAAAATTCCTTTCAAAAGCAGTTTTCACCAAATTCTCTCAAATCACTCATCTTCTTCTTTCGTTCTTAACTACCTTTGATTTATCATGGATCTTCCATTCAAAACCCGTCATAACTTCGTGTGTACACTTGCAAATACAAGTAAAAACACAGGTTTTCATTCCGTGATTGATGCACTTTCGTCTTCAAAGTACAAAAATTTGTTGACCTGCAATCAAACCATCTACCTGGATACCCAAAGAGAGTTCTGGAAAAATGCAAAGCTTGAAACTAAGGACAAAAAGACCTTAGCTATTACTTCATCAATAAGGGGAATTCCAGTGGTCATCACACCTCAAACCATTTCAGAGGTTTTTGAAATCAATGATCTTACAGGTAAAATCTCTTTCCCAAAAACAGAGTACCAAACTGATTTCATTGAGAGATGGTATGAAGAAGAAATAAAAAAATGATACTTTAGAAAAGGGCAGTTTTCCACCTGCTCCGAGGTTTTTATTCCATACCCTCCTGATGTGTGTGTCAAATAAAACAACATCTTTTAATGAAATACCATTGAAAATTCAATACCTGGGCTATGCTATCATGGCTGAAGAAAATTTTAACTACTCTCAGGAAATTTTCAATGATATGGTTAAGAATGTTAATAAAAAATCATTTTTATTGTTTCCAAGGTTTTTAAGTTTTTATCTTCAAAAGAAATTTTCAAAGGATAATGCACATGTGCTTATCCAAGGAAATCATATTCAAATAAACAGTCTAACTTCTGAAACATTCACAAGGCTGTCAAAACCTTCAAAAACCCAAACAGAGGTACCTGAGCAGAATTTAGCAGCAACAACTGCTCCTCAGGCCCCTCCTGTTGAGCCCACTGCTGCTGGTGATCACAGAAGCACAACCCCATCTGTGAAACCCACACCAAAAATCACCAAAAAGACCAAAAAGAAAACTATCCAAAAGCCCCCCAAACCCACCAAAAAGGTGACTCTGGAAGACGAGATCCCAGAGGTAACACCTGTGACAACACAAAAGTCACCTGAAACCACTGCTGCTACTTCCTCACAGCAGATGGAAGAAAGATCTCAACCTGAGCCTAAAACTCCTTCTGCATCCTCTTAAAAGGATCAGGTTGTATCAATAGGGACACCACAATCAATGATACCTCTGTTGGATGCACTTGATATAGCTCAAATAAAAATCAGTTATTCTCAATCACCTATCAATGAGAATATACCACAACAAGTGACTGAGTCTAGTGTCTCTATCTCTATTAACCCACCAACAGTTGAGGAGGCTACACTACAGGAATTCAGTAGTTCAAGTGGAGCAGCTACTACAGGTGTTGAACCCACTGGTTTACACCTGGATAGTAGTTTCATTAGTGAGACTCCCTTGATGGTAATTTCTTCTTTGGGAACCATAGTGTCCACTGGTGTGTTTCCATTATACACTGGTGACCTTAAAATGGTAAGCTCTGCTGAAGAAAGAAGTCCCCAGTACCGAGAACAAGGGGCATCAGTGGATGATTTTTGGGAAACTTTTCCTAAGTCAACCACTGATACAACCACCACTGGTGGGAAATCAGATGATCCCATTAACTTGGGTGATGGTTTAAACTACAAAGAATGGACGGAGAGGGTTGATAAACTTGACACATCTGTTGCAGAAATGAAAACTATGCTGCAACAGTTGTTATAAGCTCAAAAGGCTACACCCACTGCCTCACCATCTGCAACATCTGCTCCATCCGCTGTTGAGCTATGGCATCTGTTTCAACCTCTGCTTCACAAACAAAGAAAATATGCAGATCAACAACATGAAGTTCAACTTCAAATGGTCAGAAATGTCATGGAAGCTAGGTAAAAAGATACTCAAGCAGATATCAAAGCCATTAAAGCTCATCTGCTTCAAACTACTAGCATTGCTCCTCCTTCAATCATCTATGTTGAAAATCCTGATGATGTCAAAAAGGGGGAGAAAACTAAAGGGAAGAAGGGAAAAGAAGATGGTTGATACATGCCACCAGATCGAATGTCCAAACTTGTGGTAGAAATCCCAAGGCCAGATGGTTCCAAAAAGGTTGATGAGACTCAAAATGCATTTGCTGCATTAAAGGTAAACATAAAAGGGTCTAAAAGGTTTGAGGAGGAGAAGAAAGTTTTGATGGAAAAAGAAGACCAGGGTACTTCTAAACCTAAAAGAAGACCGCCTACCAGAAAAGTAAGCCAGCCCAAAACCACACCTTCCAAAACCACCAAACAAACTCCTCAAATCCCCAAAAGTTCCTCTCATCAAACGTCCAAACCAACAGATGTTAAAACACATGTTGTATCAACAGTTGTTGGTACTTCAGTTGTTTCAACAGATGTTATCTCAACAACTGCCATCAACCCACACTCAATCCACTGCCATACCAAAAACAATATCACCACCACAAAAACCAGCTGCCAAAAAGCAGAAAACAACAGTTGACACATCAACTGTTGTAGTGACCACAGTGGTTGAAACACCAGTTGTTTCAGCAGCTGTTAGTCAGATACCCACTACTTCAATCACTGCCACTCAACCCACAAATACACCACCAACTTCTCCAAAGCACAAAAGGAGAAAGATAACAAACATTGTACTGGAAGATGACACTTCCCCAACTCTAACATCTACACAACCACTGTCCCTTGTCACCATTCCAAACCCTGTTCCATTATCTTCAGTTCAACTCTTCAATCAAAACACTGCCATTGTCCCTGCAGGAGTACAATATCCTCTAGATCTTCCAGCAGTTAGGGAGGAAATCAAATCCTTCTACTCTGAAGATGATCCTGAAAAGAGGAAACTCCCATATGTTCAAGGTTATACTTTGCTAAGAAATATAGAAGAATATCTCAAAATAAAGGCCCAACAAGCAAAGGATATATCTAAAAGAGATACAGAGGGAAAGTCTGACAAAGAGATTCAAAGAAATTATCAATACTTGCTCACCAAAGTTAGAACTTTAGAGCAGTTCTCAAAAGTCCTTTGTCAGAAATTATCAGAAAAAGATGATGAAAGCATGAGAAATGACTATCTTGAATACATAATGGCATACAAGAAGTATAGGGCAGAAAAGTATCAATACAAAGAATGGACCATCAGTGAACTGCAAGAGGAGACAGTCAGAATTCAAAAGATGATTCAAGACAAGGTAAAGCAAACTCCTACAGTTTGGGCCAATTACAAGAAAAATGTACCAGAAAGGACCTTGAAACCGAGAAGAAAGAAAGAAGAGCTGATAACTGCTGATTATGGGTCAAGAAACCAGGTTACAAGGTGGAGAGAAGAAAAGGTGTTTGCTACCTACAAAAAGTTGGAAGAGTTAAGGAAGAGAGATCCCACTGCTCCTAAAAAGCCTGATTATCCGGAAGCAGTGGTTCCAGTCAAACAACAAAAATTGCCAATTAGGAGACCCACTGCTCCACATGCTAGCATCCTTTATCAAATAAGGAAAGAAAAGCAGATGGATGAATTAACAAAAGAAGACAAGGCTCAAGAAGATTACATCATCAAAATGGTTCTTCAGACATTTACGGAAGAAAAACAAGACTCGGCACAATCTAAACTTTAAGTTTTTATACTCTAAACTTTAAGTATTTACAGACTGACTTATTTATTTATTTATTTTATTTATAAGTCTATATAAATATAACTATACTCATCGTTTATATTTGTTATGTATGGTTTTCTAAGAAACGACCCGTGTTTGCACAATCTAAACTTTAAGTTTGTTAGACATCTTTTAGACATCTTTTATTAACTTTGTTAAATATCATTTATATTTACTTATAGTTGTCTTTTAGCTATAATAGATAACACATTTTGGTACAATATCTATACGCGTATCTATATGTTCTGTCAATATATGTTATGCATGGTTTTCTAATAAACGACCCGTGTTTGTACACGGGTCTTACCGCTAGTACTATATAATAAAAAAAACCAATGAAGGGACATTTGTCATCATTCTAGACCATCATTTTATTATTAATTTAAATTATTAAATTTAATATGTTTCAACCTTTTAAGAAAATTATGGATAAAGTTCCATAAAATATCTTATTATTTATTTATATTAATTACTAGGTTAGAAATTATATCTTAATTCCTTAATTGTAGATAATTATTATTTAATTTAAATTATTAAATTTAGAGTAAAATGCACGGATAATCCCTGTGATTTTGTAAAATAACACATATAGTTCCCAACTTTTGGAAATTACACCGGTGCTCCCTGTGGTTTGACAGTTTGTTACTCGGATAGTCCCTGGAGTGGATGTGGGTTAGTTTTCTCAGTTACGTGGGTGTGAAATGACCTTAATGCCCTTACTGTATTAAAAAAATATTAAAATATTAAAAGATAAAGTTAACTCAAGCGGCCTCACCTCACCCTCACCCTCACCACCTGCAACTCCCTCATCGATACACACCTTCTTCGTGCAATTTATTAAAGTTGGGGACTATATGTGTTATTTTACAAAACCACATATGTTTAAAATGCAAGAAGAATAATAATTACATTTATCATGCTAATAAATTTATCTAAAAACAACCATCCTTTTAAGATGCAACTCATGTCGAGATATTTAAATTTTAAAATTATATACTTTAATAATTACCGACAATTTATACTTATCTAATTAATTTAAATTGAAACATTATTTTTGTGATATAAGTTTATGTAATTGGATAATTATTATATTCATAATCTGGACATTTCAACATTTTTTTAGAACTAATAAATTAAGACCACTATTATTTAAATAAAACTTAGGTTATTATAAACTTGACAAACATCAAAAGATTTGATCATACATGACACAAAATTTTGTTTGGATATCAGAAAAGCGTCTTAAAATATCGTTTTATAATTGTTAAATATTCGTTATTAACTATTTAATTTTTTATTTATTTAACCCGTGTAATACACGGGGTTATAAGCTAATTTATTCCTAAAACAAATAATAATTCGATTATATTGTTGCTGACGCAATCCATGAGACACCCAAATTACATAGGGTCACCGTCCAACCTCCACGTCGGACGTAGATGTGGGTCCCGAATGATATTATGCCTTATAGAATTAGCAGACTAGGATTTTGTCTTATCCGCATTTATCTTGCTTAAATCCTGACTGTTGGTTTCATTTCAAAGATTGTTCCTACAACTGCCACGTGTTGTACATGCACTACACTCTTTAGCAGTTGCTTGTGCTACTTAGGTGTGGGGCGTGGGTTGGGGCGGCAAAATGCCCAAAACGTTGGCTAGATCATACTGGGCTAGCGTTGGTCATCGCGTTGCTCTACTGGTATAGGAATTGAGCCTGGCGTGAGGCGGGGAGACAGTGTGACTTGGCTGGCTTTGATTGGCTGGTTCGATGTAGCCGTAGGAACTAGTCGTTGCCAAACAGCTACTTTATTTAAAAAAAAATCTATTTCCTTTTTACATATTATAAATGCCCACCTATTTTTTTATATTTTTTACCACTTCTCTACTTCTATCATATCTCTATATTTTTTTTATAAAATCAACCCACTTAATCCTCTACAATGCATCATTTTAACCGCAGATACAACTCAAAAAACCCCTTTTGATACCAAGAAAACCCGAACCCTAGCCCGCCACAAAACCGTCCACCACCAAACCCGACCCAAATACCCCTTACACGCGGCCATCCACAACAACCGCCACATGGTTTAGTATACTCACTATGTCCCGATCTAACCGGAATCGCATCATATATAGGAAACTGTGTATATACGAACTTTCCATACGACGATTCATCTATTCCGGTTAACCTTTCCCAACCCGATTCCGTGCCCGAAACTCAACCGCAAGACGTTGGTGGTTCGTCATCCAAACCGGCCAAAAAAAGAAGCCACAAGAAAAAACGGATGAAGAGAAAGCAATAACAGCCGCGCAACGAACACAATTGAAGTGGACGGTGCAAGAAGAAACTACTTTGACAAGATGTTGGATCGACGAATCGCAAAATCCGATTAATAGTATTTTTTATATAACATATTTAATGTTTACAATATTATTGTTTTAAGTTTTATTATAATTCTTTTACAATGTCTAAAATATTTTTGGAATAACGAATTCACGACACAAAAAAGATTTTTGGGATTCCATAAAGAAATCGTTTCATACGCAAATACAAAGTACAGAGGTGTATCGTGAAAATGATAGCCTTACGTCCAAGTGATGTGACATAAATACACACGTCACGACGTTCAACGTTTGTTTCCATAAGTGTCACACCCCGATATTTCCACATATTACCGGTGGGCCCGGTGGGGAGTATCGTGACGTAGTTGATATCATCATAGACAATTTATCACAGTTTAATACACAGCGGAAGTCGCAAGATAAAAACATTACAAACCGAATGAAAGTAACATCAATTATTACAAGAACGGTTGTAACGGATCCACAGGCGGATCAAAGTTAAAAGGAACATTGTTCAAGAGATTTATAAACATCTAAGCTTGCAAGACAATTTATTGATGCTAGGTGTCACACCCCGAATTTCCACGTATTACTGGTGGGCCCGGTGGGGAGTATCGTGACGTAGTTGATATCGTCATAGTCAAACAACACAATTTAAATGCACAGCGGAAGCAAAAGATGAATCACATTACAAACCGAATAAAAGTAATATCAAAGTATTACAACGGACTGTAAAGGATCCACAGGCGGATCAAAAGATAAAAAGATCATTGTTCAACAGACTTTAACATCTAGAGCTTGCAAGACTTAATTAATGATGCCAGGAGTAGCCAGCCTATTTCGTCTAGTACCTACACTTAGCCGTTTTGGAAAATACGTCAGTTTACACTGGTAAATACAATTAACTGACTCATTTTGAAAAGTGTTTAAGAAAAATTAGTTTGAATGCACAAGGCACAAAATATCTTTTATAACTTGGGACAATTATTTAAAAATAATCTTGTATACAGTTTTACTTATTTGTCGTCCATTAGGGCCGGTTAGAAGAGCCGGATAAGATTAACTGACACGCTACAGGTATAATGCCCACAAGGTTGATTCCTTTAAGTGGATTACCAGTTTTTACATAATGCAACTGTCAGGTGTATGCCCACACCCCGTGCTTAGGTCGTGGCCATTTCAATGAATGATGTCAAGGATATCCAGGACATGGTCATTTAACCCCCAAATGCCATACACCAAATAATACAGATTAAAACAGGTTATGTAAATACATTAATCACAATCCGATTTAAATGACTACATACCCGACCAAGTGGTATTATTATAATACCGTATCCCAAGCCCGTATAGGGAAAATAAGTTAAGAGTATTTACCTGAGCAAATATTCAAATTTATCTCAACCGTATTCAATCAGCAAGTGCAAGTAGCTTTTACCGGGCTCCTAATCTGGAATGAAGGTTTTAATAACCTATTAGATTCCTAACGGGTCTTAATTAAGCCTAAACTTAGACCGGTTAGTTTTAAAGGAAGATACGGTTCAAAACGCGTGATTAAGCGAAGACCGGATTAGAATGTGGTTTAGACCCGATAAGTTTGTATACTTGTATAATATGGGTAAACTAAACACATTCTGGATTTTGAGATAAAAACGATAGGGTTTGACCCGTTTCGGCTAATTTATGCAAACTAGTTACATAAACCGCACCGAACGCGAATAATGCGTAACGGGTAACCAAATGATTCATGAACAGGTTTCCTAAGTTAATATGCCTTAAATATGTTGTGATATCAGTAGGATACCTTCCATTATGCCCAAAATGGATTTAAACTCAAATTATCCCCCGTAGGGGTATTTTGGTCATTTTAAAGGTTATAAAAGAGTTTAAAATATAAATCTGAGTTTCAGGTCTGATATAATTAGTAAAAATATTTATTTTTATAAGTCATAACAGTAGGGTATGGTATATATGTGAAACTTACCTTTTATAACCAAACTATGCACCGTAGGGGAATTTTGGTAATTTCACATAAGCTTAAAAGGTCAAAACAGGGAATCTGAGTTAAAAACTTTTCTTTACTGTTAAAATATAAAAATTTGCTTAAAACATCAGTAGGTATTAAGTCTTATATGAGAAAAATGGTTTTAATACATACTATGCGTTTTAAACGCGTAAAAAGACTGTTTTAAGCGATTTCCGGGTTTTTAAAGAAAAGCTGATATTTTTATCATTCCAGAAGACTCAAAATATTTTATTTATTATATAAAATCAGTAGCAAAAGGTTTGGTATCAAAATAATATGTAAAACTCATTTTATAGGCCAAAAGGGCAAAACCGACAATTACCTTATCAAAGCTATAACCCTATGTTATGCTCAGCCTAAAAATAAATAAAAATCTTCAAAAATCCCAAAATATTATTTTACATCAGTAGGTAAAAAATTTGGTTTCAAAAATTGGGTTTAGATGAGCTCTATGCTAATTACGCCGTTTAATTAATAAAAAGCTTTCTAATTACGCTATTGAGCATAACTCTTAATCTAGACCTCTAACTGATGTGAAAATTTAAGGACATATTTATAAATCAGTAATAAAGATTATTGTCCTCTCACATTTTCAAAATTCTTGTTTTAAGGTCAAATGGGCATTATGGTCAACATTTGGGCATATAACGGAAACATGCATATGAATCGGATAACTAATGAACCAAGTTATATAATCACAGAGGGTTATACTAACATGTAACCTGGTCCTATTAAAGCTCTAAGGCATTTCTAAAACATGCTACATTGGGTCAGAACTGAAAGTCAAAGCAAAACTCTAATTATGCGACTTTCGGTTCCGAACCGAGTCTATAATGAAAATTATCGGGTTAAACATGTTTAGACATTTCTTACATTAATTACCAAGTTATATTAGTGATAAAACAGGTTGCATAGCTTCTACATTGTTAATTATGCATTTATTTGAAAAATTGCTTTCTGTTGACTTTTTCTAATCAAGTTTGACCCAAGAATTGACCTAGTTAGAGTGGAAATCAGAGGGTGCCCTTTTGAGGGTTTATTACCCACATAATTACCAACTCATAGGTACTTTCAATTTGGAATTTGACTGGACAAATTTTAATTAATCACGAAGTCAAACTCTAATTATGACGGTTTGACTTTAGGCTAATTAACTAAGTAAAACTGAATTAAGGAGGGTTAAGGAAGCTTACAATTGTCCTATGCACGGCTAATGACTTCTAGGAACAGGTCTTGAGCTCCAGGAATCTTCAGAATTGAAGTTGTGAAAGTTTTTGAATGCAAGTCCAATGTTTGCAACTATGAAGTTCTTATATAGGAAATTGAATGCAATGAGATGGTGCCAAACAAGTCTACAGGTGATTCAAGATCAAGACAAGTGCCCCTATTGCATGTTAAACCATTGGAGGAGTCCCTGGAATCGAAATCAGGCTTTGAAAGGCGGTGGAATAGGTTTAACAGGCACCTGCCAATGTTTCTGTTTGCTAACATGCTAAGGCGGCCCGTGTAGGCTCCCCATGGAGGCTTACGCGGCCGGTATTAATCCCAGAAACGGTTAAAAAGTTTCAAAAATTGCAATTTAGGTCCCTGGTCCTTCTAAAGGTGGTTTTAACTCCCATTTTTGCATATTTAACCCTCAAACTTGACTTTTAAGGGCTCCAAGACATAACCAAACTTCGTTAAGTCCTCGGTTAACTTTATGATAACCCGAAAAGCCTTAAATTTCAACGTTGACGCTTTTAACCCCTCATATACGAATGTTAGCATAACTTTCTCATACGGAATCTAAACCTTGTGAAATTTTTATCACTTATTCTAGTGAGCATAATTAATCGTTACAAAGATTTGGGTTCGCTAAAAGATCACTCAGATGTATATTTTAAACATGTTGATACTTTTAACCCCTGTAGTTTGTAAACTCTCACTTTCTTTCACAACCGGCTTCATATGTTTCTTAATTCATTCGTTTAAGGATATAAACATCGTGTAGGGTTATTGAAAAGTATATTTATCCATTGTTGACACTTTGAATCCTTTTACACACGTAGATTCTTTGTTTATCAACTTTAGTCCTTCTAAAGAAATCTTTTACACGTTTAGAGCTCATGACACGTGTCGTTATTATATTGGACATGAAATTACGAGGTGTTACATCCTCACCCCCTTAAAAGAAATCTCGACCTCGAGATTTACTGAAATAAATGAGGGTACTTTTCTTTCATGGTGGATTCTACCTCCCACGTGTACTCGGGACCTCTACGGGCATCCCATTTAACTTTTACGATCGGTACATGCTTCCTTCGAAGCTTCTTAACCTGTCGATCCTCAATCGACAACGGTTTCTCAACAAACTTCAGGCTCTCATTTATGTGCACATCCGTATGCGGTATGACTAGTGATTCATCAGCTAGACATTTCTTCAGATTGCAGATGTGGAATACATTATGAATACCACTGAGCTCTTCAGGCAGGTTTAACTTATAAGCCACTGTTCCGATACATTCGATGATCTCGAATGGTCCTATGTATCTTGGGCTTAACTTGCCTTTCTTACCAAATCGCATCACCCCTTTCCAGGGTGAGACCTTAAGTAGAACCTTATCACCTACCTCGAACTTTAGAGGTTTACGCCTTTTATCTGCATAGCTTTTCTGCCTATCCCTGGCAGTTTTGAGACGATCTCGTATCTGTACAATTTTATCTGTCGGCTCCAGGACTATATCAGGTCATGTTAGTTGGACATCTCCAACTTCTGCCCAACAAACGGGCGTTCTGCACTTTCTTCCATATAAAGCTTCAAAAGGTGCAGCTTGAATGCTGGAATGATAGCTAATGTTGTATGAGAATTCAATCAATGGAAGATGATCATCCCAACTTCCTCATAAGTCAATAACACAAGCTCGTAGCATATCCTCGAGTGTCTGTATTGTACGTTCACTTTGACCATCCATCTGAGGATGATATACAGTGCTGAAATTTAATCAAGTGCCTAGGGATTGCTGGAAGCTTTTCCAGAAATGCGATGTATACCTCGTATCCCTATCAGAGATGATAGACACCGGCACTCCGTGGAGAGATACAATCTCGTCCACGTACAGCTGAGCTAACTTATCTGAGCTGTGTGTTTCCTTAATAGGTAAGAAGTGGGCTGACTTAGTCAGTCTATCCACTATAACCCAAATAGTATCATTTCATCTCTTCGTCTTTGGCAACTTGGTGATAAAATCCATAGTCACCATTTCCCACTTCCAGGTGGGAAGTTCAGGCTGTTGTAGCAGACCTGACGACTTCTGGTGTTCAGCTTTAACTTGCGCGCACGTCAAGCATTTGGCTACATAAGTAACTATAGACTTATTCAAGCCTATCCACCAATAATTTGCCTTCAAATCCTGGTACATCTTGTCACTTCCAGGATGAACGGAATACTTAGAACTGTGGGCTTCTTGGAGAATAACATCCCATAGTCCTCCATAGATTAGAACCCATATTCGTCCATTTAATCTTAGGATTTCATCCTTGCCATAAGATAACTGTTCTGCAGTGACTCCCAACTTCTTATTTGGGTAGTTGGCTTCTAATATAGCTTCTTTCTGAGCGGCAAGCACTCTTTCATTTAAACTGTTCTTTAATTCAATGCTCTTGGCATTGATTCTTATAGGCTTCACCCTTTCTTTCCTACTTAAGGCATCGGCGATTACATTTGCCTTACCTGGATGGTATCAGATTTCACAATCATAATCATTTAATGTCTCCATCCATCGTCGCTGCCTCATGTTCAGATCCTTCTGATTAAACAGATGTTGAAGGCTCTTGTAATCAGAATAGATCACACACTTGGTACCATATAAATAATGCCTTCAAAGTTTTAGTGCAAAGACAACGGCACCCAATTCCAAGTCGTGGGTAGTGTAATTCTTCTCGTGCACTTTTAGTTGTCGGGAAGCATAGGCAATAACTTTGCCTTTCTACATTAGCACACATCCCATGCCAGTGTGCGATGCGTCGCAGTATACTACAAATTCCTCTATTCCATCAGGCAATGTTAACACAGGTGCATTACTCAACTTCTACTTAAGAATGTCAAAGGATTCTTGCTGCCTAGGACCCCAATCAAACTTGATATTCTTACGGGTTAGTGAAGTTAGGGGTGCTGCAATCCTTGAGAAATTCTCAATAAAACGTCTGTAGTATCCTGCTAAACCCAAGAAACTACGAATCTCTGTGGGTGTCTTCGGCTCTTGCCAGTTCATGACGGCTTCAACCTTAGCGGGATCCACCTGGATACCACGCTCACTAACCACGTGTCCAAGAAACTGGACTTCACGAAGCCAAAATTCACACTTTGAAAACTTGGCATAGAGTTTCTCTTGTTGAAGCAGTGAAAGGATACAACGAAGGTGCTTCTCATGGTCAGCTTGATTCTTTGAGTAAATAAGAATATCATCGATGAAGACGATGACAAATTTATCCAAGTAGGGCTTGCAGACGCGGTTCATGAGATCCATGAACGCTGCTGGTGCATTAGTGAGCCCAAAAGGCATCACTAAGAACTTGTAATGACCATAACGAGTCCTAAATGCAGTCTTTTTTTACATCTTCATCTTTAACCTTCAATTGGTGATAGCCTGACCTCAAATCGATCTTAGAGAAGTAACTTGCCCCTTGTAATTAATCGAATAAATCGTCGATCCTGGGTAATGGATATCTATTCTTGATAGTGACTTTGTTAAGCTCGCGATAATCGATGCATAGACGCATCGATCCATCCTTCTTCTTTACAAACAGGATGGGTGCACCCCAAGGAGATGAACTAGGCCTAATAAAACCTTTGGCTAACAAATCATCTAGTTGGGTTCTCAGCTCTTTCATTTATGTGGGTGCCAACCTGTAAGGTGCTCTTGCGACAGGTGCTGCTCCCGGAATGATATAAATCTTGAATTCCACTTGCCTATCTGGTGGTAAACCAGGTAGTTCTTCAGGGAAAACTTCCGGGTACTCAGAAATGACAGGGATATCTTCAATCTTGGGCTTTTGTTCGTCAATAGTTACCTGTGCCATATAAATGACACAACCCTTCTTCAAACACCTCGATGCCTTGAGCATAGACACTTGCTCGGGCAACCCATACTGAGTGTCTCCCTGTATGGTAAGTGGCTCACCATACGGGGTCTTGATTACCACTTGCTTCTTGTTACACAAAATCTGGGCTTGGTTATGAGATAACCAATCCATGCCTATTACTATGTCGAAACCAGCTAATTTCAAAGGTAGTAAGGATAACGGAAAAGAGTGGTTCCTAATGGATATAAAACATCCATCTAACACAGTCGAGGCAGTTTCTAAGGTACCATCGGCCAACTCTACTTCATATTTCACGCTTAGGGTTTTAACACGTAAATTCAACAACTTACAAAACTTATCATCTACAAATGACTTATTCGCACCCGAATCAAATAACACCCTTGCATAAACATCATTGATGAGAAAGGTACCTATGATCACATTATCATCCTGAACGGCTTCTCGTGCATCCATTCGAAAGACTCTAGCATTGGTCTTTTTGGCTTCTTCGAGCTTTTTGGCATATTTAGGGCAGTTGGTTTTTATGTGCCCTTTTTCGTTGCAGTTATAGCACGTTGCATCATTTATCTTGTTGCACTCTATCGTCTTGTGCTCCTTGGATTTGCATAACCCACACACAGATGGTTTTGACTGAGACTTGGATTCAAACCTGCATTTTCCAAAGTGACGCTTCTGGTAGGTTTTGCACTTTGGCTTTTCATCTGTTTGTTGACTACCCTTGCCAGACCCAAACTTCTTCTTGTGGTATGTGGTTCCCTTAAACTTCTTCTCAGACCGTCCTGAGTTATCGTCCTCACGTTTCCTCTTACCTTCCTCCGAGTTCTTATGCGATCTTAGCCTGACCGCATCCAATGAATCTCTTTTTAAACAGGTTTAACCATCATGGCCAGGTCTTATAATGACGTGCAGGCTAGGTTATACCCTTTAAGATTCTTATTTAATATTTAAAGGCAGACCTTATAAAAAGGAATGACATATTTTAGATTTATTTATTTCATACATATTACATTTATGCATATAATGACAAATAAATTTTTAAATGATAACATGCCACTAATAATTTAAAAAGAGTACATTTTGCCCTAAACGGGACTTAACAGAAATACTTGCCCACGCAGGGGCTAAACAGAAAAGACATGCCCACGCAGGGGCTAACAGGAAATACAAGTCCTCGCAGGGACTGATTACTGAAACAGATGTCCACGCAGGGACTGATTAAACATTAAAGAAATACAAATAAACAAATAAAGGATTTAATGATCCTTTCTGCTTTTCCCCTTGATTAAGTTTGCCAGACCCTTGAACATTCCTCGGTTTTGCCTACGCTCTTCCCGAACTTCCTGCTGCACCTCACTCAACCTTTGAAGAATCTCCTGATGCTGTGGTGGCGATATCAGTGGCAGCTGCGGGGCCTGCTGAAACAGCGGGGGTTGAGGAGGTGGTGGTTGCTGATACCCATAAGGTGGGTACCCATAGGGTGGATATCCAGCTTGATATGGGACTCCAAACGGCCCCTCGGGATGGAGAGCGTTGTAGTCACATGCTGCCTGGTATGGGTCAACGTTAGCATAGTTGTAGTTGGTATGGGCTGGTTATTCAAAGGGGTTGTATGCCGCTGCACTGATATATGCAGGGATTGGGTTGTTGTAGCCCACTGGTGGTGGTGCGACTGGCGCAGACTCTACTTCAGAAACAGGGTTCGAAGGCCAACCTATCTGTGGGTCTTCGTATAGTGGCGGATAATGGCTGCCACTTGAATGTTGAGGGGTGCTGATACGAACACCCCCTCGCACGGACATCCGTGCGGTTGTTCTTCTACGCCTCGGTGGCTCCGGAGGTTGTTGCTGCACTGGTGGAGGTGGCGGTGGAGTGACCGCTACAAAACGGGAATCCTCGGAGGGATCCTGCTGTGGCTGCTGCTGCTGCGGTGAGTTGTGGTAACTGGGAGTAAACACCCAGTCGATCTGGTTAAACCTCGCCTCATAGCTGTCAGGACTGCTATAAGGTGATCCGAGAAAAGGTGACCCATCCGAAATCTCGATGGGGTGAGTAGGCGTTCCGGTTGGCGATTGGGCAGGCTCCGGATCTTCGTCCATATCCATAGAGAAATGATCCTCCGGTCCCAACGGGTTATAACCCGTTGGTTCTTCAATTAGGTTGGCCGGGTTGAACCGGCTTTGGAAGTATGGCGTTGGGTAGTTGAAGGGTGAGTTATGGCCTTGCAGGGGTATGTAAGAATGGTGTGAGTTGTGGGGCTCATTTTCCGATTGAGGCCCGTAAGAGTTTAAGTATGATGGTGAGGAGCTCAGCAAGACTGAGCGCCTTGCAGGTTCTATATGGGTCCTCCAGTTTTCTTGAGGACTTCTGCTTAGGGTGTCGGATGGTGTTCGCCGGTGTGATGGCCCGGCCTCGTGATCATTGGGTCGACGAGTGGCCCCTTGCCTCTACCTCTTCCACGAAATCTAGGTGGCATCTTGTTGAACCTATCAAAACAAATAAAAGAACAACAAAGAATATAAAGGACAAAATTAAAATAAAACAAACTTGGATTAGTGTCACGGCCCCCGACCCGGTTTGACCCGTTTCAGGAGCCGCGGGACAGAAATCCCGTGGTATTTACTTAATTGCGTTTAACAGCGGAAGTTTATTTATCAGGATCGTTTAAAGCTAAAATTTTCCCAATTTATTTTATTTCACAATTCGGGATAAAACCCCGATAATTTACAATGTTATGATTTTACTACGAAATCGTTATATTACAAAACTTATTTCTTTATTTTATAATGAGCCACTTTCTCAAGCTTGAAATGCTTCTCATCACTTTTCCTGAATTACAACAGATCACCTGAAACATGTTTGAAAAAGGTTTTGTCAGCGGAAAATACTGAGTGAATCATTCTATTTACTAAAATGACACATTTGTTATAATTTACAGTATTAAGAGCGATTACAATGTTTCTATTATCAAACCAACTACCCACGGTATTTGTCACTCGACCGAATCTGTGACTATGGTCATATCCCCCAATTGGCTGCCCCAATGGTGACGATTATCAAGTAATGTATACAAAGCCCCACATACCGGCTGTAATTTGGTGATTACAAAGACTTAATCCCCGTAATTTAGATAACAATGCACACAAAACTGGGTTAGTAATTTAGATAACAATGCACACAAAACTGGGTTAGTAATCAATACAGCATTTACGATAACTCACGAGATCAACCATCACAACGAGTGACAAAGTGCTATGCTTAACATCTGTCGAATTAACGACTAATGACAAAGCATCACCCTAATGTGGGCAGCACTTAAACACCCATTGAGTACATTGATCGATCGGAAAATGAATCGTAGCAGCGATCGTGCTAATACCCTGTTTTGCGGCAGAATTTCGAGATCAGTGTGTGTTTGTATAGTATTTCGAACGTAACTCGCAGTGTATAAGGAATTTTTACGTCGTTTTTCTTTCTGAATTCAAGTCCCCCTGTCCTCTATTTATAGGTAAATTTTAACCCTTACGCGGCCCGCTTTAGTTTTAGCTTATCCTCACGCGGGCCGCGTGAGACCTATTTTTAGGCATAGGGTTGCCACGGTTGGGACTAGCCTTGCTGACTTGACAGTTTTCGAAAATTCCTTGCTGCCAACGTTTTAAGTGGATAATCGTCAATAGGGTTTAACCCCCCCCCCCCTGAGTTTTAGGGGCCCTAATCCTGATTCTGAAAATTATGAAAATTTTAGGGTTTGTTCAGAATCACTTGGGTGTCTCAATTAGGGTTTCCTAATGGACAATTTAATTAAATAAATATGACTTTTGATTAGAGTTGTTACATTCTCCCCACCTTAATAAAAATCTCGTCCTCGAGATTTACTAGAATAAATGAGGATACTTTCGCTTCATTTCTGATTCTAATTCCCAAGTGTATTCAGGTCCTCTCCTTGAATACCACTTTACTTTAACTAGCACTAGTCGTTTGTGCTTGAGAAACTTCACTTTTCTGTCTTCTATCTGAAGAGGTTTCTCCACAAATTTTAACTTTTCATTTACCTCTATGTCTTGAAGAGGTACTACCAGAGATTCATCTGCTAAACATTTCTTGAGATTGGATACATGAAATACATCATGTACTCCAGATAATTCTTCTGGTAGTTGTAACCGATAAGCAACTGGTCCTATACGTTGGATCACTGGAAATGGTCCTACGTATCTTGGACTTAGCTTTCCTTTCTTACCGAATCTAACTACTCCTTTCCAAGGAGAAACTTTCAATAGTACTTTGTCTCCAACTTGGAATTCTAATGGCTTGCACCTATTATCTGCATAACTCTTCTGGCGATCTCGAGCCGTCTTCAGTCTTTCCTTGATTTGAGTAATCTTATCAGTCGTTTCTTGCACAATTTCAGGACCTAATAATTGACTTTCTCCTATTTCTGCCCAACAAACTGGAGTTCTGCACTTTCTTCCATACAGTGCCTCGAATGGGGCAGTTTCAATACTTGAATGATAGCTATTGTTATAGGAGAATTCAATTAATGGTAAATGATCATCCCAACTTCCACCAAAATCTATTACACATGCTCGGAGCATGTCTTCTAGAGTTTGGATTGTCCTTTCACTTTGTCCGTCTGTTTGGGGATGATATGCAGTGCTCAAATTTAGTCGAGTTCCTATAGCTTGCTGGAAACTTTTCCAGAAATGGGAAGTAAAACGACTATCCCTATCTGATACAATGGAGAGTGGAACTCCATGTAAGGATACAACTTCATTTACATACAATTTAGCCAGTCTTTCCATGCTAAAGGTTTCTTTCATAGGTAGAAAGTGAGCAGATTTGATTAATCGATCCACAATTACCCAAATCGCATCATTACCTTTTCTGGTTTTGGGTAACTTAGTAACAAAATCCATTGTTATAAGCTCCCATTTCCATACTGGCATTTCTAATTGTTGTAGTAGACCTGAAGGTTTCTGATGTTCTGCCTTAACTTGTGAACAAGTAAGACATTTAGAAACATATCTAGCTATATCCTTCTTCATGCCTATCCACCAGAAATTCTTTCTTAAATCTTGGTACATCTTATTGTTTCCTGGATGCATAGTGTACCTAGATTTATGAGCTTCTTCTAAAATCTTAAGTCTTAAGTCTCCCTGCTTAGGTACCCAAATTCTACTTTTGTGGAATCTCCAAATTCCATCTGCTCCTTGTTCCAATTCCTTGATTCGTCCTTTCATCCCTTCAGCATCATCCTTGATTGCTGTAGTTTGAACATTCTTCAATTGTTCCATTAAATCTATTTGTAGATTTAATCTAAGAGCACGAACCCGTCTTTGTTTCTCATAATACTTACGACTTAAGGCATCTGCAACTACATTCGCCTTTCCTTCATGATACTGAATATCACAGTCGTAGTCACTTAGGATTTCCATCCATCTCCTTTGCCTCATATTTAACTCTTTTTGCCCAAATATATATCTTAAACTTTTGTGGTCTGTGTAGACAGTAAATTTACTTCCGTAAAGATAATGTCTCCAAATCTTAAGGGCAAAAACTACGGCTCCTAATTCTAAATCATGAGTCGTATAATTTTCTTCGTGCTTTTTCAATTGTCTTGAAGCATACGCAATTACCTTCTTGCGTTGCATAAGCACACATCCAAATCCTAATTTTGAAGCATCACAATATACTTCAAAATCTCCAGTTCCTTCTGGTAAGGCTAAGATTGGTGCATTTGTTAATTTCTGCTTCAATATTCTAAAGGCTTCTTCTTGCTTGGGTCCCCATTCAAACTTAGTAGCTTTACAGGTTAGCTTAGTTAATGGTACAGCTATCTTGGAAAAATCCTTAATAAACCGTCTATAATATCCAGCTAAACCTATAAAACTTCTTATTTCCATTGCTGTTTGTGGAACCTTCCAATTGGTAATTTCTTCTATCTTAGCAGGATCTACATGAATACCTTCATGATTTACCATATGTCCTAAAAATTGCACTTCCTTTAGCCAAAATTCGCATTTCGAGAATTTGGCATACAACTTTTCTTTTCTTAACAAAGTTAAGAGTGCATGCAAGTGCTGACAATGTTCGCCCTGACTTTTGGAATAAATAAGTATATCGTCTATGAAGACAATTACAAATTTATCCAAGTACGGTTTACAGATCCTATTCATCATGTCCATGAATTTGCAGGTGCATTTGTTAACCCAAAGGGCATGACTGTAAACTCGTAATGACCATACCTAGTTCTAAAAGCAGTTTTAGGTATGTCTTCTTCTTGTACCTTCAATTGATGATATCCTGAGCGTAAATCTATCTTAGAAAAATATCTAGCTTCTTAAAGTTGATCAAAAAGATCATCAATCCTAGGTAATGGGTATCGATTCTTAACTGTAACTTTATTTAATTCTCTATAATCAATACACATTCTCATCGAACCGTCCTTTTTCTTCACAAACAACACTGGCGCTCCCCAAGGGGATGAGCTAGGTTGTATGAATCCTTTACTTAGTAATTCATCTAATTGCTTTTTCAGTTCTAACATTTCTGTGGGTGCTAACCGATAAGGTGCCTTGGCTATCGGTGTAGTTCCTGGAATTAGATGAATCCTAAATTCTACTTCCCTGTCTGGAGGTAATCCCGATAAATCTTCTGGAAATACATCAGGATATTCTGAGACTACTGGTATTTCCTTAAGATCTTTATCCTTAGTGCTAATGATTACCGAAATCATATACACTATTCCTTGTTTTCGTTCATAATTAGCAACTTTCATTACAGATATGAACTTCATAGGCTTACGTGGTTTATCTCCTATAATCCTGATCACTTCTCCGGTGGGTGATTGAATTTCTATGGAATTCTGATCACAAAGGATTCTAGCATGGTTGGCTACTAACCAATCCATTCCTAATACAACATCAAATTCAGCTAAATTCATCGGAAATAGTTTTGCAGAGAATTTATGTCCTAAAAGTTCTATGTTTCCTTCTTGCAAAACTTTATCTATTTTAACTGAATTTCCGTCTGCTGTTTCAACTGTAAAAATCTGCCTAATATTGGTTAAAGGTAACTTAAGAGCTTGACAGAATAAAGTATTGATAAAACTTTGGTTTGCACCAGAGTCAAATAATACTTTTGCGTACACGTTGTGAACTAAGAACGAACCAGCTATTACATCTGGGATGAGTTCAGCTTCTTGAGTGGTTAACTGGAATGCTCTAACATTCTTCTTAGTAGCTCCTTCGGTCGCCTTGGTTTTGTTGTCTACTGGTTTAACCAATTTAGGACATTCTGTTTTATAATGCCCCGCTTCTCCACAGTTAAAACAGATTACGGTCTTCTTTTTGCAGTTTTCTTCACGATGTCCTACAGTTTTGCAAAAATTGCAAGTGATATCGCATCTTCCATAATGTTTCTTTTTGCATTTCCTGCAAAATGACGGAGCTGGAGATTGCCCTGTTCCTTTTCTCCTGAAGCTGTTATTATTACCCACACGAAATCCTTGGGTAATTTTCTGAGCTAGTTCCTTTTTCCTATCTTCATCTCTTGTGCGCACCAGTTCATCGGTTAGAGCATTAGCTAATTCTATCGCATCATCAATAGTGCGAGGTCTCGCAGCTTTAACAATATTGCGGATTTCACTAATTAGCCCCCAAATATAGCGAGAAATGAGTGCCGGTTCTGGCGAAGCCAGTGTTGGTACCACTCTAGCATATTCAAAGAATGTCGAGGTATAACCGCGACAATCCACACCCATCATCCGATGATTTAGAAACTTATTCGTCATCTGTTCTTTTTCATACTCAGGACAGAATTTTCTTTCCACAAAACCCTTAAATTCTTCCCAAGTCATAGCATAAGCTATTACTCTTCCTTTTGATTGTAACACAGTGTTCCACCATTCGAGTGCTCCTTCTTTGAAGAGATTTGATGCGTACATGACCTGATCATCTTTACCACATTTACTTATTGCAATGACTGCTTCGGTTTTCTCTAACCAACGCAGTGATGCAGTTGCTCCTTCATTGCCTGCAAATTCAGTGGGTTTACAAGCAAGGAATTCTTTGAAAGTGCAACCAGGCGTTGCAGTTTTCATTTTCTTGGGTAATGGAGCTTGATGTGGTTCCCTATTATGATTAATATGATTATTGCCTCCATTTACACTATTACTGAAGTTATCTTCAGTAATCTGTTTACTAGGGACAATTTGTTGCGGTTCGATTGGATTCTTTATAGCAGCAACGAATGCTGGAATAGCATTGGCTATCCCTTGAGCAACAATGTTTTCGATATCTTGCCGAGTCATATATTGATCTCCTGGATGTTGCTCAGACTGATTAACTTCATTTACATGTTCATTACCACTGTTTGCCATCTGATAATATATATATAAATTTTATTAGTATCTGCTAAATAATAATTATATACAAACAATCAGAAAATTTTACAATACAGATATAGTCAAAACAATCGATTTCTCGATTTCATTTTATATCTAGTATAGTATGCATCATTACACACAAATATCTTACAGAGTTTTATTCGTATTTACAGACTAATTTTTACTATTACTCTTACACAACCATCGTTTTACCATCCTACTATCCTTCGTCACTTGTCGTCCTAAAAACGCAGTTCCCTCTCATCGTACTTCCAGGCAATTTGCCCCTATTTCCCTGATTCTACTTCCCGCATCAAACAACTCTTCACCAAAGTGGCGAAGTTCAGCCATGTTTTCATTACTCATGGGTGGATTAGGTAGGGGTTCTGGATCGAATTGTGGAAGAAAGGAATAAGGATCGTTGGCAATATTTTGGAATTGCCAATCGTTTGTCCACCATTCGTCCATTCCTATGGGTTGGGAGTGGACTATTGGGTCTGGAATTGCTGGTTCCCAATTCATAGGGAGTTGGTTTTCAAGAGGATAAGTAAAAATATTAGTATTGACAGGCTGAATAGTTTCACAGCTTGCCAATAGGAAATCTATCTCATCTTGAAAGGTCCTTCCCTGATTGTGATTGGAGCTTTCTCCGATTTCTATCTGAGTTGGTCTGGAGCCTTGCCCAACTTCCATTACTATTTCTTTAGTACCTTCCTCCATCTGTATTCCTATCTCCTTAACCTCTTCCTTGTCTTCAGTTTCCATTTCCTGCTGTTTAGAACTTTCTCCGGTTATAATTTCTTTTCCCTTTTTCAAAGGATTGTTTATTTTGGGAAGTTTTGTAGCTGGCTTTTTCTTACGTATACGACTCCCCCAAACGTATTTCCTTCTTTTCTTGGGTTTTGGCTTTTTCAAGGGTGGAGCATTGAATTCTACAGGTTGTTCTATATCAGGAAAGTATCCAGTAAATTCTTTGGAAACTTCGATATTCACCGGGTAAAGATTAAGGTTCTGAAAGGCTTCAGATATCCCACTCATGCTGATGTAGCATATATGCAAAATGCATAAAATACTAAGTTAAAATTCATAATTAACCTTTTAATTTATTACATACTGTGTACTAATTTATTACAAAGATAACTGGAGAACACACTTAGGTTTTGAAATTTTATTTATTACACAGGATTTCTAGATTGTAAAGGTAAAGTGCTAAACTTTAAAATATTTAAAGATTTATATTTTCTGCTACTGTGGCTAGCATATATAAATTTGCCCATTTTTCATCTAGCTTATCTTCCCAAGGTGATTTATCAATTAATTCCTGGGTTTCCCGTTTAATCTTCTTTTCTTGGATTTTCTCTTTACTTTTCTTAATAATCATCTCCCTCCTTCTAGGAGAAAGTGATTCCTCGTATTGTGCCTTTCGCACAAATATTCCTTCTTCAGGAATTTCAGCCTGATTCGAGGATTTGGTTAGGGATGAACTTCCCTTCTCATTGGATGATCTATCTAATTTAAGATAGATGCTTGACAGCTTTTGCTTACCCATACTGTAACTAACAAATAATCAGTTAATAACACACATAATCACATAATAGTAATCAGGAAAAAAAATTTAAGTATTTTTAAATACTTAATTAGCTTAACTCAGTGGCTCTGATACCACCTTTTTCTGTCACGGCCCCCGACCCGGTTTGACCCGTTTCAGGAGCCGCGGGACAGAAATCCCGTGGTATTTATTTAATTGCGTTTAACAGCGGAAGTTTATTTATCAGGATCGTTTAAAGCTAAAATTTTCCCAATTTATTTTATTTCACAATTCGGGATAAAACCCCGATAATTTACAATATTATGATTTTACTACGAAATCGTTATATTACAAAAGTTATTTCTTTATTTTATAATGAGCCACTTTCTCAAGCTTGAAATGCTTCTCAGCACTTTTCCTGAATTACAACAGATCACCTGAAACATGTTTGAAAAAGGTTTTGTCAGCGGAAAATACTGAGTGAATCATTCTATTTACTAAAATGACACATTTGTTATAATTTACAGTATTAAGAGCGATTACAATGTTTCTATTATCAAACCAACTACCCACGGTATTTGTCACTCGACCGAATCTGTGACTATGGTCATATCCCCCAATTGGCTGCCCCAATGGTGACGATTATCAAGTAATGTATACAAAACCCCACATACCGGCTGTAATTTGGTGATTACAAAGACTTAATCCCCGTAATTATAACTTTGAAAATAAACATGATTTTGTAAATAGATTTGATAAAAAGAGAGAATGACTCACATTGCTGATTTAATACGGACAGAGTCTCGTCTATCAATTAGCCTGGTTAACCTAATTTAGATAACAATGCACACAAAACTGGGTTAGTAATCAATACAGCATTTACGATAACTCACGAGATCAACCATCACAACGAGTGACAAAGTGCTATGCTTAACATCTGTCGAATTAACGACTAATGACAAAGCATCACCCTAATGTGGGCAGCACTTAAACACCCATTGAGTACATTGATCGATCGGAAAATGAATCGTAGCAGCGATCGTGCTAATACCCTGTTTTGCGGCAGAATTTCGAGATCAGTGTGTGTTTGTATAGTATTTCGAACGTAACTCGCAGTGTATAAGGAATTTTTACGTCGTTTTTCTTTCTGAATTCAAGTCCCACTGTCCTCTATTTATAGGTAAATTTTAACCCTTACGCGGCCCGCTTTAGTTTTAGCTTATCCTCACGCGGGCCGCGTGAGACCTATTTTTAGGCATAGGGTTGCCACGGTTGGGACTAGCCTTGCTGACTTGACAGTTTTCGAAAATTCCTTGCTGCCAACGTTTTAAGTGGATAATCGTGACGTAGTTGATATCATCATAGTCAAACAACACAATTTAAATGCACAGCGGAAGCAAAAGATGAATCACATTACAAACCAAATAAAAGTAATATCAAAGTATTACAACGGACTGTAAAGGATCCACAGGCGGATCAAAAGATAAAAAGATCATTGTTCAACAGACTTTAATATCTAGAGCTTGTAAGTCTTGATTAATGATGCCAGGAGTAGCCAGCCTATTTCGTCTAGTACCTGCACTTAGCCTTTTTGGAAAATACGTCTGTTTACACTGGTAAATATAATTAACTGACTCATTTTGAAAAGAGTTTAAGAAAAATTAGTTTGAATGCACAAGGCACAAAATATCTTTTATAACTTGGGACAATTATTTAAAAATAATCTTGTATACAGTTTTACTTATTTGCCGTCCATTAGGGCCGGTTAGAAGAGCCGGACAAGATTAACTGACACGCCACAGGTATAATGCCCACTAGGTTGATTCCTTTAAGTGGATTACCAGTTTTTACATAATGCAACTGTCAGGTGTATGCCTACACCCCGTGCTTAGGTCGTGGCCATTTCAATGAATGATGCCAAGGATATCCGGGACATGGTCATTTAACCCCCAAAGGCCATACACCAAATAATACAGATTAAAACAGGTTATGTAAATACATTAATCACAATCCTATTTAAATGACTACATACCCGACCAAGCGGTATTATTATAATACCGTATCCCAAGCCCGTATAGGGAAAATAAGTTAAGAGTATTTACCTAAGCAAATATTCAAATTTATCACAACCGTATTCAATCAGTAAGTGCAAGTAGCTTTTACCGGGCTCCTAATCTGGAACGAAGGTTTTAATAACCTATTAGATTCCTAACGGGTCTTAATTAAGCCTAAACTTAGACCGGTTAGTTTTAAAGGAAGATACGGTTCAAAACGCGTGATTAAGCGAAGACCGAATTAGAATGTTTTTTAGACCCGACAAGTTTGTATACTTGTATAATATGGGTAAACTAAACACATTCTAGATTTTGAGATAAAAACGATAAGGTTTGACCCGTTTCGGCTAATTTATGCAAACTAGTTACATAAACCGCACCGAACGCGAATAATGCGTAACGGGTAACCAAATGATTCATGAATAGGTTTCCTAAGTTAATATGCCTTAAATATGTTGTGATATCAGTAGGATACCTTCCATTATGCCCAAAATGGATTTAAACTCAAATTATGCCCCGTAGGGGTATTTTGGTCATTTTAAAGGTTATAAAAGAGTTTAAAATATAAATCTGAGTTTCAGGTCTGATATAATTAGTAAAAATATTTATTTTTATAAGTCATAACAGTAGGGTATGGTATATATGTGAAATTTACCTTTTATAACCAAACTATGCACTGTATGGGCATTTTGGTAATTTCACATAAGCTTGAAAGGTCAAAACAGGGAATCTGAGTTAAAAAAATTTCTTTACTGTTAAAATATAAAAATTTCCTTAAAACATCAGTAGGTATTAAGTCTTATATGAGAAAAATGGGTTTAATACATACTATGCGTTTTAAACGCGTAAAAAGATAGTTTTAAGCGATTTCTGGGTTTTTAAAGAAAAGCTGATATTTTTATCATTCCAGAAGACTCAAAATATTTTATTTGTTATATAAAATTAGTAGCAAAAGGTTTGGTATCAAAATACTATGTAAAACTCATTTTATAGGCCAAAAGGGCAAAACCGACAATTACCGAATCAAAGATATAACCCTATGTTATGCTCAGCCTAAAAATAAATAAAAATCTTCAAAAATCCCAAAATATTATTTTACATCAGTAGGTAAAAAGTTTGGTATCAAAAATTGGGTTTAGATGAGCTATATGCTAATTACGCCGTTTAATTAATAAAAAGCTTTCTAATTACGCTATTGAGCATAACTCTTAATCTAGACCTCTAACTGATGTGAAAATTTAGGGACATGTTTATAAATCAGTAATAAAGATTATTGTCCTCTCACATTTTCAAAATTCTTGTTTTAAGGTGAAATGGGCATTATGGTCAACATTTAGGCATATAACGGAAACATGCATATGAATCGGATAACTAATGAACCAAGTTGTATAATCACAGAGGGTTATACTAACATGTAACCTGGTCCTATTAAAGCTCTAAGGCATTTCTAAAACATGCTACATTGGGTCAGAACTGAAAGTCAAAGCAAAAGTCTAATTATGCGACTTTCGGTTCCGAACCGAGTCTATACTGAAAATTATCGGGTTGAACATGTTTAGACATGTTCTTACATTAATTACCAAGTTATATTAGTGATAAAACAGGTTGCATAGCTTCTACATTGTTAATTATGCATTTATTTGAAATTTTGCTTTCTGTTGACTTTTTCTAATCAAGTTTGACCCGACAATTGACCTAGTTAGAGTAGAAATCAGAGGGTGCCCTTTTGAGGGTTTATTACCCACATAATTACCAACTCATAGGTACTTTCAATTTGGAATTTGACTGGACAAATTTTAATTAATCACGAAGTCAAACTCTAATTACGACGGTTTAACTTTAGGCTAATTAACTAACTAAAACTGAATTAAGGAGGGTTAAGGAAGCTTACAATAGTCCTATGCACGACTAATGACTTCTAGGAACAGGTCATGAGCTCCATGAATCTTCAGAATTGTAGTTGTGAAAGTTTGTGAATCCAAGTCCAATGTTTGCAACTATGAAGTTCTTATATAGGAAATTGAATGCAATGAGATGGTGCCAAACAAGTCTACAGGTGATTCCAGATCAAGACAAGTGCCCCTATTGCATGTTAAACCATTGGAGGAGTCCTTGGAATCGATATCAGGCTTTGAAAGGCGGTGGAACAGGTTTAACAGGCACCTGCCAATGTTTCTGTTCGCTGGAATGCTTAGGCGGCCCGCGTAGGCTCCCCATGGAGGCTTACGCTGCCGGTATTAATCCCAGAAACGGTTAAAAAGTTTCAAAATTGCAATTTAGGTCCCTGGTCCTTCTAAAGGTGGTTTTAACTCCCATTTTTGCATATTTAACCCTCTAACTTGACTTTTAAGGGCTCCAAGACAAAACCAAACTTCGTTAAGTCCTCGGTTAACTTTATGATCACCCGAAAAGCCTTAAATTGCATCGTTGACGCTTTTAACCCCTCATATACGAATGTTAGCATAACTTTCTCATACGGAATCAAAACCTTGTGAAATTTTTATCACTAATACTAGTGAGCATAATTAATTTTTACAAGCTTCAGGTTCGCTAAAAGATCACTCAGAGGTATATTTTAAACATGTTGACACTTTTAACCCCTGTAGTTTGTAAACTCTCACTTTCTTTCACAACCGGCTTCATATGTTTCTTAATTCATTCGTTTAAGGATATAAACATCGTGTAGGGTTATTGAAAAGTATATTTATCCATTGTTGACACTTTGAATCCTTTTACACACGTAGATTCTTTGTTTATCAACTTTAGTCCAATCTTTTACACGTTTAGAGCTCATGACACGTGTTGTTATTATATTGGACATGAAATTACGAGGTGTTACACTAGGAGTAGCCAGCCTATTCCGCCTAGTACCAGCACTTAGCCTTTTTGGAAAAAAACGTCAGTTTACACTGGTAAATACAATTAACCGACTCATTTTGAAAATGTTTAAGAAAATTGATTTGGATGCACAAGGCACAAATAATATTTTATAACTTGGAATAATTATTTAAAAATAATCTTGTTAATGAATTACATATTTATTATACGTTCAGTAGCCCGGGCAAAAAACCGGGTTAAAGATTAATAGACACACCACATAATATATCCCACGGCGAGTTATTCTCGAACAGGTGGGTACATTATTTTACATACGCACTGGAAGGTGTATGCCTACACCCCGTGCTTAAGTCGTGGCCATTTCAATGAATGAGCCGAGGATATCCAGGACATGGTCATTAACCCCCCAAAGGCTTAGAATAATCAAAACAGATTAAACGGGTTATCTCGATGATTTAACCTTCATACGTTTAAAAATTCAATACCCGACCAAGCGGTATTTTATATACCGTACCCCAAGCCCGTATAAGGGAAAATAAGTTAAAAGTATTTACCTGAACAAATTATACAAATTTATCCCAGTCGTACAAATCAACAAGTGCAAATATCTTTTACTGGTCTCCTAAATCTGGAACGAAGGTTTTAATTAACCTATTAGATTCCTAACGGGTCTTACTTAAATTTAAACTTAGACCGGTTAGTTTTAAAGAAAGATATACGGTTCAAAACGCACGATTAAGCGAATACCGGATTAGAATGTGGTTCAGACCTGGCAAGTATGAAGACTTGTATAATATGGGTAAACTAAACACATTCTGGATTTTGAAGTGAAAATGATAAGGTTTGACCCGTTTCGGTTAATTTATGCAAATTAGTTACATAAACCGTACCGAACGCGATAAATGCATAACGGGTAACCAAATGAGTCATGAACAGGTTTCCTAAGTTAATATGCCTTAAATATGTTGTGATATCAGTATGATACCTTCCATTATGCCCAAAACGGATTTAAATCAATTTAAGCCCCGTAGGGGTATTTTGGTCATTTTAAGGATTATAAAAGAGGTTAAATATTAACCTGAGGTTCTGGTCTAAAAGGATCAGTAAAAATATTTAATTTAATAAGTTATATCAGTAGGGTATTGCGTATATGTGAAATTTATCATTTATAACCAAACTATGCACCTAAGGGGCATTTTGGTAATTTCACATAAGCTTTAAAGGTCAAATTTAGAAATCTAAGTTCAAAACTTTTGCTTACTGTTAAAGTATAAAAATTTACTTAAAACATGAGTAGGTATTAAGTCTTATATGCCAAAAATAGTTTTAACCCATATTATGCGTTTAAAACGCGTAAAAAGTCCGTTTTAGGCGATTTTCGGGTTGCATAAGGAAAGCTGAGATTTTTATCAGCCCAGAAGGCTTAAAATATTTTATTTATCATATAAAATCAGTAGCAAAATATTTGGTATCAAAATGTTATGTAAGACTCATTTTATTAGTAAAAAGGGTATAACCGACAATTACCGAATCAAAGCAAGAACCCTATGTTATGTTCAGTTTAAAAATAAATAAAAATCTTCAAAGATCCCAAAATATTATATTACATCAGTGTGTAAAAAGTTTGGTGTCAAAATTTGGGTTTAGATAGGCTTTATGCTAATAATGTCGTTTAATTAATAAAAAGCTTTCAAATTACGATATTGATCATAACTCCTAATTTAGACCTCAAACTGATGTCAAATTTTTAGGACATGTTTATAAATCAGTAACAAAGGTTTTTGTCCTCTCACATTTTCAAAAATCTCGTTTTAAGGTCAAAAGGGCATAATGGTCAACATTTAAGCAATTAACGGAAACATGCAAATGAATCGGATTAATTAGGAACCAAGTTGTATAACCTCAGAGGGTTATACTAACCAATAACCTGGTCTTAATGGAACTCTAAGGCATATTTAAACTAAGCTAAATCGGGTCAGAACTAAAAATCAAAGCAAAAGTCTACTTTTGCGACTTTCGGTTCCGAACCGAGCCTAAACTCAAAATTGTCGGGTTGAACATGCTTAGACAAGTTCTTGCATTAATTACCAAGTTCTATAAGTGTTAAAATAGGTTTCATATCTTCTACGTTGTTAATTATGAGTTTATTTGCAAAATAGCTCTCTGTTGACATTTTAATATTAAGTTTGAACCGACAATTGACCTAGTTAGAGTGGAAATCAGAAGGTGCCATTTTAAGGGTTTATAACCCACATAATTACCAACTCATAGCCACTTTCAATTTGAAAAATGACTGGACCATTAGTGATTAATCAGTAAGTCAAAGCTTAATTACGACGGCTTTGACTTTTGGTCATTAGACTAATAAAACTTGAATTAGGAAGGCTAAGAAAGCTTACAAAGGCTCTTAGCACGAATTAGGAGTTGTGGAATCTTGCTTGAAGTCCAGAGAGCAACAGAGAGTATGTTTTGAATAAATTTTTGAATGGTGCAAAGAACTAGCAAACAATCAAGAGCTTATATAGCCAAAAACAATCCTTAAGATCACTCCACACAAGTCTACACATGATTCCTGATCATCCCAGGTGTCCCCTATGCATGAAATACCATTGGTGCAGCCCCTGAATTCGAAAACCATGCTTCTAAGGCGGTGGAACCGGCTGAACCTGCAGCTGTCCATTATTCTGCCTAGATACAGCCCTTACGGACCGTAAGCTTAAGCCCTTACGGTCCGTATCCGTAATTCAAATTTTTATCGCCCTGTTAAGCTGTCTTACGGACCGTAAGGCAAGAGCTTTGCGGTCCGTAAGCCTTCCATCAGAGGTAAAATTTTGAGAACTTATAACATTTGACCATGCAACCTATCATATCTCGAATCTCTGGTCACCATCAGCAGTAAAGGTCCATATGATCAGGTCTGCATTGCTAAGAATGCATTGCCATGCATTGGTTGCCTTGTAGTCTTGTAAAAAAGAGGTTATTGAATGAAATTTGTCGATTTTGCACATGGGATTCCAAATTCTTGGATTTGAATATTGAATTATTCATTACATGATTTAACCGGATACCCATGAAATCCTAATCAGATTTTTATGGGAATGTAATTATATTTTACTAAAGTTGAAAAATGTTAAAAGGTCACTCAGAGGTAATAATTAACATGTTGACACTTTTAATTTCTTCATATATCCTTTTTAGTCATGATTCGGGTTTATAACATGTTTAAAATCCATGACACGTGTCTTTATTATATTGGTCGTGATTTTACGAGGTGTTACATCCTCACCCCCTTAAAAGAAATCTCGACCACGAGATTTACTGAAATAAATGAGGGTACTTCTGTTTCATTGTAGATTCAACCTCCCACGTGTATTCGGGACCTCTACGGGCATCCCATTTAACCTTTACAATCGGTACATGCTTCTTTCAAAGCTTCTTAACCTGTCGATCCTCAATCGACAAAGGTTTTTCAATAAACTTTAAGCTCTCATCAATATGCACATCTTTATGTGACATGGCTAGCGATTCATCGGCTAGACACTTCTTTAGATTGCAGATGTGGAACACATTATGAATTCCACTGAGCTCTTCAGGCAGGTTTAACTTGTAAGCCACTGTTCCGACACATTCGATGATCTCGAATGGTCCTATGTATCTTGGGCTTAACTTGCCTTTCTTGCCAAAATGCATCACCCCTTTCCAGGGTGATACCTTAAGTAGCACTTTGTCACCTACTTCGAATTTCAGAGGTTTATGCCTTTTATCTGCGTAGCTTTTCTGCCTATCCCTGGCAGCTTTGAGACGATCACGTATCTGCACAATCTTATATGTCGTCTCCAGTACTATATCAGGTCCTGTTAGTTGGACATCTCCAACTTCTGCCCAACAAACGGGCGTCCTGCACTTTCTTCCATACAAAGCTTCAAAAGGTGCAGCTTGAATACTCGAATGATAGCTATTATTGTACGAAAATTCTATCAATGGAAGATGATCATCCCAACTTCCTCCTGAGTCAATAACACAAGCTCGTAGCATATTCTCGAGTGTTTGTATTGTATGTTCGCTTTGACCATCCGTCTGAGGATGATACGCAGTGCTGAAGTTTAATCGAGTGCCTAGGGATTGCTGAAAGCTTTTCCAAAAATGCGATGTATATCTCGTATCCCTATCAGAGATGATAGATACTGGCACTCTGTGAAGAGATACAATCTCGTCCACGTACAGCTGAGCTAACTTATCTGATCTGTGTGTTTCCTTTATAGGTAGGAAGTGGGCTGACTTGGTCAATCTATCTACTATAACCCAAATAGTATCATTTCCTTGCTTCGTCTTTGGTAACTTAGTAATGAAATCCATAGTTACCATTTCCCACTTCCAGGTGGGAAGTTCAGGATGTTGCAGCAAACCTGACGGCTTCTGATATTCTGCTTTAACTTGAGCGCATGTCAGACATTTGGCCACATAAGTGGCTATAGATTTCTTCAAACCTATCCACTTGTAATTTGCCTTTAAATCCTGGTACATCTTGTCACTACCATGGTGAACAGAATACTTGGAACTATGGGCTTCTTGGAGGATAACTTCCCGAAGTCCTCCATAGATTGGAACCCATATTCGTCCATTCAATCTTAGGATTCCATCCTTGCCATATGATAACTGCTCAGCAGTTACTCCCAACTTTTCATTCTGATAATTGGCTTCCAAAACAGCTTCCTTCGGAACGGCTAACAATCTTTCATTTAAGTTGTTCTTCAATTCAATGCTCTTGGCATTGATTCTAATGAGCTTAACCCTTTCCTTTCTGCTCAAAGCATCGGCGACCACATTCGCCTTACCTGGATGGTATCGGATTTCACAATCATAATCATTCAGTGTCTCCATCCATCGCCGCTGTCTGATGTTCAGATCTTTCTGATTAAACAGATGTTGAAGGCTCTTATGATCAGAATAGATCACACACTTGGTACCATATAAATAATGCCTCCAAAGTTTTAGTGCAAAACAACAGCACCCAACTCCAAGTCATGGGTGGTGTAATTCTTTTCATGCACCTTTAATTTTCGGGAAGCATAGGCAATAACTTTGCCCTTCTGCATTAGCACACATCCCATGCCAGTGTGTGATGCGTCGCAGTAAACCAGAAATTCTTCAATCCCTTCAGGCAATGTCAACATAGGAGCATTGCTCAGTTTCTGCTTAAGTATATCAAATGATTCTTGCTGCTTAGGACCCCAGTCAAATTTCATATTCTTGCGAGTCAGTGAAGTTAGGGGCGCTGCAATTCTTGAGAAATTTTCAATAAAACGCCTATAATATCCTGCCAGACCCAAGAAGCTACGAATCTCTGTGGGTGTCTACGGCTCTTGCCAATTCATGATAGCTTCAATTTTAGCGGGATCCACCTGGATACCACGCTCACTAACCACATGTCCAAGAAACTGGACTTCATGAAGCCAAAACTTGCATTTTGAAAACTTGGCGTAGAGCTTTTCCTGCTGAAGTAGTTTAAGAATACAACGAAGGTGTTTCTCATGATCAGCCTGGCTCTTCGAATAAATAAGAATGTCATCAATGAAGACGATGACGAACTTGTCCAAGTAGGGTTTGCAAACGCGATTCATGAGATCCATGAACGCTGCTGGTGCATTAGTGAGCCCAAAAGGCATCACTAAGAACTCGTAGTAACCATAACGAGTCCTGAATGAAGTCTTATGCACATCTTCATCTCTTACCTTCAGCTGATGATAACCTGACCTTAAATCTATCTTGGAGAAGTAGCTTGCCCCTTGCAATTGATCGAACAGATGGTCGATCCTGGGCAATGGATATCTGTTCTTGATTGTAACCTTGTTCAGCTCTCGATAATCAATGCATAAACGCACTGATCCATCCTTTTTCTTCACAAACAGATCGGTGCTCCCCAGGGAGATGAACTAGGTCAGATAAAACCTTTTGCCAATAATTCATCCAGTTGAGTCCTCAACTCTTTCACCTCAGTCGGTGCTAATCTGTAAGGTGCTCTTGCAACAGGTGCTGCTCCAGATATAATGTCGATTCTGAACTCCACTTGCCTATCTGGGGGTAAACCAGGTAGTTCTTTAGGGAATACATCAAGGTATTCAGAAATGATAGGGATGTCTTCAATCTTGGGCTTTGGTTCATCCAAAGTTACTTGTGCCATGTAAATGACACAACCCTTCTTCAAACACCTTGACGCCTTAAGCATAGATACTTGCTTAGGCAACCCATGCTGAGTATCTCCTTGTATGTTAAGTGGCTCACCATACGGAGTCTTGATAACCACTTGTTTATTGTCATAAACAATCTAGGCTTGGTTATGAGATAACCAATCCATGCCAATTACTATGTCGAATCCAGCTAGTTTCAAAGGAAGCAAAGACAATGGAAAAGAGTGGTTCCTAATGGATATGAAACATCCATCTAACACGGTTGAAGCAGTTTCTATGGTATCATCGGCCAATTCTACCTCATATTTTATGCTTAGGGTTTTAACAGGCAGATTTAATAACTTACAAAATTTATTATCTACAAACGACTTATCTGCACCTGAATCAAACAATACCCTTGCATAAATATCATTGATAAGAAAGGTACATGTTATCACGTTGTCATTTTGGATCGCTTCTTGGGCATTCATTTGGAAGACCCGGGCATTGGTCTTCTTTCCTTCTACAGGTTTCTTCGCATATTTTGGGCAGTTGGACTTGATATGCCCTTTCTCGTTACAATTGTAACAAGTTGCATCCTTAATCTTCTTACAATCCAACGTCTTATGCTCAGAAGACTTACAAATCCCACAAGCTCTTGGCTGTGATTGGGACTTTGATTCATACCTGCACTTTCCCAAATGGAGCTTCTTGCAGGTCTTGCATTTGGGCTTCTCACCCGACTGTTGGTCCTCTTTCTTGAACCCTGAACTCTTCTTGTGATCTGAGTTCCCTTTGTGCTTCTTGTCTGAACGGTGTGAGTTATCATTCTCACGTTTTCTCTTCCCAGCATCAGAATTCCTAAGCGATCTCTGCCTGACTGCATCAAGGGTAAGAGATAATGAAAATCAGCTACTGACCTAAAGGTAGTAGGTCTTGATGCTTTCACACTCGCTTTGATCTTCGGGGCTAAACCCCCAATGAAACGGGCTATACGCTTTGGTTCCGGTGTCACCAAGTATGGAACCAATCGAGACATGGTATTAAAGCTCGTAAGATATGCCTGATAGTCTGAATTCTTCATAACCAATGTTAGAAAGTCGGTCTCGATCTTCTCAACTTCATGTTGAGGACAGAAATTCTCTTTGATCAAAGCAACAAACTGAGCCCATGTTAAGTTATAAAACGGAATCTTTCCAGTAGCTTGGATCAAAGACCTCCACCAAGCTAGGGCTTCTCCCTTGAATGACTGTGAAACATACTTCACAATATCTTTCTCGGCACATCCACTAATATCGATCACCGTATCCATCTCATCTAGCCACGTCATGCAATCAATGGCGCATTTTTTCCCAGTGAAATCTCGGGGCTTACAAGAGACAAAATACTCAGATGAACAGGTCTTTGCACGTGGCTCTTGATTAAATATAATCTTCTTAGATGGGATATTGTGCTGATTTGAGGAGTGCTGGCCATCATCCTTCTTTGACTCGTGAGTTTTAGAAGGTGGCTTACTGTGAGCTACAGAGTGAGTCTTTGAGCACGTACCACTAGACTCTCTAAATTGTCTGTCCATGGCTTTAGAAACAGCATTATCAATCAATGCTTGAAGTTCCGCACCAGTTACGTGGATTCTGGTAGTATCATGATTCTCTACAGGGTGACTGTTGATTTCTTCAGATTCTACCATGTAGCTTGATTGCTACATAAAATGATGATAATGATTCATTCAGAATTCTATAACAGGATTGTCATCTTTGATAATTTTATTAACCATGGTATTAATGAACCATATTCGTTAATTTATTAAGCATATTCATTCAGGATTTTTATTATAATTTTTCCTCAGTTATAATTTATTAATATATTATAATGGCACAAAAGCCAAGTCACATGGACAATTTAATTTATAAGCCATGATCTTATAGGATCAAGGCATCAAGGTATTGAATCGTAGTTCATTACCTTTCTTGACAGGGATTCATAGACTACAACTGTCTTTTGTCTTATATGACGATGAATATGGCCCGCAGGCATTACATCACTAATGGATGTTGAATAAGAAAGGAATTGGAAGGATCCAATATAAGGATGACTTTTGTGATTTTATCGAATCACATTTTCCAGGAGTGTTAACAAGTTTTCAGATGTTAACAAGGATTTTGAATCTTACAAGGAATTACCATCATGGCCCTGTCTTAATACGACACATGGCTAGGTTTTGCCTTCAAGATTTTCTTTAATATATAATGGCATAATTAATTTTTAAAAGGAATGATATTTTAATTTATTTCATATTTTATATTTATGCATATAATGACAAAAATGAAATTTTTAATTAAACATTCCACTAAAATTAAAAGAGTACATATTTGCCCTAAACGGGACTTTAACATAAATGACTTGCCCACGCAGGGGCTAAACTGAAAATACAAGTCCTCGCAGGGACTGAATACATAAATAGATGTCCACGCAGGGACTTGATTGAAATAAGGAAATTACAATATAAATAAATAAATAAGAAATCTTCAAAAATCCCTTTTTTCTTTCCCTTGATTAGATTCGCCAGACCTTTGAGAAATCCTCGGTGGCTCCTACGCTCTTCTTGAACCTCCCGTTCCACCTGACTCAACCTTTGAAGAATCCCCTGTTGCTGTGATGGCTGGATCTGCGGCGGCTGCGGCTGCTGATGCTGTGGAGGTTGAGGAGGTGGCGGGTATTGGTACCCATAGGTCGGGTACCCAGTCTGATATGGGACTCCATAGGGCCCCTCGGGATGAAGAGCATTGTAGTTTGCCGCTACAAGGTATGGGTCAACTTCGGCGTAGTTGTAGTTAGTATGGGTTAGCTGCTCAAAAGGGTTATACGCCGTTGTATCGGCGTATGAAAGAATCGGGTTAACATAACCCATTGGTGGTGGTGGTGCGACTGGCGCAGAGTCCACCTCAGAAACGGGGTTTGAAGGCCCACCCATCTGTGGGTCTTCATATAGTTGCGGGTAATGACTGCCACTTAAATGCTGAGGGGTGCTGAAATGGAATCCCCCTCGCACGGACATCCGTGCTCCTGATCTCCTATGCCTCGGTGGCTCCGGAGGCGGTTGCTGCTCTGGCGGCGGTGGTGGCGGTGGAGTGACCGCTACAAAACGTGAATCCTCTGAGGGATCCTGCTGCTGTGATGGGTTGTAAGAGGGAGTAAACACCCAGTCGTATTGGGCAAACCTTGCCTCATAGCTGTCTGGACCACGATAAGGTGATCCATGAAAAGGCGACCCATCCGAAATCTCGATGGGGTGAGTAGGTGTCCCAGATGGTGGTTCGGCGGGATCCGGGTCATCATCCATCTCCATGTCCTGAGCTTCAGGGAAATGGTCTTCGGGGCCCAATGGGTTATGACCCATTGGTTCTTCAATCTGATTTGTCAGGTTAAACCGGCTCTGGAAATAAGGGGTTGGGTCTTGAAACGCGCGGTGTGACCCCGACCGCTGCAGTGGCAGGTAGGAATGGCGTGAATGGTCGGACTCGTTGCCTTGATGAAGTCTGAAGGAATCATGGTAGGAAGGTGAGGAGCTAAGCGAGACAGAACGCCTCACAGGCTCTAAGTAGGTCCTCCAGTCTTCTTGAGGACTGTTGCTCATTGTAACAGACGGAGTTCGCCGGTGGGAAGGTCCGGCCTCGTGATCGTTGGGGGCGTTGAATGGCCCCTTTCCTCGTCCTCCTCTTCGGAACCTTGGTGGTATTTTGTAGATCCTGTCAAAACAAACAAAGGAAAACAATAAAGGACAAAATACAATAAATTAGGATTAGTCCTAAGTTCTTTGTCTAGACTCGGAAGTCGAGGAATGTGAAAACTGTGTCATTGAGATTAAACACAAAAACTAGTGTTTAATTCATTCAATGTTGGCTATGATACCAACCTGTCACACCCCGATATTTCCACATATTACCGGTGGGGAGTTTCGTGACGTAGTTGATATCATCATATAGACAATTTATCACAGTTTAATACACAGCGGAAGTCGAAAGATAAAAACATTACAAACCGAATGAAAGTAATATCAATTATTACAAGAACGGTTGTAAGGGATCCATAGGCGGATCAAAGTTAAAAGGAACATTGTTCAACAGATTTATAAACATCTAAGCTTGCAAGACTCTTTATTGATCCTAGAAGTAGCCAGCCTATTCCGCCTAGTACCTGCACTTAGCCTTTTTAGAAAATACGTCAGTTTACACTGGTAAATACAATTAACCGACTCATTTTGAAAATGTTTAAGAAAATTGATTTGGATGCACAAGGCACAAATAATCTTTTATAACTTGGGATAATTATTTAAAAATAATCTTGTTAATGAATTACATATTTATTATACGTTCAGTAGCCCGGGCTAAAAACCGGGTTAAAGATTAATAGACACACCACATAATATATCGCACGGCGAGTTATTCTCGAATAGGTGGGTACATTATTTTACATACGCACTAGCAGGTGTATGCCTACACCCCGTGCTTAAGTCGTGGCCATTTCAATGAATGAGCCGAGGATATCCAGGACATGGTCAATAACCCCCCAAAGGCTTAGAATAAACAAATCAGATTAAACGGGTTATCTCGATGATTTAACCTTCATACGATTAAAAATTCAATACCCGACCAAGCGGTATTTTATATACCGTACCCCAAGCCCGTATAAGGGAAAATAAGTTACAAGTATTTACCGGAGCAAATTATACAAATTTATCCCAGCCGTACAAATCAACAAGTGCAAATATCTTTTAATGGTCTCCTAAATCTGGAACGAAGGTTTTAATTAACCGATTAGATTCTTAACGGGTCTTACTTAAATTTAAACTTAGACCGGTTAGTTTTAAAGAAAGGTATACGGTTCAAAACGCATGATTAAGCGAAGACCGGATTAGAATGTGGTTCAAACCCGACAAGTAGGAAGACTTGTATAATATGGTTAAACTAAACACATTCTGGATTTTGAAGTGAAAATGATAAGGTTTTACCCGTTTCGGTTAATTTATGCAAACTAGTTACATAAATCGTACCGAACGCGATAAGTGCATAACGGGTAACCAAATGAGTCATGAACAGGTTTCCTAAGTTAATATGTCTTAAATATGTTGTGATATCAGTAGGATACCTTCCATTATGCCCAAAACGGATTTAAAATCAATTTAAGCCCCGTAGTGGTATTTTGGTCATTTTAAGGATTATAAAAGAGGTTAAATATTAACCTGAGGTTCTGGTCTAAAAAGATCAGTAAAAATATTTAATTCAATAAGTTATATCAGTAGGGTATTGCGTATATGTGAAATTTATCATTTATAACCAAACTATGCACCTAAGGGGCATTTTGGTAATTTCACATAAGCTTTAAAGGTCAAATTTAGAAATCTAAGTTCAAAACTTTTGCTTACTGTTAAAGTATAAAAATTTACTTAAAACATCAGTAGGTATTAAGTCTTATATGCCAAAAATAGTTTTAACCCATATTATGCGTTTAAAACGTGTAAAAAGTCGGTTTTAGGCGATTTTCGGGTTGCATAAGGAAAGCTGAGATTTTTATCAACCCAGAAGGCTTAAAATCTTTTATTTATCATATAAAATCAGTAGCAAAAGAGTTGGTATCAAAATGTTATGTAAGACTCATTTTATTAGTAAAAAGGGTATAACCGACAATTACCGAATCAAAGCAAGAACCCTATGTTATGTTCAGTTTAAAAATAAATAAAAATCTTCAAAAATCCCAAAATATTATATTACATCAGTGGGTAAAACGTTTGGTGTCAAAATTTGGGTTTAGATAGGCTTTATGCTAATAATGTCGTTTAATTAATAAAAAACTTTCAAATTACGATATTGAGCATAACTCCAAATTTAGACCTCAAACTAATGTCAAATTTTAGGACATGTTTATAAATCAGTAAAAAAGGTTTCTGTCCTCTCACATATTCAAAAATCTCGTTTTAAGGTCAAAAGGTCATAATGGTCAACATTTAAGCAATTAACGGAAACATGCAAATGAATCAGATTAATTAGGAACCAAGTTGTATAACCTCAGAGGGTTTTACTAACCTATAACCTGGTCCTAATGGAACTCTAAGGCATATTTAAACAAAGCTAAATCGGGTCAGAACTAAAAGTCAAAGCAAAAGTCTACTTTTGCGACTTTCGGTTCCGAACCGAGCCTAAACTCAAAATTGTCGGGTTGAACATGCTTAGACATGTTCTTACATTAATTACCAAGTTATATAAGTGTTAAAACAGGTTTCATAGCTTCTACATTGTTAATTATGAGTTTATTTGCAAAATAGCTTTCTTTGACTTTTTAATATTAAGTTTGACCTGACAATTGACCTAGTTAGAGTGGAAATCAGAGGGTGCCCTTTTAAGGGTTTATTACCAACATAATTACCAACTCATAGCCACTTTCAATTTGAAAAATGACTGGACCATTAGTGATTAATCACTAAGTCAAAGCTTAATTACGACGGCTTTGACTTTTGGTCATTAGACTAATAAAACTTGAATTAGGCAGGCTAAGAATGCTTACAAAGGCTCTTAGCACGAATTAGGAGCTTGTGGAATCTTGCTTGAAGTCCAGATGTTTTGAATAAATTTTTGAATGGTGCAAAGAACTAGCAAACAATCAAGAGCTTATATAGGAAAAAAAAAAACAATCCTCGATATCACTCGACACAAGTCTACACATGATTCCTGATCATCCCAGGTGTCCCCTATGCATGAAATACCATTGGTGCAGCCCCTGAATTCGAAAACCATGCTTCTAAGGCGGTGGAACCTGCTAAACCTGCAGTTGTCCATTATTCTGCCCAGATACAGCCCTTACGGACCGTAAGCTTAAGCCCTTACGGTCCGTATCCGTAATTCAAATTTTTATCGCCCAGTTAAGCTGTCTTACGGGCCATAAGGCAAGAGCTTTGCAGTCCGTAAGCCTTCCGTCAGAGACAAAATTTTGAGAACTTATAACATTTGACCATACAACCTATCATATCTCGAATCTCTGGTCACCATCAGCAGTAAGGTCCATATGATCAGGTCTGCATTGCTAAGAATGCATTGCCATGCATTGGTTGCCTTGGAGTCTTGTAAAAAAAGAGGTTATTGAATGAAATTTGTCGATTTTGCACATGGGATTCCAAATTCTTGGATTTGAATATTGAATTATTCATTACATGATTTAACCGGATACCCATGAAATCTTACTCAGATTTTTATGGGAATGTAATTATATTTTACTAAAGTTGAAAAATGTTAAAAGGTCACTCAGAGGTAATAATTAACATGTTGACACTTTTAATTTCTTCATATATCCTTTTTAGTCATGATTCGGGTTTATAACATGTTTAAAATCCATGACACGTGTCTTTATTATATTGGTCGTGATTTTACGAGGTGTTACAATAAGGCAAAGAATGCGCCAAGGAGCGGTGAAACCGAGATTGACTTTATCAAGAATGCCTTGCTAGCATATAGAGAGAACAAGAAAAACTAGTTCAAGTACATGCATTGTTAGGATGTATGTAGGTACGCTTCGAAATGGGTGAGTGTCCCTCCTGCTAGCGAGTCAACCTCATTTAAAAGATTAAGAACACCCTCAAGTACAATCTTAATTTGGATGATTTTGATGATTCCCCTTCCCACCCACCCGACAGAGACACGTCAAAAAAATGGATTCAAAGAACGAGATCGAGTGTGGCCTCGAGTTCGGCATCGAGTTCGGCCTCGGCTAAACGGTTGTACACCGACCAGTTGGAAGATCTTGGGACGAAAATTGATACATTTAAATTCCTCCAACAACAAAGGATCGAGTTGAGAAAAATATCCACGCGTCGTACGATAATAAAGGTGTCTCTAAAACAAAAACGCGAAGATATGAAATTTCTTGCCATGCCCGTCGATCACCTTACCGGCACACAATTGGCAATGACGTTGGAAATGAAAGAAGAAATCATGAAAAAATATAACATGTAGAAATAATGAAGTTTTAAATTTTATGTATTTTTTTTCAATTTTATGTATCTTTTTTAATTTTATTTGTAGTTTTTAAAAATATTATATGTAATCTTCTATTTTAATTAGCGTAGTTTTTAAAAATTTTAAATAGTTTAAAAAATATAACAAAATACACATGGTTGGCCACGCCAGTCAAAGCCACGCCACACCACACCTAGCCGAAGCCACGTCACGCCACACCACAGCTTGTGAATCCCACACCTACCACATGTGGACCAATGCCCCTAATTAAAGCCCCCCGTCTTATCATGCACCCCCACTTCATAAGATACCCAATTTAATTTCTCATAACTATAAATTGGGTCATAAATGTAGGAACGTTTTACCGACCAAACGAGTCGTTCAGAAGAGTTCTTTTCAATACGAGAGGCGGAATTCAAACGTATTGAAGTTGTTTCAGCTGAATTACAAAGAATATCACTTTAAACTGTCTTTATATTGATATTAGATCGTATTACAGGCCTGGAGACACTTCGGCGGCACTTCGTTGCCGGAATCGAAAAGTTCAGAACTATTTCAAACGAAATCACAAGGCACCTATTTATAGACATGACTATTTCGCACGAACACACTCACGCGAAATCAACTTGCTATTTCGTACGAAACACCCAAATCTGATTTCGTGTGAAATCAACTCATCACACATATTTTATATTTTCTCGAACTACGTGCCCTGTTCTATATAAACAAATACAAGACTCGATACAAGACGAAGTCGACAGACGTATGCACCAACAGACTCCCCCTCGGATGTTGACGAAGTCTTTAGTGTCGAGTCTTCGGTTGTCAATCCTTCGGTCTTTATCAGTCCTCTCGCTTTTTCCAAAATCGCAACCTGACTTTATCTTCTCTTGATCAGGTCTCTTGAATCTTTTTCTCAGAATCATAATCCTGGCTGTTATCCTGTTTCAGCATCAGCGTCTTCAGACTCCCCATATCTATAAACTGGGATCGCAGTCTGGAATTCTGCATACCTGCACATACTCTACCAAAAACATAAGTTTCACATATTTAAGATTTGTCAAATTTATATTACTTGCAGGTATCATTCATAATGATTTATCATTTAAAAGTTTCTGATGTCCATTTGTAGGCAAATCATTCAAAATTTTCTCATTTTAAACAAACTCTCCCAAACCTGTTCATCATGCTTAGCACTCGGAATTTTGAAAATCAGCTTTTCAACATCAGTTGTCGAAATTTTTTTTTATTTTTCAAAATTTATGCTAAAACACACTTAAAATCTTTTTGGACTTTTGATATTTAAAGAAATGCAATAAAGAAATATGTACAGACAATATTTTTGTGAGTTTGTGTAAGAGGATCATATCAGTTTCTGAGACACATCACCAACACCGTTAAGTTTTAAACATTTTAAGTTCTAAACAATTCAGTTAGATTGTCAGTATACTGATCCACTTTAAATTTTCACACAAATTTCAACTGTTTCGAGATACGAGATTAATGTTTTAAGCACTTGAACTTATTTGTGTGTCCCACCTCAGAATATACTCCCGTATCCAGATCCCAATATTCAGTCTTACAGGTGAGTATACCTAGATGATATCTGTAAAGGGTTAAATGCGAGGGCCATGAGAGCTCAGGCTATTGCTTCCGCAAAATCAGAGAGATGATGGCTTCGACTTTAGGTGTGTTCCTTTTAGAGAATCTTTTCTTCAACAGCACATGATTAGCATTTTGCAATGTTTCATCATTTTTATGTTGAGGGGGGTGCTATATTTCAAGCAAGCAGAAAGTATTATACGGGGACTAGGCCATTGCTTCCGCAAAATCAGAAGTCCCGGGATAATACCCCAGATATCACTTAGCATAAAGACCTAGTATCTCAGAAAGGGGGATCTTTCAAACAAGATTTCGGGGTTACCCATATATCCTAGAGATGTTCCCCACGATATAAGTAAGTTTGAAATTTAGGTTTATATCTCGACACAATTTACTAAATGTGCAAAAACCTACCGGCACATCATCAGTGAGACCGTTTATCACATTTTAACTTTCCAATTCTTTAGCATGCCGTGAATGTCTTCTGATGTACTATCATTTCCTATTTTTCACAACAAAACTCATTTTTTATTTTATCATGTTTTTGACTTTTTTCAAATTTTCTAATGTTTTTGGATTTTCTGAAAATTCTTACTCCCCCTAAAATTCAAAACCATTTAAAGAAATTTGAAAACAAACTATACAAATAAAATGACAACTGCTGTGAATTGCTTCAAATCGCCATCCACTTGACATAAACAATCAGAACTCCCCCTTACAACAAATTATTTTCCCATTATGATTTCAAAACACTTAAGTTTGTTTTAATCAAAATGGTTTTTCCGGAAAATAAGTTTTGTTGAATTTTTCAAACCTATTTGTAGGTTAAGGGATAAACTCATCACATTGTTTTTCCAAAATATCACTTATAAGAAATCAAGTACAACTTAATGTCCTTGATTAGCCACTTGCAAGATACAAACCAATAACCACTTGTAGGTTATTCACAAACACATTTTACCAAGAATGATGCCGATTCATGCTCCACGCTTACCAACCTGGAAGCTCCGGCAAGTCAGGATTTTTAGTTAGAGAAATTCTCCCAAGCCTGACGGTCCTTGGGAGATTCCGAGTTATCAACACTCGGTTGCTTACCTTCCATCTTCTTTTCATAGAATTCCTTTACCCCTTTTACCTTTCCATCAATCATTTTTCCAAAAATGTGTTTCACTTTGGGGTTAAAGGCCGTTTCAATATCAAATTCCTTCTTTTCAGAAAAAATTTGATTTGAAATCTCAATCTTTCCAATTTTTAGTTTAAAATTTTCAGCCCTCAATGGTGGAAAATTTACATCATCCATTGGCGGCACTGATGTCTCAACTTTTGTCTCAACGTGTGGCTCCTCTGATTTTGTGGAATCAGATTCATCATCAGAACTATCACTAGAATTTTTAACAACCCACTTGCGATTGTCAAGATCAACTTTCCTATTGTAAACCATTTTTGAACATTCTCCAACCTCAAATGTTGAGTTTTCAAAGATTTTAAATCTGTTGGCTGGTGGTTTACTTTTCTCAAAAACCTTTTCTTTCAGCTTATTAGAGACTCCTTGTTTTGTTTGAATTGCTTTAGAACAATTCCTGGCAATATGACCAACTGTTTTGCATTGAAAACAGGTTCTCGTCTCCTTCTTCTTTTCAGCAACTTTCTTCTTCAATTCTTCTTGCTTCTTGGCAAGGAATTCCTTGTTTGTCTTCTTCCAGAATGAAATTTTTTCTTCTTTCTCAACAAAAGTACCTGAAACAAATACAGTTTTTTATTTATAAATTTTCTCATTTTTATAATTTTTCGGTGGAATAAAACCTAAACCCTTCTTTTTGAAATTACCGTTATGGTTTGGTTTCTTTTGATAACCTGTACCAGAAAATAATTGGGTTTTTCAGAAAAATTTACATCTTTTATTTCAGAAATATTAATTTCTGTAAGTATGAAAACCTTTTTGATCATTTCAGTTTTAACACCTCTTATTGGAAATTCTTCATTTAAAAATAATTTGTCAGAATCATTCAATGTATATGCTACTTTGAATGTTTCGTCCTTCAAATTATTTCTTGACATCAGAAAATCTTTATTGTATACTCTTTTGCCCTGTTTGACTTTTGAACTTGACATGTCGGGCTCAGACTTTGACTCTGATTTTGACTCCGACTTTGACTCCTCCGTTTCATCTTTATCTAACACCTGATCAACCACTTTCTTTATTAACTCGGACTCATGATCAGTGTCAGATGATGTGAACGTGACATCAATACTTTCTGGCAAATTTTCTGAAGACTCGGATTCCCACTGTAAATTTGTTGCCTTTTTTACTCTTTCTGAATTAGGATTTCGTGGAGAATATCCATTTTTGAGTGGGGGTGGACACTTGTTATAGCCAACACTTGGTTTCTTACCAGAAATCTTCTCTTCAGTAACTTCTTATGTTTCAGAATTCTTCTCTTTAGATTTTTCTTCTTTAAATGTCTTCAGGTCTTCCACTATAGGGTAAATCATGTCAACCACAAAAGTAGAACATGAGTAACTTTTTAATAACCTATTTACTCTTTCTGTTTCTATTCTTCGAATTTCCAATTTTTTTTCAAGCTCATCACACATCTCAGTGTAATAGTTAACACTATCTAGCTGTCTCATGTACGCTCCTTTAAGTGTCTTCATTGATGTAGCTTGTTCACTGCTTGACTCGTTGTATTTATTCATTGCTTTGTTTAAGACATCATATGATTCTTTCATCCTGTTCAACTTGTGAATCAATTCACTGTTTTGCTTCTTCATAGTATCACAGTTTTCACAACTCTCAATTACTTTTTCTGCAACAGCTTCCTTTTTAACCTCAAACACTGGAATTTCTTTGTCCTGCTTCTTTATCTCACAAACCTCTTCTTCAACATTTTCATCTTTCTTTGCTAAATACTTTCTAATTTTCTCTGCCCAATAATCATCAGTAATATAACCATCACTATTATCATTGACAATTTGAGCAACAAAAGCTTTATGCCCAGAAGTTTTGTTAGGATCATAATCATCCCAACTGAAATCTTTCTAGCTGAAACCCTCTGGAAGTCTTTCATCATCTTGATCTATCATTTTGTTCATCACACATGCTTTACTCTATGCTGAAATATATTTATCCCAACTATCTTCTTTTGATGAACTTCCATCTTCTTGATTAACAAGACAAGCTTTCTTTGAATCTTCGATCACCTTTCTAGCATGTGCAGTTTGTTGTTGTTCTTGTTGATACGGTTGTTGAGCAACTTGATGATAAATCGCCTTTCGATAGTAATCATTGTTTCCGAAAGGATTCTGAGCTCCACTTGCTTCACGATTTGTGCATTCTCTCTTGAAATGCCCTTTTTCCCTGCAACGAAAACAAGTAACTTTAGATTTATCAAATCCTAAAGTAGAGATATTTGCATCACGGAAATCATCTCTTCCCGTAATTTGTTTAAATTTTTCAGCTCTTCTCAACACGCTCGCTAAACACCACTTTATATCCATCAACTCCATTACCTCAGCATCAACCTGATCGTAATCCTCTTTAGTCAACATGGGATTTCCGATCTTCCCTGCAACCAAACTTCCATACGACTCAAGCACAGTCACCAACAGAGACATATGGCTTTTTGCAACTTCTTCTGAGTAGTTCTGATCATTCTCAAGATTTAAAGCAATGTTGCATTGAAGAACTTTGCCACTCTTTGTTGCGGAAAAATGTGGATCAAATGATGGAAATGAAGTAAATCCCATTTTGCTATTTGATCCTTGAGATGAACTTTCAGAAGAACTTTTTGCATTGAAGGCAGTTTCAATCTTTGGAGAAAGGTTGGTTTTATCACTAACACCACCTTTGTAATACAAATCAATGTCTTGTTCTCCATCATAGTTCTTCATTCTTGCTATCTTTCTTTGTTCCATCTCCTGTGCTTCAAGTTGTTTAATAAAATCACTAAGCGTTATCTTGTCAAAACCCGGTTTATTTTTCAACATCATAAGATACGTGCCCCAAACATCATGTGGCAACGCATCAGCCAATTTTTCAATCAATTCATCTCTATCTTTATTGATGCCCAATCTGTTCATATTCTTCAATAAATTGCAATATCTTTCAATGATCTGTTTGGTGCTTTCATTTCTTAAACCACGGAACAAATCAAATTCCTTCTTCAAAAGTGACCTTTTGTTCTTGATCATCTCATCACTTCCAAGAAATTTTGACTCTAATTCTTTCCATATCGAACATGCACTTCCGTTGTGTTGGAGTAAAATCAATATGTCTTCTTTAATAGCTTGTTGCAACAAACTAACCCTCATTTTTCCATCTTTATATTTCTTTTTCTCTTCAACACTCAGATCTCTGATTGCAAGTTTCACTCTATTATCCCCAACTGGTCTACTATATTGAAATTCAGTATGTTCCCATGCATCTAAGTGATATGCTTGAACCCAGTTTCCAAAACGTTCAGCCCATCCACTATACTCCTCAATACTCATTAGCTTAGGCGGTTTTTGTGTTGTCCCTGTTTCATTTTCAAGCAACGTACTTTGACTAACAGTCATTGGACTAGCAAAGGCATTGTAGAACTCGTTTTCCATGATTCGGTTATCAAAATTCTCAAACACATCTTTTCAAGCGAAATCAACCCTTTTCAAACGAAATGATTTTTCAAACGAAATACTTTGTTCAAACGAAATAACCTGGAGACAACTTCAAACGAAATCAATTCACACGAAATGAGATGCTTTCGTACGAAATAGGTGATTTCGTACGAAATGAAATATTTTCACACGAAATAAGGTATTTCGTGCGAAATAAACCAACAATCAGCTGATTTCGTGCGAAATAACAGACTGTCACACGAAATGAAGACACTTTGGTACGAAATAGTGATTTCGTACGAAACAGCTCACACGATATGCTGATTTCGTGCGAAATAAAGAATCTATTCCGTGCGAAATACTGCTGATGTCATCATGTCGGCCAGATTTTTGTCCAATTAATCAGGTTTTAGTTCGATTTTAGATCTGAAACTTTCTAGGCTTTGTTAAAACAGAGTTTAGTATATAATGTGTGAAAATCAAGCCATTTTATCTGTCAAAAGTTGTTAATTTTGAAAAAGAAGATGTAGAAAACAGAATTTGCAGCTGAAATGGTAAGAACTCCTCCTCCTGAGCTCTGATACCACTTGTAGGATCGTTTTACCGACCAAACGAGTCATTCAGAAGAGTTCTTTTCAATACGAGAGGCGGAATTCAAACGTATTGAAGTTGTTTCAGCTGAATTACACAGAATATCACGTTAAACTGTCTTTATATTGATATTAGATCGTATTACAGGCCTGGAGACACTTCGGCAGCACTTCGTTGCCGGAATCGAAAAGTTCAGAACTATTTCAAACGAAATCACAAGGCACCTATTTATAGACATGACTATTTCGCACGAACACACTCACGCGAAATCAACTTGCTATTTCGTACGAAATAGCCATTGCTATTTCGTACGAAACACCCAAATCTGATTTCTTGCGAAATCAACTCATCACACATATTTTATGTTTTCTCGAACTACGTGCCATGTTCTATATAAACAAATACAAGACTCGATACAAGACGAACTCGACAGACGTATGCACCAACAATAAAAATGTTATTTTATAGTAGGGTTGTCAAAAACTCGTGTTTCGAAAGTTGCTCGGATTTAATTTGAAAAAAAAAACTCGTTTGATATGGCTTGGTCTAAAACTTAGCTAAGCCGATTCAATTTGGTTAGAAAGTGAGTCTAGCTTCGTAACGAGTTGGACTGATTCGGTTTGGCTCTCTTATTAGCTCGCCTCGATTTGGCTATGGTTATTTTACCTTTAACATATTTTATTTTTATATACATATAATATATTATAAAAAAATGATTATTATTTGTGAGTATTTAAGTGTGTAATTAATATGTATGAGACTATGAAATATTTTGGGGTTGATTAGGATGCTAATGAATTCATAATTTATTTCGTTTAATGAAACTTATATATGTGATTGAACTAGTCTTAAGCTACCCGCGTTGCGGGCCAGTCGGCATAAAAACGTGCTACCAACGTTGAAGAGATGGGGACATAAAACCATGCTAAGTAGCATCGAACGAAGACCAAAACCGGGTAAAGCGTAAAAAAATACGAATTTCCAACACAAAGTGACTTACGTGATGTAAGACGTAGAAGGAGTCGAATTTATAACGATACGTATTAGAAAGTGGAGGGGGTAAAACAAGCTTAAAAGACCAAATGTGACCACCAAATACAAATGAAAAAAAAACCTGAGGGACAAATGTGACTATCAAACACTGTGCTAAATAGCAACGAACGACGAACAAATCCGAAAAAAACGTAAAACAAAAACTAATAAAAAAACTAAAATTATTTAACATGTGTGACACAAATTATAAAAACTAAAGTTTTGTTACAAAATGAAAAATCATAATGCCCAAAAAAAAGAAAAAAAGCAAAAAATATAATATTCCTCCGTATGTTATTAAAATTAAAATTGAGAGATTTAATAACTATAATAATAATAATAATAAGAGTAAACTGCAATTTTACCCCCTGGGGTTTAGGCCAATTGGCACTCTGACCCCCTCTAACGAAATAATTGCAATCCCCCCCCCCCCATATTGTTGTTATGTCACAAGATTACCCCCTGTGAACAACTTCTGTTAAAAGTCAACATAATTAAGTAACGGTCAAAGGATATATAGGTCATTTCCACTATACTTTTGTATCTTACACATTATAACCCCCTGTACATTTGAGACTCCTAGCACTCTTACCCCCCACCTTCCCACACCGCTCCTCCACATCTCCGGCGATCTTCATCTCCGGCGACACAAATTTCATGTCGTTTATATGCGTTATTTGTTGAAAACATTGAGCTAGTGAAAGAAACCGCTGAATCGTTGATATCTGATGGAGAGGGTGAAACCCGAGCTTTAGAGTGTCTGAATATGATGTTTTATGTATATTTGATGTGTTTACATGCTTAGAATGAAGTAACTAGGAGAATTTGGTGATTTGCAGGTTAAGCACGTAATTCGGTGTGTTTATAATGGATAAAGACGGAGTTGCAAGCATTGGATGGGATATTGCAGCTCGAGGATGAATATTGAAGTTTGTTAGGGTGATATGAAGGCCCACGAGTGAAAGGAGTATGAAAGAACAAAGTTCAGGGACCATTCGGTACTTAATTGGAAGTTGCTTTGTGCCTAAATGTGCAAGAAACAAGATTCTACAAAGTATAGGGGCCGTTTGGTAATTAATTAGAAGTTAATTATAGTTGAAATATTGAAGAAATAAGAGATATTGAAGTTTGAGGGGTCTCCGGGTCATTAAATGAAAGATATGTGACAGTTATATTTGAAGAGAAGTGAAAGTATAAAGTAGAGGGGTCAATGTTGACATTTGCTGAAAGTCATATATGGGTGTCAATGGTGAGACATGGAATCACGTTTTCACCCATGGTTCATAAACCATGGGTCACGGTTTAGGAAGGTAGAGATATGTTTCAACAGCAATCCTAGACCATCACCCACATTCTACACCTTCACCCCCAAGGTTTAGGTATGCAAGGATAAAAAAACAAACAGGGACCTTACACCTTGACCCACACTTCAGACCTTCACCCACGGTGGAGGTAATGTTGCCAGCTCTGTGTGAACCGTGACCCACGGTTCTGAACTGTGGGTGACGCTGGGGCAATAGGGGGCCCGAATTTGATGATTTTGATGGGCTTTTATAAGATAAAAACCCTAGTTTCTCATTATCTTATCATTTACGATTAATCAAGGCATCAAGGAACCAAGGGTTCTTTCATCCAATTCCATCAAGATTCTCCATTCAATCACCGAATCAACCATGATTTCTTCATCAAATCAAGCCTTTGAAGATTCTTCGTACGAGATGAGCGGCTAAACTTTTTGTGGTTTCCTCCGGATGGAGGGTTTTTGTAAGTTAATGGATATTATGTGTTTGATACAATCGTTTTAACTTGGTGATCTAAGCATTCGATGCTTTTCACCATTGATTTGATTTCTTGATTGTAAACAGTTACGTTTATTTAAACCTTAATTTCTAAGCATTCAGTTCCCAAGAGTTCTAGTAATTGGGATATTTTTGACATGGGGTTAGGGTTTGTAAATTGTAATTAATAATCATTCGATAACCTCTCGTTATGTATTGACCGGAGTACTTAGTCGTTGGTTATCACAATTAATTAATCAAAATTAACACCTATGTCTATGTAGGTAACGATTAAACACATAGTTGAAGTTAACTGCAAAACCTGAAATCTGGAGGAACCATCTTTCCTCTTATTGATTTAAATCACAATTTTTATTCGTTAATTTAGTTCTTTCACATAATCAAACAAACCAATTTTTCAATTCAGTATTAGTTAATTAATACTTAGCATCATAACACTTTCCACAATCCTCCTCTGGTTCGATATCCGACTTATCCTATGTACATAGTTTAGTTGGTTTTTGCATGTCCATAACGACAGACATCAAAATGGCGTCGTTTCCGGGGAGGTGTGCGCAAAGTGCTTAGAGTTAAGTTCTAGTTCTGGTTAAATATACAAAAATCCAAAAATAGTGTCTTTTTAGTTTGTTCTGTTTTGTTCGGATTTACGCGAGGTTTTCTTGTTTCTGTTTGTGCAGGTGATCTAGTAAGTGTATGCATCATACTCGGAATTCTGGGAAGTCATCACCATTAGTGTTCGACCCAGAGATCGAGAGAATAGTAAAGCATACAAAGAAAGTACTACATCGTGAGAACACGATTCTACAATCACCTATACCAACATCTAAGACAATGGAGAACTCAGCAACCTCAGAGAAACAACCGCAAGACCCACTTCCACAGCAACAATTCTCACCAACACCTACCCACCCTTCACCAAACACTACCATACCAGTTCCACCACAACCACCGCAATCTACACAACCTACCTCTACCTCCCCAGTACCATCATTCTCAACCTTTTTCCCAAGATTTGATAACAATCAACCAACTTCCACCCAAGCAACATCTCTTCAATACCCAACTACAACCTAGACTGTCAATTTACAACAGTCATCTCCTTATGTTAGAATTATTCCTGATGACACTCCATCACCGAGTCAGACTCAAGCACCTAACGCAACATCAATTACGCCAGCCACCCGACCAGTTATTTCACAGCAAAGTCGGCCAATGCCACATCTTTATAGATCGACCATTTATGATCAAGGAAATAATTCAGGGGATTTCGACGATGGCTTTGAGGAATATGATAACTACGTGGGTCAAAACGAGAGACAAGTGGTGAATACGGGTATCTACGAGGGGCAAATGATTGGGGCAGGTGGATTCGAAGGAGTTAATCAAGGGAATTTGGGTTATCAAACGTTTGTGCAGCAACAACAAGTTCCATATCAACAACCGCAGGTGCAACCGATTCTGATACAACAGCAATATAATCAACCTGACCCAATCAATCAGCAGCCTGTTCCGAGAAGGCCGGTGGTGGATATTCCATTACCACCACCGGTACCTCAGATGTCGGGTCAGGTAAGACCACTGCCGCGAAACTTACACCGACCGATGAATTTACCGGAGGGTATTCCACGGAGAAATAATCAGGGTCCAGTTCGGGGTATCGAGAGCCACTTCAGGCCTGCTATAGCTAATAACCCCTCACTAGTTGTGATTTCGCAACTACAAGGAGGGCGGTCATTCAAAGTATGAACACAATCAATATCCAGCCTGCCTAAGTTTCATGTTCACGCACATGAAGAACCATATCTACACATTGCTGCATATTATGCACGTTGTAACACTATCAGCAGTCAAGGCTTCTCAGCTGATGATGTGAAGTTGGTATTCTTCCAATTCACACTCGAAGACAAAGCGCAGCAATGGTTCCATTCATTACCGTCAGCTTCAATTTTCACATGGGGCGAAATGCTGCAGCAATTTCTAGACGAATTTTATACTCATTTGCGTACTAACAATGCCAGCAAGGATATTCGGGGATTTTGACAACAGCCCGGTGAGTTATTTCATGAAGCGTTCAATCGCTTCAAAATGATGCTCAAGAACTGTCCACATCATGGTATATATTTGTGGGAGCTTATGAATACATTCCACGAAGGCCTAACAGATGAAGATGCAAGGGATGTAAATTCAATATCCAATGGTACTTTTGGAACGAATTACGAAGACGATGATTGGGAATATTTAGAAAGAACCGCAAGGGCGTCAAAACGTAAATCCCAATCTTCTAGAAGTGTACGACATTCGACAGTGAGAGCAGTAGAGAATCCACCGGAGGTAAGTGGTCAGTTTCCGTTGTGTGGACATTGTGGAGATTTAGGGCATATAGCGGATCAATGCCCAACCGTTCATCGTGAAAGTGAGGATGTGAACTTTGTGCAAGGCGTGGGTGGTGGAAGAAATTTCAACATGCAGTCCAACACATATCACCCAGGCCTCAGAAATCACCCGAATTTAAGCTATGGGAATACAAATAATCAGCTAAATCCGGGATTTCAAGGCAACAATCAATCTAGTGGTCAACGGAACTTTAATCAGAACCAACTCCAAGGTAATTTTCAAAGTGGCTACCAAAGCAACCAAGGAGGACCAACTGGCTCTTCTAACACTTCGGGGAATAATGATATGATGGAGATGTTGAAAGCAATTCAGCTTGACTTACAAAATCAAAGGCTTGAATTGCAAAATCGTGCTCAAAAGGATGAGATGCAAGATAAGGTTGTTCAATCATTAACTACATAAATGGCCCAACTTGCAACTGAGATAGCAGAGTTGAAGCAGAGGAATGGGTGCCGACTCTTAACTAACCAACCTAATTTGTTGCCTTAACCATTTCAACTTAAGCTCCTTAGTGTCATGCTATCCTTTCCCAGCATGCCATTCTACACCATGTCTAAACTTTACTTACATAAATAACACTATTTATTTCAAAAGAAGATCCTAGAAGGATATTCTATTTATGCAGAGTATGATAAAGATAAGAACTTTCCCACAATTACCCAAGTGTTTAAGATTCTTGAAGAACAAAACAGGTGTGTAATGTATGTTAATTTTTAGCACTAATTAACCACTTAATCAGTTTAAAAAAACAAACAAATTGAGTAACTATTACCCCCTTTCAATCGATAAGGATTGGTTTCTACTCCAGGATGATACGGCTGCTTATTCTCATGTATTCACTGTTACCATCCATGTTTGCGTTTTTGATAGTCTTACAAATTCAGCATCCCTTCACACACACAGAGAGACCCTGAAACACAAACCAATCAACATCAATAGGGCTCACACACACTTATTCAAAACCATATCAAAATTAAACACATACCAGATTATGAGGCACACATCAGTCAATGTTCGGACGACCGGTGACTCTGGCGGCATTGAACACGTGGGTAGGCTTCACTGCGGTGATGTTAGCGTTCTGTTTGGATTCGCACTCGAGTTGTTTAGCTATTTCATATTTTCTTCTGTAGCATATTAAAGGATAGCTTATGAATGAAAGACCTTTTCTCAGGTGCAATCAAATTTAAGAATGTATAATAATAAATAAGAAAAATAGAATAACTCACCTATTGGGGTTCATTTTCTTGTGTATTGATAAGGACTTGTACTTGCTCTTGAGAATGCTACATAATTGGCCATGACTAAATGAGTTTCTGTTTCGAGTTGGTAACTTGGTATGACCTGTTCTTTCCTTTTCTTTTCTCATTTTTGTTATTAGTGGATGAGTAGGCGCAATATAGGTGGTTACTGTGCCCAGTTAAAAACATTTTACGTATATAATCACCTTTTTTTGGTTCATTATTTATATCTGTTGGGGTTTTTCATAACTAATAAGTGCTAAAAATCAACAATAAACTATTATTCAAAATGATGTGGGTAGGGGGTCAGTTTTTATTTCCATTATTAACACATTGTATATGAAAAGAACTTATAACTCAAAAACTACGTCAAAATGAAACGAGTCAAGTGAGTCGAATGATTTGGAGACAGATTTGGAGAAACGATCCTTTCATTTTTGGGAGAAAGTGGCTGATAAGACAAATAAATTACTACTGAACACATATATAAAAAGAAAAACAGGTACAAATGGAGATATGGAATCGAAAAGCGAAAAAGTACCTTATCTGCGTAGGTATCGGGCACACGCGCATCACCTGGTAAAGGAGTCATAAATGTAGAGTTAGTAATCTCACTAATTAAGATGGAGCACAAGTGGCCCAGGCAATATACCAAAACAAAATAATGGTTACAGTTATAATAATTTGACCATGTCATTATCCTAAGATAGTACAACAAACCAATCAAATTCATTAAAAGTGATGACTTGGCTCATTAACCAAGCATTCAAAGATGATCACAAAAGCACACCCGACGCCTACCAAATCACAATATACCAAAAAAACATTGATTAAACTAAAAAGCCCAAGAGCTTCGCATACACGAGCTATGTAGTTAATATCAGTTATATTGGTCCCATAGTAAAATATCGGTATCAAACTAAGCAGTTAATGCGGAAAAATATCGGTTCTCGGTCAAGGACCGATATCTGAGATATCGTTTATCGCGGTGAGATATCGGTGAGATATCGGTAATTTATAATATCATGCATAAATATATATATATATATATATATATATATATATTTATACATATATATATTCATATCTAGAGCCTATATATATATACTAGAAGTCTAGAACCTATATAATATTAATAGCAAAATAAAGATTTGTTCATCAAGAGGTGGTAGAAATCTAGGTGTGGGAATGAAAGTCTCAAAAGGTGGTGAATACTTTGTCCCACATTGGTGTGGGAACAAAGTGAGTGGTTGTTTATAAGGTAAAGCTTTTACTACTCCATTGTAGCTTTATGACATGTTTTACCACAAGTCCTACCCGCGCGTAGGGGGTGCAAAAAGTGAGTTTCTGAACTGGAATTTGGTTGAACTCGTGCATGCCCGCGGGTGTCAGTTTTTGCACGTACACAAATGCCCTTTTTGACTGATTTTTGCAGAGAAATATAAAAAATGCCCCCTTTTTGACTGATTTTTACAGAAAAATATAAAAAAAGCCCCAAACGAGATTATCGCCAAGACGACCAAGATGAGATATACCAAATATCAGCGATATTTCGGAAGTTTTCGCCGATATTCTCGCTGCCGATATTTTGGCCGAGATTATAAACCGAGAATCTGCCCAACCTCCGATAACCGATATATCGGTGATATAGCACCGGTATATCGCCGATATTGACTGCATAGGTATCAAATCGGTCAGAATATTGATACCAATATTATCGGCGATATTGACCGACATAACCGATAGATATTAAAATTACCGATAACTCACCGAGATAACCTATATCTCAAATATCGGTCCTTGACCGATATCCGATAAGCAAGCTTTATGTACTATGGCTTTGGCTCATCATGATATTATCTCTCTTTCACAAACTGATAATTATATTTTTTTTAAATACACATCAACATAACAAATAATTAATTTCATGTCACTACAATAGTACCACATTGACCAAACCACAAGTCAAAGTCAACCCCCCCCCCCCCTTAAAAAAAACAAATAACTTGATGGCTGCATCCGGAGACCAATAACTTGAAAGTCTCACCTAAAGTGTTATTATTCAAAAAGTCTCTTAAATAAATATATTTGAACAAATGAGAAGCTATTATAACATGGGTATCAATAGTTTGGTACTTAGTTTCTTTTTACTAAGCAAAGTGACAACTGAAATGTCATAATTATACATATAAACATGAATACAGAGTCAAAGTAATAAAAATTTAAAACTTTTCATAGCTTATTCCTACAAAATGCTTTTAAGAACTCATACCATAAGATTTGAGTTGCTCAATTTGCAAATCATATTTTAATATATTATGTTATTGCCCTTTATTGAACACAAATATCAAAGAGATCAAAACCAAATAATCCAAAAATCACAAAACTTACTACTCAACTGTCACGACCCCCGTCTCGGTGTTACCCGGTCCAGGAGCCGCGGGACAGAAACCCGTGGTATTTTATTATTTGAGTTGACAGTGGAAGATTTACAGGATCTTTTAAAACTTGAAACTGCCCACTTATTTCATTTCGTAATTTGGGACAAACCCCATAATTTACAATAAAGGTGATTTCACTGGGAAATCCCTGTTTTTACAAAAAACATGTTTCTTTATTTTATTAAGCCACTTCTTCAAGCTTGCAGTGCTACACGGCACTTTTTCCTGGATCACAGCAGATCACCTGAAACATGTTTTAAAAATATTTTATCAGCGGCGAAATACTGGCGAGTCATTCAAGTTGCACAAAACACCACATTGTTATAATCTACAGTATTAAGGGTGATTACATTGTTTTTATCAACCAATTACCCCAAATCGGTATTTGTCACTCGACTGTATCTGTGACTATGGTCAGATCACCCATTGGCTAACCCGTTGTCCAATGGTGACGAGTATCAAGTAATGTATACAAAACCCCACATACCGGCAGTAATTGAAGATTACAAAGACTTAATCCCTGTAATTATAACTTTGAAAATAAATAAGGTTTTGGAAACAATTTGGTAAAAAGAGAATGACTCACATTGCAAATTTAAACGGGCAAAGTTTAGCCTACTGATAAGCCTTGTAACCTAATTTAAATGACAATGCATACGAACTAGGTCAATAACTTAATACAACATTTACGATAACTCACAAGATTAAAACCCTCACGACGAATGACAAAGTGCAATACTTAAACATCCATCGAATTCACGACGAATGACAAAGTATAGCCCAATTACGAGCAGCACTTAAACATCCATTGGATAGTTTCAATCGATCGGACATTAAATCGTAGCAGTAATCGAGTTAATACCCTGTAGTCGTAGCAGCGTTTCCCTACATAAAACTTCGAATTTGAGCAGTGGACTTCGTTTTTGAATGAGATTTTCAAACACAGACGAACTGCTCATGGCCAACATATTTATAGCTGATTTTTGGGTTTTACGCGGCCCGCGTAAACCCCTTCTTGACTCTTACGCGGCCCGCGTGGACTCCTAGTCTACGTATAGGTCTGGTTGGTCACGAGTAGGGTCGCCACGTGTCTGCCACGTGGACTGTAACGCTTATCCGGTCAACCTAACTTTGACGCGGCCCGCGTAACCTTATCTTAAGGTTTACGCGGCCCGCCTGAAACCAAAATTTGATTATTTTTCTTGATTTTTGATATGGATTAGGGTTTCAGGGGTCCGGGTTTTCACTTACGGGTCGTTTAGGGACAATTTTGCAGGTCCTTACATCCTCTGCACCTTAATTAAAATCTCGTCCTCGAGATTTATTAAAATAAGTGAGGATACTTTCTCTTCGTTTCCGATTCTAGCTCCCAGGTGTATTCGGGTCCTCTTTTCGAATCCCACTTGACTTTGACAAGTACCATTCTTTTGTGTTTGAGAAACTTGATCTTTCTATCTTCTATTTGAAGCGGTTTCTCCACGAATTTCAACTTTTCATTCACCTGTATATCTTGAAGAGGGACTACCAGCGACTCGTCCGACAGACATTTCTTGAGGTTGGATACATGAAATACATCATGTACCCCAGCTAATTCTTCCGGTAGTTGTAAGCGATAGGCAACCGGTCCTATTTTATGGATTACTGGGAATGGTCCTATGTATCTTGGACTCAGCTTTCCTTTCTTACTGAACCGAACTACTCCTTTCCAAGGAGAAACTTTCAAGAGTACCTTGTCTCCAACCCGAAATTCTAGTGGCTTGCGTCGAGTGTCTACATAACTCTTCTGGCGATCTCGAGCTGTCTTCGGTCTTTCCTTGATTTGAGTAATCTTGTCGGTGGTTTCTTGTACGATATCCGGACCTGATAATTGACTTTCTCCTATTTCTGCCCAACAAACTGGAGTTCTACACTTTCGTCCATATAGTGCTTCGAATGGGGCAGCTTCGATGCTTGAATGATAACTATTGTTGTAGGAGAATTCGATCAAGGGTAGGTGCTCATCCCAATTTCCACCAAAATCTATCACACATGCCCTAAGCATGTCCTCCAGAGTTTGGATCGTCCTTTCACTTTGTCCGTCTGTTTGGGGATGGTAAGATGTACTTAAATTTAGTCGGGTCCCCATTGCTTCTTGGAAACTTGTCCAGAAGTGTGAAGTGAAACGACTATCCCTATCGGATACAATGGAGAGTGGGACTCCATGTAAGGATACTACCTCGTCTACGTATAGCTTGGCTAATCTTTCCATGCTAAAGGTTTCTTTCATGGGTAGAAAATGGGCTGATTTGGTTAATCGATCCACAATTACCCAAATCGCATCATTACCCTTTCTGGTTTTGGGTAACTTAGTAACAAAGTCCATTGTTATGAGCTCCCATTTCCATACAGGCATTTCTAATTGTTGTAGTAACCCTGAAGGTTTCTGGTGTTCTGCCTTAACTTGTGAACAAGTTAGACACTTAGAAACATATCTAGCTATATCCTTCTTCATTCCTATCCCCCAGAAGTTACTTCTTAAATCTTGGTACATCTTATTATTACCAGGATGCATGGTATACCTAAATTTATGGGCTTCCTCTAAAATCTTATTTCTTAACTCTCCCTGCTTAGGTACCCAAATTCTTTTCTTGTGGAATCTCCAAATTCCATCAATGCCTTGCTCTAATTCCTTTATTCGTCATTTCATTCCTTCAGCATTGTCCTTGATTGCTATTTCTTGAACATTCTTCAATTGTTCCATTAAGTCTAATTGTAAACTTAATCTAAGAGCACAAACTTGCTTTTGCTTTTCATGATACTTACGACTTAAGGCATCTGCAACTACGTTTGCTTTTCCTTCGTGATATTGAATATCACAGTCGTAGTCACTTAGAATTTCCATCCATCTTCTTTGCCTCATGTTTAATTCTTTTTGCCCAAATATGTATCTTAGACTCTTATGATATGTATAGACTGTAAACTTACTGCCATACAGATAGTGTCTCCAAATCTTAAGGGCAAAAATTATTGCTCCTAATTCTAAGTCGTGAGTCGTATAGTTTTCTTCGTGCTTTTTCAATTGCCTTGAGGCGTACGCAATTACCTTTTTGCGTTGCATTAGCACACATCCTAATACTAGCTTAGAAGCATCACAGTAAACTTCAAAATCTTCTGTTCCTTCTGGTAAGGCAAGAATTGGGGTGTTTGTTAACCTTTGCTTTAAAATCTTAAAAGCCTCTTCCTGCCTAGGTCCGCATTCAAACTTAACTGATTTACAGGTTAGCTTAGTTAATGGTACAGCTATCTTAGAAAAATCCTTAATAAATCGTCTATAGTATCCGGCTAACCCTAGGAAACTTCTAACTTCCATATCTGATTGTGGAACCTTCTATTTGGTGATTGCTTCTATTTTGGAGGGATCTACGTGAATACCTTCGTGATTCACCATGTGTCCTAAAAATTGTACCTCCTGTAGCCAAAATTCACACTTCGAGAATTTGGCATAAAGCTTCTCTTTTCTTAACAAAGTTAAGAGTGCATGTAGGTGCTTACAATGCTCGTCCTGACTTTTGGAATAAATAAGTATATCGTCGATAAAGACAATTACAAATTTATCCAAGTACGGTTTACAAATCCTATTCATCATGTCCATGAATGCTGCAGGAGCATTTGTTAGTCCAAAGGGCATGACTGTAAACTCGTAATGACCATACCTAGTTCTGAAGGCAGTTTTAGGTATGTCTTCTTCTTGTACCTTCAACTGGTGGTATCCAGAGTGTAAATCTATCTTAGAAAAGTATCTAGCTCCTTAGAATTGATCAAAAAGATCATCAATCCTAGGCAATGGGTATCGATTCTTAATTGTAACCTTATTTAATTCCCTATAGTCGATACACATTCGCATCGAACCATCTTTCTTCTTTACAAACAACATCGGTGCTCCCCACGGGGATGAACTAGATTGTATGAATCCTTTGTTGAGCAATTCATCTAATTGCTTTTTCAATTCTAGCATTTCGGTGGGTGCTAACCGATAAGGTGCCTTAGCTATCGGTGTAGTTCCAGGAATTAGATGAATTCTAAATTCTACTTCCCTATCGGGTGGTAATCCAGGTAGTTCTTCTGGGAATACATCCGGGTATTCTGATACTACTGGAATTGCCTTAAGTTCCTTACCTTTAGTGTTAATGATTACCGAAATCAAATACACTATTCCTTGTTTTCTTGAATAACTAGCCACCTTCATTACTGAAATGAATTTCATTGGCTTACGTGGCTTATCTCCTGTAATCACCACTACTTCTCCTGTGGGTGTATGAATTTCTATAGAGTTCTTATCACAGAGGATTCGAGCATGGTTGGCTACTAACCAGTCTATTCCTAACACAACATCGAATCCGGCTAAATTCATAGGTAACAGGTTTGCAGAAAATTTATGGCCTAAAAGTTCTATCTTTTCTTTTCGCAAACCTTATCTATGTTAACAGAATTCCCATCTGTCGTTTCTACCGTAAAAATTTGTCTAAGGTTGGTTAAAGGTAGGTTAAGAGCTTGGCAGAATGAAGTATTTATAAAACTTTGGTTTGCACCAGAGTCAAATAATACTTTTGCATAAACGTCGTGAACTAGAACGTACCAGCTATTACATCAGGAATCAGTTCGGCTTCCTATGTGGTCAATTGGAAGGCCCTTGCGTTCTTCTTATTAGTTCATTCAGCAGGTTTGGCCTTGGTATCTGATGGCTTGACCAATTTAGGGCATTCTGGTCTGAAATGCCCAGCTTCTCCGCAGTTATAGCAGATCTTTGTTTTCTTTCTGCACTCTTCTTCACGATGTCCTAGAGCTTTGCAGAAGTTGCAGGTTTCATTGCATTTCCCAAAATGTTTCTTTTTACAGTTCCTGCAGAACGGCGGAGTGGAAGATTGCCCAGTTCCTATTTTCTTGAAGTTAACACTATTGCCCACACGGAATCCTTGAGAAATCTTTTGGGCCACTTCCTTCTTCCGGTTTTCTTCCCGCGTACGCACCAGTCCGTCCGTCAAAGTGTTGGCTAATTCCACCGCATCATCGATTGTGCGGGGTCTCGCAGCTTTGACAATATCACGGATTTCGTTAATCAAACCCCAGATGTAGCGAGAAATAAGTACCGGTTCTGGCGAGGCCAAAGTTGGTACTATTATGGCATACTCGAAGAAGGTCGAAGCATACCCTCTACAATCAACATCCACCATCCAGTGGTTTAGGAACTTATTTACCATTTGTTCTTTTTCATATTCGGGACAGAATTTTCTTTCCACCAAACTTTTAAATTCTTCCCAATTCATGGCATAAGCCACATCGCTTCCCTTGGCTTTTAGTACCGTATTCCACCATTCTAGTGCTCCTTCTTTAAAAAGATGCGACGCGTACATGACCTTGTCTTCCTCGGCACATTTACTTATTTTAATTACCGCTTCGGTTTTCTCTAACCAACGCAGTGCAGCAGTCGCCCCTTCGTTGCCTACAAATTCGATTGGTTTACAGGCAAGAAATTCCTTGTAAGTGCAACCAGGCGTTGCAGCTTTCATTCTTTTAAGGAATGGGGCTTGCACCACATCATCATTATCATTATTATTAATGTAGCCGCCTCCATTTACACTATTACTGAAATTGTCGCCGTGAGTACGTTTGCTGGGGACAATCGGTTGAGGTTCAACTGGATTTCGAGCAGCAGCAAGGATTGCTGGAATAGCATTGGCTATTCCTTGAGCAACGATGTTCTCTATATCTTGCCTATTCAGAAATTGATCTTCATGGTTTTGCTCATATTAGTTAACCTCGTTAACTGGTTCATTACCAGCGTGTTCCATCTGGTAATTAATATATATAACTTATTAGCATAAAATGAATAACAGCCAAACATAATAAAACAATTGCACATAGTCACGTCAACACATATAGCCAAAATTGTCGACTTTGCGACATTGATATTTTTATATATTAGTATGCGTCCGTACACATCGGTTATCTTACAAAAGTTTTATTTTTAGTTATTTTACATGATTATATTTTTATTATTATTATACAATCACAACCACACAGTCACACCACCACCGTCAGCTGGCATCTTAGAAGCGACGTTCCCTCTCGTCGTATTTCCAGGAGATCTGTTCTCCCACCTCCCGGATTCGATTCCCTGCGTCCACCAGCTTCTCACCAAAATGGCGGAGTTCAGCCAAGTTCTCATTGCTCATAGGTGGATGTAGTGGAGGCTCAGGATCAAATTGGGGAAAAAAGGTATTAGGGTTATTTAAAAGATTCTGAAATTGCCAGTCAGTGGTCCACCATTCTTCCAGCTCTTCTGGTAGAGGTCGGGGGTGGATAATAGGATCTGGGATAGCAGGTTCCAGATTAACTAGAAGTTGTGCTTCTGCTGGGTAATTGAAGAGGTTTTCATCGGCAGGTCCGATGAGGTCACTAAATGCAGTTTATGATCCAGCTCCTCCCATGATGGCATTTCCTGGGCTTTCTCTGAACTTTACCCTATCTCCTTTCCTTTGCCTTTATCAGTTGGATCCTCAGTCTTTATAACTTTCCGTGTTGCTGGTTTCTTCCTACGCACACGCCCCAGCCCACGAATCTTCTTTTCTTTTTCGGTTTGGGTTTCTCCTGGGGTTGGGCTTGGAATTCCATAGGTTCATCAGTATCGGCCAAGTAACCGGAAAAGTCCTCGGAAACTTCCATGTCAGCAGAATGGATAGTGATATTCTGAAGAGCTTCAGACAACTCATTCATGATGTTAGCATATATGAAGAAACACACAAAATTCTAGGTTAAAATTTTGTAAATTAAATTTTCACATAATCACAGAATGGCAATCCGAAAAATTAAGTATTTCTAAATACTTAATTTGCTTAAATCAGTGGCTCTGATACCACCTTTTTCTGTCACGACCCCCGTCCCGGTGTTACCCGGTCCAGGAGCCGCGGGACAGAAACCCGTGGTATTTTATTATTTGAGTTGACAGCGGAAGATTTACAGGATCTTTTAAAACTTGAAACTGCCTACTTATTTCATTTCGTAATTTGGGACAAACCCCGTAATTTACAATAAAGGTGATTTCACTGGGAAATCCCTGTTTTTACAAAAACATGTTTCTTTATTTTATTAAGCCACTTCTTCAAGCTTGCAGTGCTACACGGCACTTGTAGGATCGTTTTGTGACCCAAACGAGTCGTTCCGAAGAGTTTTTGTCAATACGAATGGCGGAAACAAACGTATCGAGTTCAGTTCAGCTAGAATATCACTTTAAACTGTCTTTAGATTGATATTAGATCGATTACAATGCTGTAGACACTTCGGCAGAGCTTCGCTACCGAAATCAGAATCGTTCCAAATGACTAGACACTTCAGGTATTTATAGTAGAGGTAATTCTGCTTGAAACTGCTCAAACGGAATCTAATTCCGCTCGAAATGGTACAAACGAAATCAACATCTGATTTCAAGCGGAATTAACCACTTAATTTCGTTTGAAATGACACTGTGTCATTTCAAGCGAAATTACCTAAAAACACATAATTCTTGTTTTTCGTGCCATGATCTATCTATACAAATATAAGACTCGATACAAGACGAAGTCGACAGACGTATGCACCAACAGACTTCCCCTCGAATGTTGACGAGTCTTCAGTGTCGAGTCTTCGGTTGTCAAACCTTCAGCCTTTATCAGTCTTCTCGCTCTCTCCAAAGATTCTTCATTGTAAGCATCCTCAATCAATCTCTTTCTTTTCTTCTTCTTCAGGATCTTGATCTGTCTCTAACTTCTCTTGATCAGATCTCTTGATTGTCTTCAGACTCCCCCTATCTATAATCTGGGATCGCAGTCTGGAATTCACAGGTTCAAGATCGTGATCTGGCTCACATCCTGCTCAGGATCAAAAACCTGGCTAACCTGCTGTAAGACCCTAATTCGTATTTGACAAAAAGTCGCAGCGGAAAATCGTGCCATAAAATTTTCTTTCGTTATATACGTCCTTACATTCTTAAAATTCATTTTATAATATGAAACATAACTTATCATCACTAAATTACATATTTAAAAATTCCCGTACAATCTATGTTGTGACTCGGTCTTCGATTGCTACTCCTTGTGAGGATAATCCGTGATTCGTACAACCTGCACCCACCACAAACATACGCATCATTAGCATACTTATGTAAAAACAAGATTCATAATAATGTAGCCTTGCTATGTTCGATCCACATATACTTCTCATCCTGTTAACTTTCTAGATTCAGGCATTCCATCTGGGTGTCTAATCCTTGGCGGAACTTCAATAATGTACCTGCATTACATTTCATTCTCGAGGCACATTGTGAATAATCGTCAATACATAAATGTATTGAAACCACGTATACAATACATACATAACTACGTACATACATACATACCTTTACTTACATACCTACGCGTCTATTTACATACATACATGATTACGTACATACATACCGACTCGCATACATACATACATACATACCTACTCGCATACATACGTTTCTAAACGCGTTTGACGCGTTAATACATACATACCGACTCGCATACATACATACATACATACATAAAACAATCATAACTATACACTTGCATACCTTCACTCACATGTTCATATACTTGCATACGTTCAAACATGTCTACGATTCTTGTTTAACTCATTTATATACACGTATCATGCTCGTGCGTTAGTTTCATAAGCTTAAGCTGTGATTTAAAGCCTTTAAACTTCCATCCGAATCTCGTAAACATCCAAAGATGAGTTTAGAATACATTTTGGGACCCCTTATAGGTTACGGGGCTGATTCGGATGAATTCTGCACATTTTGTTGAATTTTCAATTGTCGCACGGTCATGCGTCCTAACCGCACGACCGTGCGGTGCCTACGACGTCGAGGGTGCCGGCAATGCACGAGCCAATGCATTGGTTTACTCGGAAACGCACGGCCATGCGTCCAGTCGCACGACCGTGCGATACCTCGCGTCGGCCAGCTTTGCGTAGACAGTCATTTAAGGCGTCGGGTAAAATCAGAGAATGCACGGGGCGTCGACGACGGCCATAGGGGCGTCGGCGACGGCCCCTAGAATCACCATTTTGCTGCAGATCCGTTTCGTCGTCCGAAAACGCTAAAACTTGCATAACTTTCAAACCGTTTACCCGTTTAACCTCCCGTTTCTTCCTACATGCTTGTAAATTCACATTCTCTCATATGAACTTAAAATCCCACATACGGATTAAGGAAATTCTTAACTTACATGCATTCGGCTTATTGTCATTCTCTAATTATTTGACCCGTTCGTGCATTTATCAACATAATCTGTTTAATTGACCTCAAACTCATATGAACTTAATAATTTCATTGACGCCTATCATAAAAGATTAAATTCTCGGATGCCTTGCATCCTCTTAACCCATTTCGCTCAAAAGCTTATTTTTGACCCGTTATGGGTATTTGCGCATTAAATGGTCTATGACATACAAAACCATACTCTTCGCTTTCACACATGACCAAAACATTACTCTAATCGATTAGCTTATTTCCAATAGGCATTTAAGGTCGTTCACCCGATATACCTATCAAGGGCGTTTTTGTCAACATTGCTCCATCCTTTACAACCAAGGACTTCATTGCATATTTAACCAATCCTACCACTTAACTACAATTCTAACGCATATACATTACTCGGATCAAAGCTAAGATCCGTTTAATACTTCATCGATTTCATTCGACTCATTCCTATTTGACCTCAATTATCATACTTAATTAAGTCGTACATAACTTTACATAAACAACTAAGAAGTGATTACGGAATCACTTACCTTATGCGTCCGTGCTCGTACCCGATCTCTTGCCTCCTCTTGACCCGTTAACACATCGTGCTTGAGCTCGTCTCGACGTGATTCCTATGCTTCCATTTCATCGAAATCACGCTCTTATTAGCATACTCATTTGTACATGTTAACGGTCATATCATTAGTCATTTCTAACAAACGTAACTCATATAGCCATACCCATATCCGTTTGCACTCATGTAATTCATCATGTCATCGCATTAAACACACATAAGTCTAACACGCACCGTATAACTTACTCTAATCTTACAATTATAACAACACATCCAACCATTCTTCTTATACCCAGTTGACTTTCAGAAGTCAACGGTTCATTTAATTTTAACTTTCGACTTATCATTATATACCCGTAACATCATAATCGACTATACGGACGACAATATATGCATATTATCATACAATTGGTGTGCGTACCACCTTTTAAGCATAACGTACGACTAATTCATACACAATCTTCTAAATTCGTATATAGTTCATCAAATGCTTCTACAAATCAACATGGGGTATTTAAATTAAACATCAAACATGTTATCATCACATTTTGTTCACTTCATCTAACAACAATTCATCATTTCTTATCCAATTTCTTTAAACATTCACACACATGTATGATTCCAAACATTATTAACATAAGTAAATCATCAATTTACATTACATCATCTAAAACCCACTTCATAACTACTTGTTCATCACTTACAAGTGATCTAATCTTAAGTTCTTCATAATTTCATCATACTTTTGATATGTGTACTACCTTGTAAGCATAGTGTACAACTAGTTCATACATATCCTTCTAATCTCATACATAATTCATCGATTTCTTCCTTCTAATCAACATGAATCATACATGCATAAACATCAAACATACTAGTATCACATTTCTTTCAATTCTTCTAACAAGAATCCATCATACAACTCAAAATACACCAATATTAAGCAAGAATTTAGACATAGATTATTTACCCATGTCATCATCTTCACCATAACAAACGGGTTTCACCCTTAAACATCAAATTAACCTAATTCATGCATAATCCATGTTCCAAATGATGATTCTAACACATACTCATACTCAATTTCATACAACTTCGTGATTTACATCATAACCCGCTTCATGCATAATCACCAAACTAACTTTTAAGACATACCTTGTGATCCCCACGAGGAGGTGATCCTTAATCCGTGTTCATTCATGAATTTAGACCTTGATTTGCCCTTCAATTTGATGATCCTTCATGTTTAGGGTTTTGAGCTCTCATGGAGCTCCTGCTCTTCTAGAACACACGTACGTGTGTGTGTATTTGTGTGTGTTTTTCATAAATAATATTCAACTTTCATTTTACCCTATTTTAGTCCCTCAAGTTTGCCACTAAATAATATTGGCACAACTATCATCCTTTAATTACTTTTTACCATATTCCTAACTAGGTTAAATAACCTAGTCACTTATTTCTTGATGTACCATATCGTAACATTTAACGAATATAAAAATTCGGTTTTGGGGTGTTACACCTGCACAATCTCTACCTCACAATAAATTTCTCAAATTTTAATTTTTTTTTACAAATTTATTCTCTGCTTACCCCTTGTAGAGACAAAATCATCATCACTTAAAAAACATCATTCGAAATGATTTATCATTAATAACTGATGATCACTTGTATATACATCTTCGAAATATTCATTTTAAACAAATTCACCGAGACCTGTTCATCATGTTTAGCATTTGGAATTTTGAAAATCAGCTCATCAACATTAGTTGTCGAAAATCTTTTTGGATTTTTCAAAAATTTATGCTAAAACACACTAAAAATCTTTTTGGATTTTTGAATTAAATGAAAATACAGTAAATTGCAATAAAGAAATATTTACAAACAATATTTTTGTGAGTTTGTGTAAGAGGATCATATCAGTTTTTGAGACAAATCACCAACACCGTTAAGCTTTAAACATTTTCTGTTCTAAACGATTCACTTAGATTGTCAATATACTGATCCACTTAAATTTTCACACAAAGTTCAACTGTTTCGAGATACGAGATTAGTGTTTTAGAGACATAAACGTATTCGCGTGTCCCACCACTTGAATATACTCACGTATCCAGATCCCAATATTCAATCTTACAGGTGAATATACCACAGATGATATCTGTAAAGGGTTAAATGTGAGGGCCGTGAGAGCTCAGGTCAGAACTTCCGTTCAGCAAAGAGATGACGGCTTCGACTTTTGGTGTGTTCCCTTTAGAGAATCTTTTCTTCAACAGCACATGATTAGCATTTTTCAATGCGTCATCATTTTTTGTACTGAGGATGATGCTATATTTCAAGCAAGCAGAAAGTATTATACGGGGACTAGGCCATTGCTTCTGAAAAATCAGAAGTCCCGGGATAATACCCCAAATATCACTGAGTATAAAGACCTAGTATTTCAGAAAAAGGGACCTTTCAAACAAGATTTCGGGGGTTACCCATATATCTGAGAGATGTTCCCCACGATATAAGTAAGTTTGAAATTTAGGTTTATATCTCGTCACAATCTACTAAATGTGTAAAAACCTACTGGCATATCATCAGTGAGACCGTTTATCACATTTTATCTTTCCAAATCTTTAGCATGTTGTGATAGTCCACTGATGTACTATCATTTCCTCTTTTTACAACAAAACTCATTTATACATTTATCATGTTTTTAACTTTTTCAAATTTTCAAATGTTTTTGGATTTTCTGGAAAATTCTTACTCCCCCTAAAATTCAAAATCATTTAAAGAAATTTGAAAACAAACTGTACAAGTAATGTGACAACTGATATCAAATCACTTCAATTCGCCATCCACTAGACATAAACAATCAGAACTCCCCCTCACAACAAAACATTTTCCCATTGATTTCAAAACACTTAAGTTTGTTTTAATCTAATGGTTTTTCTGGAAAATAAGTTTTGTTAATTTCATAAAACCACTTGTAGGTTAGGGGATTCATTCATCACTTTGTTTTACCAACCACTTTGTAGAAAATCAAGTACAATTTAATGTCCCTGATTCACCACTTGAAGATAAAACCTCTCTTTCAACCACTTGTCGATTTTCTTACCAACAATTACCAACATGTAGGTTGAAATCTTAAACATATTCAAAAACAATTCAAGAAAGATGCCATTCATGCTCCGCGATTACCAACTTGGGAGCTCCGGCAAGTCAAGTTTTTCAGTTAGAGATATTCTCCCAAGCCTGATGGTCCTTGGGAGATTCCGAGTTACCAACACTCGATTGCTTACCTGCCATCTTCTTCTCATAAAATTCTTTAACCCCCTTTACTTTTCCATCAATCATTTTACCAAAAATATTTTGCACTGTGGGGTTAAAAGCCTTTTCAATATCAAATTCTTTCTTTTCAGGAAAAAATTGATTTGAAATTTTGATTTTACCAATTTTAGATTTAAAATTTTCAGCCCGCAATAGTGGAAAATTTGCATCATCCAAAGGCGGAACTGATGTTTCCAATTTTAGATCAACATGTGGCTCCTCTGACTTTGTGGAATCAGATTCATTGCCTGAACTTTCACTTGAATTCTTAACAACCCATTTTTGTTTGTTAAGTTTCTCCTTTCTTTTGTAAACACTTTTCGAACATTCACCAACTTCAAAAGTTGAATTTTCAAAGACTTTAAATTTGTTTGTTGGTGGTTCGGTTTTCTCAACAATCTTTTCTTTCAGTTTACCAGAGACTCCCTGTTTTGTTTGAATTGCCTTTGGACAATTCCTGACAATGTGACCAACTGTTTTACATTGAAAACAGGTTCTAGTCTCTATCTTCTTCTGAGCAATGTTTTTCTTCATTTCTTCTTGCTTCTTTCCAAGGAATTCTTTGTTCGTCTGCTTCCAGAATGAACTCTTCTCTTCTTTCTCAGCATAAGTACCTGAAACAAATACAGTTTTTTATTTATAAATTTTCTCATTTTTGTAATTTTTCGGTGGAATATAACCTAATCCATTCTTTTTGAAATTACCGTTGTGGTTTGGTTTCTTTCGATAACCTGAACCAGAACTGTAACCCTTTTTCTTGTTTAATCTTTGTTGATCTCTTGAGGTGTAAGATTTAGGTTTTTCAGAAAGATTTACATCTTTTATTTTAGAAATATTAATTTCTGTTAGTTTGAAAACCTTTTTGATCATGTCAGGTTTAACACCTCTTATTGGAAAATCTTCATCAAAAGATAATTTGTCAGAACCATTCAAAGTATATGCCACTTTAAATGTTTCATCATTCAAATTAGACTTTGATAACAAAAATTCTTTATTATAAACTCTTTTGCCCTGTTTGACTGATGAACTCGACATGTCAGACTTAGACTTTGACTCTGATTTGGACTCCGACTTTGACTTTGACTCCTCCGTTTCATCTTTATCTAACACCTGATCGACCACCTTTTTTATTAACTCGGACTCATGATCAGTGTCGGACGATGTGAACGTGACATCAATATTTTATGGCAAGTTATCTGAAGACTCATACTCCCACTGTAAGTTTGTTGCCTTTTTGACTCTTTCTGAATTTGGATTTCGAGGAGAATATCCATTTTCAACCGGAGGTGGACATTTGTTATAGACAACACTTGGTTTCTTACCAGAAATCTTCACTTCATCATCTTCTTTTGTTTCAGACTTTTTCTCTTCCGAAGTCTCCTCTTCTTTAAACGTCTTCATTTCTTCCACTATGGGATAAATCCGGTCAACCACAAAAGTAGAACATGAGTAACTTTTTAACAATCTATTTACTCTCTCAGTTTCAATTCTCTGTGTTTCTAATTTCAATTCAAGTTCAGCACACTTCTCAGTAAAATAATTGACATCGTTAAGCTGTCTCATATATGCTCCTTTAAGTGTATTCATTGCTATGGCTTGTTCACTACTTCTCTCGTTGTATTGATTCATGGCTTTGTTCAAGACATCATATGATTCTTTCAGCCTTTTTATGTTGTGTAGCAATTCATTGTTCTGCTTTATTAGAGAATCACAATTCATACACTTTTCAGAAACCTTGACTGCATCAGCATCTGTTTTAATTTCAAATGCTGGAACTTCTGTAACTTTTCTCACTTTAATCTCTTCTTCACCCTTTTTCTTTTTCTCAGCTTCAGCTTGTTTCATTTGCCTTTCTTCTTCATATCTCTTCTTTTTATCAGCTTCAGCTTGTAAATGTTTTCTGATTTTTTCTGCCCAATAGTCATCAGTATAATCATTTATAACCTGAGCAACAACAGCTTTATGACCAGAAGTTTTCTTAGGATCATAGTCATCCCAACTGAAATCTTTCCAACTGAAACCATCCGGAAGCCTTTCATCATCTTGATTAACCGTTTTATTTGTCAAATATGCTTCTTTTTCTGCTGAAAGATATTTATCCCAACTGTTTTCTTTTGATGAACTTCCATCATCTTGATTAACTAGACAAGCTTTCTTTGAATCTTCAATCACTTTCCTAGCATGAGCAGTTTGTGGTTGTTCTTGTTGATACGGCTGTTGAGCAACTTGATGATAAATCGCCTTTTGATAGTAGTCGTTGTTTCCGAAAGGATTTTGAGCTCCACTTGCTTCGCGATTTGTGCACTCCCTCTTGAAATGGCCCTTTTCCCTGCAACGAAAACAGGTGACTTTAGATTTATCAAAGCCTAATGTAGAAACATTTGCATCACGGAAATCATCTCTTCCCGTAATTTGTTTAAACTTTTCGGTTCTTCTCAACACGCTCGCCAAGCACCACTTTATATCCATCAACTCCATCTCCTCAGCATCAACTTGATCGTAATCCTCTTTTGTAAGCATTGGATTCCCGATCCTCCCTGCAACCAAACTACCATAAGATTCAAGCACAGTTACTAACAAAGACATATGACTTTTTGCAACTTCCTTTGAATAATTCTGATCATTCTCAAGATTTAAAGCAATGTTGCATTGAAGAACTTTGCCATTCTTTGTTGCAGAAAAATGTGGATCAAATGATGGAAATGAAGTAAATCCTGTTTTGCTGCTTGATCCCTTAGATGAACTTTCTGAAGAACTTTTAGCATTGAAAGCCGTTTCAATCTTTGGTGAAATGTTGGTCTTCTCACTGACTCCACCTTTGTAATACAACCCAATGTCTTGTTCTCCATCATAGTTCTTCATTCTAGCAATTTTCCTTTGTTCCATTTCTTGAGCTTCAAGATGTTTAATAAACTCGCTTAGCGTGATATTGTTAAAATCTGGTTTATTTTTTAACATCATCAAATAAGTTCCCCAAACATCATGTGGCAATGCATCAGCTAGCTTCTCAATCAACTCATCTTTATCTTTGTTGATACCCAATCTGTTCATGTTTTTCAACAAGTTGCAATATCTTTCGATAATCTGCTTGGTGTTCTCTGTTCTTAAACCACGAAATAGATCAAATTCTTTTTTCAGAAGCGACTTTTTGTTCTTGAGCATATCATCACTTCCAAGAAACTTAGCTTCTAACTCTGTCCAAATCGAATATGCACTTCCATTATGTTGAAGTAAGATCAAGACGTCTTCCTTAATCGCTTGCTGCAACAAACTAACCATCAATTTCTCATCTTTGTATTTCTTTTTCTCATCAGCACTCAATTCTCTAATCGGTGTTTTCACATTATTGTTCCCGACTGGTCTAGCATATTGAACTTCAGTATGTTCCCATGCATCTAAATGATAAGCTTCAACCCAGTTACCAAAACGTTCAGCCCATCCACTAAAATCATCAATATTCAAAAGCATAGGCGGTTTTTGTGTTGTTCCCGTTTCATTTTCAAGCAATGTACTTTGAGAAATTGTCATCGGACTAGCAAAAGCATTGTAAAACTCGTTATCCATGATTAATTTTCAAAAGTTCACAAACTGTCAATTTCAAACGGAATACTCTTCTCACACGGAATTAACCTTTCACACGAAATCACGTTTCAAACGAAATTAAACCACTTTCAAGCGAAATCAGTATGTCTTTCACGCGGAATTAACTTTCATACGAAATAACCCTTTGGAACGGAATCACCTTCAAACGAAATAGCTAATTTCATGTGAAATCAACTGCTATTTCAAACGGAATTACACTTTGATGTACACTCTCAAATGAAATCACCTTTAAAGCAGAATTACAATCTAATTTCGTGTGAAATAGTGCAACGTTCAAGCGAAATTATATCAATCTTTCAAACGGAATTACACTTTCGGACAGTTTTTTCAAAAATTGACCAAGTTTTAAGCCGAATTAATATCTGATTCTTTCTAGGGTTTATTAAAACACTGTTACGCACAACATATTTAAAAATCAAGCCATTTTAACCGTGAAATTTTGTTTAATTGTGAAAAGAAGGTGTAGAAAACAGATTTTGCAGCTGAAATAGTTAGAACTCTTCCTCCTGAGCTCTGATACCACTTGTAGGATCGTTTTGTGACCTAAATGAGTCGTTCAGAAGAGTTTTTCTCAATACGAATGGCGGAAACAAACGTATCGAGTTCAGTTCAGCTAGAATATCACTTTAAACTGTCTTTAGATTGATATTAGATCGATTAGAATGCTGTAGACACTTCGGCAGAGCTTCGCTACCGGAATCAGAATCGTTCCAAATGACTAGACACTTCAGGTATTTATAGTAGAGGTAATTCCGCTTGAAACTGCTCAAACGGAATCTAATTCCGCACGAAATGGTACAAACGAAATCAACATCTGATTTCAAGCGGAATTAACCACTTAATTTCGTTTGAAATGACACTGTGTCATTTCAAGCGAAATTACCTAAAAACACATAATTCTTGTTTTTCGTGCCATGATCTATCTATACAAATACAAGACTCGATACAAGACGTGTAGGATCGGTTTGTTGATCCGAATGAGTCGGTTCAGAGGAATTCTATCAAATACAGGTGCGGAAAACAAGTATTTGACTTAAACACAGCTGAAACTTCACTTTAACACTGATTTGTATTGATATGAACACAAATACAATCAGTTCTCACACCGGCAGCACCTCGGTATGGAAATTTCTCAAATGTTACCTCCTGATTTCGCTTGACCTAGACCTCCTATATATAGAGATTGGGATTTCGCTTGGAATGATCTCAAGCGAAATCTAACATGTTGATTTCGCTTGAGCTGCTTCAAGCGAAATCCTTTACACATTCAGATGTTCAAGCGAAATCTCATAAACTCTCTCTCATTCTCTCTTTCTACGTGCCCTGATCTATTCTAATCTAAAGTAAAACTCGATACAAGACGAAGTCGACAGATGTATTGCACCAACAGACTCCCCCTCAGATGTTGACGAGTCGACTATCGAGTTACACCAATGCTGTGTCTTTACATCTTCATTCTTGATCAGTCTATGGGCTTTTCTCTCTCTATCTTCTTTTCCAAAAACACCTTGCTCTATCAGACTCCCCCTCACGATTTGCTGGCATTCATTTGTTCTTCAGCAACATCTGCTTTAGGATCAATGTCTGACTCAAAAGTTGTTTACAAGATCATTGCCTGGCTTTTATCTAAATCTCTTGATCAGATCTCTTGATTCCTTAAGTTCATCAGCATCAGCAACTAGCAAACTTTAGATTCATGATCAGAGTCTGACTTTTGTAAACCTTGAATGAATTAACCTGGCTCACCTGTAACAATCTTAACCCAGAAATAAATTTTCTAAATTTAACAATTTAAATGCACCAACAATCTGATATAATCAGATAATTCTTTCTCATATCACAAATCAATAATGAACCAAATGTAGGTGTTAAAATACCAAATTGTAAGAATTTTAACAAACCTTTTAACATTTTAAGATTCACTCCCTCTCACAATCAAGTCATCATGTTTAGCACTTGAAATTTTGACAATCAGCTTTCCAATACCAGTTGTCGAAAATCTTTTTGAATTTTTTTAAAAATTTATGCTAAAACACACTAAAAATCTTTTTGAAATTTTTGATTGTAAAAGAATGCAATAAAGAAATATTTACAAACAATACTTTTGTGAGTTTGTGCAAGAGGATCATATCAGTTTCTGAGACATATCACTAACACCGTTAAGCTTCATTTCATATTAAGTTCTAAACAATTTACCTAGATTGTCAGTATGTTTGTCCACTTAAATTTTCACACAAAGTTCAACTGATCCGAGATACGATGTTAATTGTTTTAAGAGACTTAAACTTATCCGTGTGTCCCACTACTTGAATATACTCCCGTATCCAGATTCTCAATAATCAGTCTTACAGGTGAGAATACTACAATGATATCTGTATATAATTTAGGTATGCGAGGGCCGAGGGATCTCAGATCGATACTTCCGTATACGCAGAGAGATATCAGCTTCGACTTTTCGGTGTGTCCCCTTTAGAGGATCTTTTTGCTTACAACAGCAGCATATATCAATTTTATTGTTTCAGCATGCTGAGGGTTTAATGCTGTGTTTCAAGCATTGCAGCAAGTATTAGCCAGGGACTAGGTCAGAACTACCGTTCAGCAGAAGTCCCGGAATAATACCCCAGATATCATAGAGTATAAAGACCTAGTATATCAGATTAAGAGACCTTTCAAACAAGATTTCAGGGGTTACCTATATATCCAAGTTTGTGTTAACCCACAGAACAAGCAAGTTTGAAATTTAGGTTTATATCTCGTCACAATCTACTAAATGTGCAAAAACCTACTGACATATCCACAGTAAGATTGTTTATCACATTTTTCTATACATTTCTCTAGCATGTTGTGATAGTCCACTGATGTACTATCATTTCCTCTATATGCAACAAAAACTCATTTTTGAATTTTTATCATGTTTTTGTCTTTTTCAAATTTTCAAATGTTTTTGGATTTTCTGAAAAATTTTTACTCCCCCTAAAATGCAAACACATTTTAGGAAATTTGAAAATAAACTGTACAAAAAAAAATGACAACTGATATCGAATCGCATCAAATCGCCATTCACTCGGCATAAACAATCAGAACTCCTCCTATCACAAAACTATTTTCTCATTTAGATTTCAAAACACTTAAGTTTGTTTTAATCAAAATGATTTTTCCGGAAAATAAGTTTTTATGATATAATCATTTGAAAATTCGGAGTGTGGTTCATCACATTGTCTATTCGAAATACCAATTGTAAGTATGGTCCAATCAAGTTCAACTTAATGACCTTGATTAACCTTTTCCATGTATGCACCTACTATACCAAAAGTAAGAATTACCACATGTAGGAATGTTACGTCTACATCACCATTTTACCAATCAAAATGCCGATTCCTGCTTCGCACTTACCAACCTGGAAGCTCCGGCGTAGTCATACAACCTGTAAACATCCAAAACACTATCAAAAACTTTTAACCAAAATCTTCAAACATTAGAAAGATGCCGATTCCTGATCCACGATATAAACTTGGGATCTCCGGCAATTCCTAAGACTTTCATGGAAAGCAAACTTCCACCCAAGTCTTCTTTGACTTGGTGGCTTCCAATTCCTGAGCAGTAGGGTTATAAGTTGCCTTTTTAGTTGCATAAAAATCTTTAACCCCCTTTACTTTCCCATCAACCATTTTCTTGAAAATTTTCTTAACATTTTCACTGAATGTTTTTTCGATATCAAAATCTGAGCTTTCAACTTTATCAACCATTTGTTTAATTTCTTCCACACTCAATGATTTAATATCAACATCATTCATCAAATCTTTGATCTCATCTTGTGACTCCTCTGATTTTGTGGAATCAGAATCATCGCCAGATTGTACATCTGATTTTTTAACAATCCATTTTTGATTGTCTTTTGCCTTCTTTTTGTACAATCTTTTAGAATTTTCACCAACTTCATTCTTTGAATTTTCAACAATTTTGAAGTTTGTAGTTGGTGAATCATTCTTTTCAACCACTTTTTCTTTAAGTTTTTCAGAGACTCCCTGTTTTTTGTTGACTTTGTTTGGACAATTATGAGCAATGTGTCCAACAACTTGGCATTGAAAACAAGTTCTTGTGTCTTTTGGAATGTCTCTTGAATGAAAAACTCCAGTTCCTGTCCTTTTCCTTTCAGCAAGGAACTCTTGATTTGATTTCTCCAAAGATAAGCTATTTGACTCCTCTTCATAGCTTTTTCCTGCAACATATGTCATTTTTGATTTAAAATCTCTAACATATTTTTCATTTTTACGATTTTCAGGTGGAGTAAAACCAAGACCTTTCCTTTTGTAACTACAATTTTGATTTGTTTTCTTTTGAAAACTAGAATCAGAATTGTAATTCTTTTTTCCTTTTTTCTTGTTTAACCTTTGTTGAACTCTAGAAGTGTATTTTTTAGGTTTTTCAGTAGATTTTAGATCTTTAATTTCAGAAAAATTAATTTCCATCATCTTGAAAACCTTTTTGATCATGTCAAAACACACACTTTTAATTGGAAACTCTTTGTCAGAATATAATTTGTCCGAATCATTTAAAGTATATGCAACTTCAAATGTTTCATCATTCAAATTTGCCTTTGATAACAAAAATTCTTTACTGTAAGACCGTTTTTCCGATGATTTTGAACTGTTGACTGACGAACTTGAACCCCCAGACTCAAACTTTGACTCAGACACCTCCTCAGTATCCAACACCTGATCAACCACCTTTTTGATTAACTCAGACTCATGATCAGTATCAGACGAGGTAAACGTGATATCAATGTTATCTGGTAAAACGTCAGTTGTCTCGGATTTTAACTTTATATTGACTGCTTTTTCGACTTGCTCCTCATTTGGTTTTCTAGGAGAATACCCTTCCCAGATAGGAGGCGGACACTTGTTATATTTAACAGTCGATTTCTTACCAGTCTCATTCTTTTGCTTCTCATCCTGAAATGCTTCAAAACCTGCAACAGTAGGATAAACTCGATCAATAACATAATCAGAACAAGAATAACTCAGTAATAACCTTCTGATCCTTTCATTCTCGATCTTTTCTTTCTCCAACTCTTGCTTTAGACTAGCATTTTCTTCGATGTAATGATTAATTGCCTTTTGCTTTGTCATCAATGTAGCATTCGTCATCGTTAAAGCCTTTTCTCTTTCAGAATTCGTTGTTTGAAGACTTGTCACTGTTCTGTTCAACACGCTATACGATTCTTTCACATAGCTGATGTCAGATAGTAACTTTTCTATCAGTCTTTCTCTATCAAACAAAATCACATCTTTTTCTTCACAACTCTTACACATTTCCAAACATTTCTTGCAAAGCTTTTCCACTTCAATAATCTTTTCAACCTCAATTGTTTTTACCACTTCAATTACTTTTTCAGTTTCAACTACTTCAGTTTGAACAACATTTTCAATCTTTTCATCTTGTTGTTGTTCTTTTGCAGCTTGTTTCTCCTTTAATTTCTCCATGTAATCTGCAAAATAAAAATGAAAACTTTCAGGAGAAAGATGATTTTTAGCAATATTAATATGTTTCTCTTCTTCATCATCACTGCTACTCTCCATTGGTGTTTGATCAAACTCTACAGATTTTTCAGACTCAGCATCTGAAATACCAGAATCAAATGGTGTTTGATCAAAAACAACTTCTTTTTCTGAAGTATCCTCATTTTGCACACTCTCATTTGTACTTAATGAATCAGAATCAGCACTTTCTGAACTTTCTTCAGATGTACTCGATTGATCTTTCACTTTTTCACCAATTGATCTCATCCAAGTAGCAAACAAATCTGGTTCTCTAACAATCTTTGCAATGAAAGCCTTGAAATCACCCTTTTCATCAACAAACATATCCCAGCTGAATCCTTCAGGTAGTTGTTCATCAACTTGGTCCACTATACATGTTGTGATGTTAGAAGAAATGTAATTGCTCCAGTTGAAATCTACCAAACATCCTTTCTTTGAATCTTCAATCTTTCTACCATGAGCTGTCTGTAATTCTTGTGTCTGGCCAACTTGCTGATAAATGGCTTTCCGGTAGTAGTCATCTTTCCCAAATGGATTCTGAGCACCACTAACTTCTCTATTCTTGCACTCCCGTTTAAAATGACCTTTTTCCCTGCACCTAAAACAAGTAACTTTAGATTTATCAAAACCTAAAGTAGAAACACAAGCATCAAGAAAGTCATTTCTCCCAGTAATTGTCTTGAATTTTTCAGCACGTCTAAGAACACTTGCAAGACACCATTTGATATCCATTAGTTCCATCTCTTCAGCATCTATTTGGTCGTAATCCTCTTTAGTAAGCATAGGATTTCCAATTCGACCAGCAACTAAACCTTCATATGAGATAAGCACGGAACCAAGTAATGCCATATGATCTTTCGCAATGTCTTCAGAAAAACTTTGACCTTCTGGAAGATTTAGAGCTATGTTGCATTGAATCACACAACCATTTCCCATCTTTGTGCTTTGAGACTGAAAACTTTCTGATGAGCTTTTCGGATTAACACTCGGATACAATGAGAAACCACTGTTGCTTTTGTTTGAATTTTGATCAGTCTTTTCTGTAGAATTTCCAACACTATAAGCAGTCTGAATTTTCGGACTTCTCTCAGCTTCTGAAGTCGGAATACTACCCTTGTAATACATTTTTACATCTTGTTGACCACTTGGATTATTCATCCTTGCAATCTTCTGCTGTTCTAAATCCTGACTTTCAATCTTTTCAATGAACTGAGAGATCGACAACCCTTCATAAACTCCGGTATTTTTCAGTATCATCAAATATGTTCCCCACTCTTTCTGAGGTAAAGCATCAGCTAGCTTATCCACCCATTCCTCATCTTCTTTGTTGATGTTCATCATCGACATTGTTCGAACTAAGTGACAATAACGTTCAATGAGTTTCTTTGTATCTTCTCCGGGCAAACTTGTGAATAAGTCAAACTCCTTTTTAAGCAATGCCTTTTTGCTTTTAATCATGTTTGCACTACCTTCAACTTTGACTTTCAAAGCATCCCAGATTGACTTTGATGTTTTGTCATGTTGAAGTAGTATAAAGATGTCTTCTTTGATAGCTTGTTGAAGCAAACTGATCATCATTTTTTCAGCTCGATACATTTCCTGTTCTTCATTACCAAACTCTGATATCTGTTTTACTGTTTCCATTTCAGAACGTGGTAGCATATACTTTTTCAGAATACATTCCCATGATCTCAAATGATTTGCTTGCACCCAGTTTTCGAAACGATCTTTCCATCCATAGTATTCCTCAATGCACATTAGCTTTGGGGGTTTCTGAGTAGTTCCCGTTTCATTTTCTGAATTCATGTTCTGAGCAATGGAAGATGAACTAGGTGATGTTGCAAATGCGTTGTGAAAATCGTTGTCCATGATTCAATTACTTTCAAGCGAACTGGTCAATTTGGTTGAAGCGAGACCTTTGAAGCGAAATTGTTTCAAGCGAAACTTTCAAGTAAATACTTTCTGAACCAAAAACCTTGAAGCGACAACCTTGAAGCGAATAAGAACTCTGAAGCGAGATCCTTGAAGCGAAAACATATAACCTCTGAAGCGAACTGATAAGTGTCGCTTGAGAGTTCAAGCGAAATCGTTCAACACAAACTTTGTTCTTCAAGCGAAATCCATTCGGAAGTCAATTTTGATCACTTTTAGGTTGAATTTTTCTGTGAAACTTTCAAGGGTTTGTTATCTTGTACTATTAAACAATCCGTGAGAAATTGAATAGATTTTGACCGTGAAAAAATTCTGAACTGATGAAAAGAAGGTGTAGAAGTATGAGAATGATGTCAATTTCAGCTAAAATCCTGTAGAACTCCTCAACTGGCTCTGATACCAATTGTAGGATCGGTTTGCTGATCCGAATGAGTCGGTTCAGAGGAATTCTATCAAATACAGGTGCGGAAAACAAGTATTTGACTTAAACACAGCTGAAACTTCACTTTAACACTGATTTGTATTGATATGAACACAAATACAATCAGTTCTCACACCGGCAGCACCTCGGTATGGAAATTTCTCAAATGTTACCTCCTGATTTCGCTTGACCTAGACCTCCTATATATAGAGATTGGGATTTCGCTTGGAATGATCTCAAGCGAAATCTAACATGTTGATTTTGCTTGAGCTGCTTCAAGCGAAATCCTTTACACATTCAGATGTTCAAGCGAAATCTCATAAACTCTCTCTCATTCTCTCTTTCTACGTGCCCTGATCTATTCTAATCTAAAGTAAAACTCGATACAAGACGAAGTCGACAGACGTATGCACCAACAGCACTTTTTCCTGGATCACAGCAGATCACCTGAAACATGTTTTAAAAATATTTTATCAGCGGGGAAATACTGGCGAGTCATTCAAGTTGAACAAAACGACACATTGTTATAATCTACAGTATTAAGGGTGATTACATTGTTTTTATCAACCAATTACCCCAAATCGGTATTTGCCACTCGACTGTATCTGTCACTATGGTCAGATCACCCATTGACTAACCCGTTGTCTAATGGTGACGGGTATCAAGTATTGTATACAAAACCCCACATACCGGCAGTAATTGAATATTACAAAGACTTAATCCCTGTAATTATAACTTTGAAAATAAATAGGGTTTTGGAAACAATTTGGTAAAAAGAAAATGACTCACATTGCAAATTTAAACGGGCAGAGTTTAGCCTACTGATAAGCCTTGTAACCTAATTTAAATAACAATGCATACGAACTAGGTCAATAACTTAATACAACATTTACGATAACTCATGAGATTAAAACCCTCACGACGAATGACAAAGTGCAATACTTAAACATCCATCGAATTCACGACGAATGACAAAGTATAGCCCAATTACGAGCAGCACTTAAACATCCATCGGATAGTTTCAATCGATCGGACATTAAATCGTAGCAGTGATCGAGTTAATACCCTGTAGTCGTAGCAGCGTTTCCCTACGTAAAACTTCGAATTTGAGCAGTGGACTTCGTTTTTGAATGAGATTTTCGAACACAGATGAACTGCTCATGGCCAACCTATTTATAGCTGATTTTTGGGTTTTACGCGGCCCGCGTAAACCCCCTCTTGACTCTTACGCGGCCCGCGTGGACTCCTAGTCTACGTGTAGGTCTGGTTGGTCACGAGTAGGGTCGCCACGTGTCTGCCACATGGACTGTAACGCTTATCCGGTCAACCTAGCTTTGACGCGGCCCGCGTAACCTTATCTTAAGGTTTACGCGGCCCGCCTGAAACCAAAATTTGATTTTTTTTTCTTGATTTTTGATATGGATTAGGGTTTCAGGGGTCCGGGTTTTCACTTACGGGTCGTTTAGGGATAATTTTGTCGGTCCTTACATCAACCCCTATATAACTATGATAAAAATACATCTAAAAATTAAAGCCTGGAGACACCAAATGCATCTTCAATGTTTCTATCACATTATAAAAAGTTCTTTTTTATGTGCAAATCAACACAAAAATTAAAGTTGTTATATAATCCAATTCAAAAGAATCATTTTAGTTGGGCAAATTTCAGTAGAAAGCTTACAAATTTTAAATCTGAAACATGAACGTTTTTAGGTAACCAAGACAAAACGTAAATAAAAAACGATGATAAAGCAACACACATGTAATTATGCAATTCACTTCAGAGTAAAAGAGTTAAAAACAGAGGACCTGGATCGTGGCATCTCTAACTGTTACATAGCAAAAAGGTTCATGGAAGTTAGTGAATTAGAACAGTAACAAACAATTTCTTCATGATATATCATAAATTTCAATAACAAACTAAAGCAATCGAAGAATTTAATCAAGTTGATGATATATCATATATTTCTTCATGATATACCACATACTTTTCTAATAATTTTTAAGCATACAATACAATTTCATTAATAAAAAAAATTGATTCCTTGTCGAAAAAAGCCAAAATCAGACTTGTAGTAGGGATAAGCACGGTACCTGTTCGGTACCAAACCGGTACCGATACCAAAAGTACGGTACCAAAAAACGGGAAAAGTGGGTACCGGCTGCAAATTTATTGATGATGCAATATGAAGCTCGGTAATATTACTTCCATTGCTTCTTGAACTGACTCGGCTGCAAATTTATTGATGATGTAGCACAAACTTAGTTAAAATACTAGGTGATAATAAGGTAATGCAAAGTTAATATTATAGTTGGCTTTAACTTAGCATAAAGTTATTTTTTAATATTTCATTTTTTCATACAAAACCAACAATAGATGCAGAACAGAACCTACATATGAGCAGAAAGTTCTTTAAGGAATATACTCAAACAATTGATAATTAATTTATAAGAAAGAAGTTGATAACAGAGAGACAAACAACTAAAAAGACTATGCAAATGGAGATGCAGGTCAGCACAATCATCAGTCCACGGGCTATAAATTCAACTTCTTTTAGTTAAAAAAAACACCATGTAATGCTCTAATTGGGGATTTTGATCGAACAGTTGGTGCTCATACAAAAAACAAAGGTAACTGTGAATCAAGCCCTAACTCCTCATTTAGAATCCACATATCATCGATGTTTTCGAACCCACTACCAAGAAAAAATGATACCACCCCTAAAAATTAAACATCTAAATTGACAAATAGAAGACAAATAAGTCGATGTTGTACCAGCAGAGATAACGAAGATGTTGGTGGTGAGGTCGAGAGCGCTTTGTGCAGGGGTTTTATGAAACTTCCAAGAGAAATCAAATGTTTCATCCGTATACTTTAAATGAATTTAAACGCTGTAGAAATCAGAAATTCAAACAATCGATCAAACTCCCTAACAAAATAACTAAAAAAAAGTGAAATTGATTGCAAAATATTTCATCAACTTAATCTTCAAGTGTATAAGCATCACCTGCATAAATGAGCACCCTCATCAAATCCACCACCAGCAACTCCTTCAATATTGTGCAGATGTTACCTCCACTTGAAGGCTCTTGCATCTCTAAACAGACTATCTAACATCGATCTTTAACTAACATTCAATGACTAAATCAATAAATAACAAAAATTTCGATTATTCATTAAATCAATCGGAAAAGAAAAGAATATCGGAATCCTTACCGTCGATTATCATTGTTGAATAATGAAGATTGATAAAGGCCGTCGCACAGGATCGATTGAAGAGGTGAGGAGCCAAATCGCTGTTTAGGGTTTTGGGGGTAATCGGTTGTGTTAATGATTGAATGGGAGAGAGAATATGAATGAAACGTACAAAATAAGCTTCTCCAATCCTTGATGTAGAGCTATGCCACATGTATGCTTATGTGGCTGCTTATTTGGCATCAACCATAGGGTGACATGTGTCCCCCAATGGTTTGCTTTATTAGAGATATAGATATAGATGAAAATGGATAATTATAATTCTAAAATCTCAAAAGGCTTCTTTAATTATCTTTTTTAATTAATAAAAAATATTAAAAGAATTGAAATTAGATAAATAAAAAAAATCTTGATGAGCTTGTAAAATGGTTAAACATAATGCAACCAATTACTAAGTATAGATTTAAACTTGAATGTTTTATTAATAGAAAAAAATAACATAAGTGAGTTTAGTAAAAGAGTAACAAAACTCGATTATTATTAGGTCCTTAAATGTTAAGTAATTTAGGGAGTGCATGCATTAATCGGTCTTTGTCTTAATTGTTGAGTGTTATGTGTCTTATGTCAAAGGCTTGATGCAAAACTACTATCAAGACGGGGGTCTCACTGAACAAAAATGAGGCACATAGTGTATAGTATATAGTATATATTACTACTAGTTGTGAAGCACCTAAGTTATGTATTAGGTTAAAGGGGTGTGAATCCTCTTATCCCATCTCCTTATCACCTCATCATCATCTTCACCACACAACATACATCGGGGAGGGCGGGGATGGGTCACCAATTGCACAGAAGAAATCACGGGGGTGGGGGGGTGTTCCCCGTCTGGAAAGAAGGCCATGTCGACTCCCTGACCTATTCCCCCTTAGCCTTAGTATGACTCAATTTCATTTCATGCCGATACATTCAACAAAAGATACGTATGTATCAGGAAAATAATTAGGTTATGAGGTAGATCTAAACATATTCAATTACATTTCATTTTTGTTTTTCTTTGTTGTAAGGTGGGGAATGAAAATTGGAAATGATTGTTAAAATTCACACTTTTAATCAAGTTAATATAATCCTCTGATTAATGATTAAATAGTTTAAATTTTATATTTTATTCTTAATATAAAAAAAACAAAAATGGGTTTAAGGAATTAATAATAAATAATTAAATCTAAATGTAAAATTACCAAAATACCCTTCATGTTAACGGACATTTTGGACGGAGTTAAGGTCGGGGAGTAGATTCGAATAAAAGTATCAACCACATGGAGCAAAATGGCCATTTTTAAACTATTGAGGCATAAGGGTTAAAATGGTAAAACCACAAGGAGCAAAAACGTAGTTAACTACCCGACATATCAACCCGCACAAAACACTAATTTCTCATCACTAGTTTCTCAACAACAAAAATGCATACAAATAGTTAACTTGTTGTGGTATATATATGTGTTGTGGAGAGTTTAAATCAGAAGAAATTTTTTGTAAGAAGAAAAAAGAAGAAAATTTCAACCAATAAAAATGTTTTATTTACTTCATTTAATATAAATATTTAAAGTTACTATAAGGGTACATTGGTAAATCTACATAGGCCACTAATTTGTAGTCTTCCTCTTTAATAGCTAACTACATTAAATTTTTTGTAACTTATCTTCAAAATATATATTTTTTCAAAAATTTAAAATAAAATAATTTAAATTGTAAGATAAATTACGAGTTGTGTAGGATAAATTACTAGTTGTGTATGATAAATTTCAACGTGTAGGATGAATTTCAAAATATGTAAGGGAGGGCGGTATGGCTTCAGTGACCCCATTCGGGGATAACTTTCACCGATCGGTGAACCACACCGAGTAGATTTCGGTGTTCGGTGACTTGGGAGAATCGTTGTATAGTCACCGATTGATTGAGTGGTGATTGAGAGGAATTTGACCATTACACAACTAGCCGTTATAAAAAAAAAATACAACTTTTCCTTATAAAAACAATACCATTCAACATCATTTTTCACCATTTTCTTCTCCATCCAACTCTATTTTCTAAAAAAATTCACTTCTTCTATTTTTCCAATGGATGATATACCACCGCTATTCATTCCAATTGATATTAGTGAAGACGATGATTCTTCCTCGAGCGATAGTAGTTTAATTTTTTTTTCCAAAATCTTATTAACGAAGCCGCTGAACTGGAAGACACGGGCACTTCTAGAAAAAGGAAATTTGTCCGTCGAGATCGAGTGAAATGTCACGAAAACCTTATGAGAGATTATTTTGTCGAGGAGCCCGTATTCAAAGAAGAGGTTTTTCGTCATAGGTTTCGTATGTCGAAAAGGTTGTTTTTAAAAATTTTGAGTGACGTGCAAGCGAATAACTCGTGGTTCACAAAACGACATCAACGTGCTCCAACAATCTCCGTTATTTCTTACTGAATGAAATGGAACTGCACAAAAATGCCCATTTTACGTGAACAGCCACTTGTATAAGCGTGGATACTATCTTACCGATGGAATCTACCCTACTTGGTCCGTGTTTGTGAAATCATTTTCGTATCCTCACATTGTGAAAGCAAAGAAGTTCAAGAGGCAACACGAGGCGGCAAGAAAAGACATGGAGCGGGTTTTTGGTGTTTTAAAGGCAAAATGGCGTATACTTCATCGACCGATGCGTGCTATGAGTGTTAAAAACATTAGGAGTGTCGTATATGTGTGCATTATTATGCATAATATGATTCTAAAAGACGACGAAAACGCGATTGCACCGGTACATATTCGGGATCCTCCAGTCGAGCCCGTTTTCGAAGACACTGTTTATAACGAGCACATTGATGAAGATACGCATTATAGACTAAAATATGATCTTGTGGAGCATCTTGAAGAACAAGATTTACCCCACCTTTTGGCGGATTCCGACGACGAATAGTTAAATTAGGTTTTTTTTTAATTTATTTTTATATTTTAATGTCATGTTATTTATTTTAATTTTATGTAATGTGTTTTTTTTAATTAAAAGTAACTTTATTTACATTAAAATATGTTTTATTTATTTATGAATAATTTTTAGAAATAAAAAATATATAACTCAAACACCCTAGAGTAATTGAACCATACCTAATGATTGAGTGTAAAATAGGGAGTAGAATGAGGAGTTGGCATGGCATACTATTATTGGGTAGAGAATGACTCAAACACCCTAGAGTGATTGAACCATACCCTCCACCCTAAGTTAATTTTTGATGTGTATAGGCAAAAAAAGTTAGTGTGGAGGATACTAGTCTTTATGACTTTTTTTTTTTTTTTGAAAAGAGAACTTCAAAGAAACCGGGCGCGCCCTCAAAGCAAGGACCGCCAAGGCAAAGCAACATACACAAGGGATAAACAACCCAGTCCTTCCAAAGAATAGAGACAAACCTAAACCTGTTTTTCAACCACAAAAAAGACAAAGACTTGACCATCGCGACAACCTCAATAACCTTCGGGTTAACTCTCTCGAACAACTTAGAGTTTCGCACCTTCCATAAAGCCCAAGAGGTAATCATAACAATACCTTTAACTACCTTTAACTAGTTTTTATGACTAATTAATTAGTAAAAAATGATAATAAATGAGATAAGTGAAAAAACTATTTAATATTTTACAAAATTACCTTTTATTCTTTTTTTTCTCAATTAAATTTTCTTCTTAAATGAACCTTTCACTGTATGTGATTAGTTTTAAGTCAACATTTCTGGTTTTAATAAAAAGCACATCTGTTGACATGTACAATGCTATGATTAGTAGTAGTGTATAATAAATTAAACTTTATTAAGACATAAACTACATTTTTTAAGAATCCTATGTGGTTGACAATTAAATATATAGAAACATCAAAGATGAGATAAATCTACATTATCACCTGATGTTATATACATGAATAAACAAATGGTAAAACTAATGATGTAAGACTATGTGGTATGGGGCTTGGGTTGGGAGAAAACGCCCAAGCCACCACCTCAGGTGGGCTTGGGTTGGGGCGTGGCCCTTGGGGCTTGGGTTGGGGTGTGGCCCTTGGGGATTGGGTTTGAAGCCGAGCGTGGGACGGGCTAGCAAGATGACATGGGTGTGGGTTTGTTTTCCACGTGTCAACTCATGCCCCCAACCCAAGCCCCACCATACCCCATGGTCTAACATAAGTAAGCTGTTACTATAATTACTACATAATAATAAATCACAACTTACTAAGCTTTATAAATAGATCTTGAATCGAGTAGAGCTCAAACTCTCGTAAGTTAAATAAGCCAGACTGTTCGTTTACACTCCACCCTAAATGCAACTTACATGAAAGGAAATAACTCTTGTCATGTTTTTCTTTGTATGTTCCATGTTAAACCCTAAATTCTTTGTTCTCTTTGACAAAACCGTTATGATTATTACGATGTGAAGTGAGCATAAAAACAATATTGAAATCACTTTCGTTGATAGAAAACTAATATCTTTTCGGAATGCTTAAACATTATTTAAAAGCCTCTTTTTATAGAGCAAATATTAATTTAGGAACCGTTCAAAAAAAAATATTAATTTAGGAGGTAAAATAAAGATCTTGAAAATTAAAGTTGACGCCAAATAAAAAAAAAACATGGATTAATGAAATTTACAACTCTCGTTTTATCTAAAAGTGAAATCTAATTTCTGTTAGGGATGTGAATTTATAACACGACACGAACCTAACACGAAATTTGTGAGTTTAGGTTTAGTCTAAACGGGTTCGGGTCAGTTTCAGGTTGAACCCACGAACCCGTTTAGGTTACCGGGTCGGGTTCGGGTCAACCCGGTTGGGTTGGCGGGTTGACCCGTTTAACACATTTATATTATATTAATTTTTTTACAATATATTTTATGTCATAATTTAAAAAGAGTCTGTATTTTATGTAATAATTATAACTTAAAAAGAGAAATTAACATGAGATTTTATAATTTAAATATAATTGAGTTATATACATTAGCGTTTTTTAAGTAAATTTTAATTTTAATATATTAGTTTCATAAAAAAATTCAAAAATCCAGGTTAAACTGGTCGTTTCGGGTCAACCCACAAAACTTCGGGTCGTGTTCGGGTTAATTGTATGATACGATTTTCGGGTTCAGGTTCGTGTAAAATTTTCGAGCTCGGGTTGGGTTGAACCCACCAACCCACAAACACTACCCGTTTAGAACCCCTAACCCCTCTATGGAACTTGAACAGTTGAACCTGCAAAGGAAAGTAGATTTGAGAGCACAAATATAGTATTTGCTGCAGATTAGCCGTGTTTAGGTGCTAGTTTGTAATCCTAGTTTTTGTTTGGTTTTGGTTATTTAGCTTTTGCTTTGTGGTACATATACCTTGCATGTCGGGTATATGAACTGCCGAACTGGTGGACATTTCTGTCCCCCACTTGCTCTTTTGTGGTTTTGTTAGTGATATAAAATTTACCATGGTGAAACCTTTACCTAAAAACTGGTTATGGTTATTTCTCAAATGTCTGACCCCTTTTTCTGAACGATAAATTTGGATTACGGGCGGACTACTAAAGTACCATCGTGCAATCAGCGGAACTATCCGATCATATCCATCTTCACTAGGCTATAATACCTATATACCATTTCGGAAGTAAACCCAATAAATCTGGGGAAAATCTCCTTGTGGGAATCGAACCTAGGACCTAGTGGTCATAAGCCTTATCTCACCCCTAAGATGCCATTAGGCAATAATGCCACCGGCAAATGTCTGACTCTTTAAACGGTGTTCTATTGTATTCAACTTTAGAAGATGAGTACTATATATACACATGACTATAGAAGATGAGTATTATATACACACACATGAGCCCATGGCTTTATAGCCTAGTGTATTTAATAGGTCCTGGGTTCGATTCAAACAAGATGGTTGTTTTTCATATTTTTTGGGTTTCCTCATGAGTATAGGCATTATGTCTAATGGAGATGGATATGATAGGATGGTTCCAATTGTGACACGATAATACTCCAGCAGTCCATCAATGATCCAAAATTTACCGTTAAAAAAATACACACATGAGTATGCTGAATGTTAGATCAGCTCTTATGATAGTGGCATAAATGCATATTGCTCGTGGAGAGAGGTGCGGGAATCAATTTAGATGGCAAAACTATATTAACATGGTCAACATGTTAAAAGGCTATATAGAAAGGAGCATGCGGTTCAGCGGTTGGGATAAATAATAAAGTTAACATATAAAAATATGTTAGATGGTAGAGGTTCCTGTAAAAAAATGTTTTTTTTTGAGAAATGTAAGAAAGAATCTACACTATTAGATAATGGTTGAGATCATAATGACAAAATTGTAAATAATGTTTACCATTAAACATATTAATTTTCTAGATTAAGGGTATACAGGTAAATTTAACATTTTTAAATTAAGAAACTAACATTAATGCACATGCAACTCCCCCCCGTCTTTTTTAAACGTCAATAACTTTTTATACATAAGTTTTTTTTTTAAATTACACTATAATAACGAGCGTTTTTTTATCTTTAATATTTTTTTTGAAAGGTAAATTTCATTAAAAACGAAACGCTGACCCAAACCGGGCCAACACAAAAGCACAACTACAAAACTACATATTTACAAACTCACACCAATCCCCCCAAGACATCTCTTTGTATTTCGACCTATTAACATACCAAAAGTATCCAAGCGCCTTAATCTCTCCAATGATACCTTCAATCTTCACCGAGCTGTTAGAAAAAACCGTGTTGTTCCTAGCCCGCCAAAGACACCAACAAGCAATGATGATTAAACCGTGAACAACATCCTTTTTCTTCTCCGTGGCCCTTAAGTTTCTGTGAATGAGGAACAGATCTTTACGCGAAAACGCATAAATACTCGGAATCTTACACCACGAACTCAAGAAATTCCATATAATCGATGCTGTGCGGCAAGCAATAAAGATATGGTCAGCCGATTCTTCAAAAGAATTGCAGAACCTGCAGTAATTATCTTCGACCTGTATGTTCCTCCGATTCAGCGCCACCGTTGTCGGGAGCCTATCCATTTCTAGTCTCCATGCATTGATGTTGCATTTTGAAGGAACCCAGCTACTCCATTCCAAAATGAACTCGGACTCCTGCTGCGAATCAGATCTAATCAACTGTCTCAAACCTTTGACTGAAAACTTCCGGTCTGCAGAGCCGGTCCAATTCTATCTGTCACCACCAGCGTGAGTTCGGACGTCCCTAATCAGCGAATTCAGCTGCCCAAGATTATTCAGCATCACCGGACAACTAATTTCAGATTTCCAGCGCCAAACCACCTCATGTTCCGCTCCGTGAACCACAATTCTATCCGCCACCCTACATTTTTTTTCGGCTTCTAACCTGAAAAGATCCGGGAATCTGTTTTTTAACGGCTCGTCGGTAATCCACGGATCTAACCAAAAAGCAACTTCTTCTCCATTACCCACCTCTCCTTTTAAATAATTCCTTATCGGTTGCCCTCCAATCTTTATGTCAATGAAAATTCTAGCAATGTTATTCCAAACACCTTTGAGAGATTTTTTGAATGGAACACTTTCCCATCCAACCCTCGACGAATGAAGCGCGTCGATAACTTTAGTCCAAAGATTGTTTCTTTCCGTCTTGTACCTCCAACCCCACTTTGCCAAAAGCACCGTGTTCACCTCTTGAAGCTTATTAAGACCAAGACCTCCTTTCTTTCTTTGAGTCGCGACCCTTTCCCATGCCACCCAATGTAACTTTTTAACTCCCGAGGACCCTCCCCAAAGGAATTTTCTAACCATAGCTTCCAAATCCGCAACTACTTTCTTTGGAGCTTTATAAAGGGAAAAGTAGTATGTAGGAAGACTCTCCATGACCGATTTGATGATCACCACCCTTCCTCCAATAGATAAAATGTGGGATTTCCAATTCGCTAACCGAGCTCTAAAGACATCAATCACCGGTTGCCAATTGTTTATCCTGTTCATGTTAGCACCAACTTTGAGGCCCAAATCCCACCTCCGAAGCCAATTCCTCTAACTCCTCCGTTCCGACTCCTATACCAATAAGGTTGGACTTCTCAATATTGATCTTGAGACCCGCACAAATGTGGAAACAACGAAGGATTCTAATTATGTTCATAACTTCAATTTTGGACCATTCCCCCATCATAATAGCGTCATCCGCGTACAAAAGGTGCGTTATAATCGGGCCGTTTAAAGGAGTGGCAATACCTTTAATAATCTCCGCTTCCTTAGCCCTATTTAACATACACGACAAGGCTTCCATGACCACCAAGAATAGAAACGGGGATAAAGGATCCCCTTGTCTCATCCCTTTCTCGCATTTGAAAGTAAAAGTAGGAGCCCCGTTTACTAAAACCGACGAGTTAGCCGATTTAAGCACGCCCATAATCCAATCGCACCACTTAGATGGAAAGCCCATTTGAAGAAGGATGTCGATCACGAAACTCCAATTCACGTTATCGTAAGCCTTTTCAAAATCAATTTTAAAAATGAACGCCTTCGACTTCTTCTTATTAATCCAAGAGATGATCTCATTGACAACGAGAGGCCCATCAAGAATATATCTACCTTGCAAAAAAGCCGATTGGGAGTTCGAAATAACATCGTTCAAAACCCTCCTCATCCGGTTAGCTAAGACTTTGGAAATTACTTTACTGATTACACCAACCAAGTTAATGGGTCTATAGTTGTTCAACGAAACCGGATCTTTAACTTTAGGAATTAGAGCGATGAAAGAAGCCCCGCTTCCCAAATTAATAGCTCCCAAGTCGTGAAAACTCTCAAAAATGCTAACGAAATCGTTTTTGAAAAGCTCCCAAAAATGCTTAATGAATTTAAAATTCATCCCATCCGGCCCGGAGATTTGTCGTCTCCACATTCAAAAACCGCCTCTTTTATTTCACCCTCCGAAAACGTTTCTATCAATGTCTCCTTTTGCAAATCCGAAATCTTCTTGATGTTGCTACAAATCACCTCAGGCCTGTTCTGGTGACTTTCTTTAAACTTATCACGAAAAAAAGCAAGCGCATGTTTCTTGATAATAGCCGGTTTCACACACCATTCACCATTAAGGTTAAGACCATGGATCGAATTAGACGCCCTCCTATTGTTGACCACCCCATGAAAATATTTAGAGTTCTCGTCACCGTCGATGGCCCATCGAGATCGAGCCCTTTGTTTAAGATCCAAATTTTTTCGGTAATCGACTTCTTTAATAATCTTTCTGTTTTCCGCCATAACCCATTCCTCCTCTTCCGACAAATTCCTAACTTCCGATTCGACCTCTAACCTCTCTAGTTCCGACAATGCGTTTTTCTCTTTCTCATTCTCTTTCAACAAGAACTCGTCCCTCCATACCTTTAACCGAGCTCTAATACAAGCGAACTTAGCAGTGAGACTAACGTCCGGCGGCCCTGTGGAAATAAATCCTTCTACTGCTTCTTTAACTGCTTCTTCAAAATCCAAGAGCAGAAAACCCGAAAAGGCTTGGGACCGTACTTGAGGTCAATCAGCTCTAAGATGATAGGACAGTGATCCGAGTGTCTACCAGGCAGAACTCTGACACACGCCGAAGGCCACTTATGAAAAAAAATCCTGACTAACCAAGAAACGGTCCAATTTACTAAGTTTCCTCCCATTATCCCTAACACACGTGAATTTCCGGCCTTGCATGGGGTATTCCACCAAATCATTATCGAAAATGAACTTATTAAAATTATCAGCACAGGTCGGCTTGAATTTAGATTTCTTTCTTTCTTCGGGGGTCCGCACCGCGTTGAAATCACCAACAATTATCCACTTACCCTCGGAAGGGTTAATGGTGCTAGAAATCTCGGACCAAAGCTGCTGCTTCGAAGCTGTGTTTTGAGGAGCATAAACATTCACCAGGTTAATACTATCCCCGTCTCCAACCAATGTTCCCTTAATAACCAAAAAGTATCTATTTTGAACAACCGATCCGATTTTCAGAATTTTAGGATCCCACAAACAAATCAAACCTCCAGACAAACCCACCGAATCTACACAAGCAAACTCGAACTCCCTGTTTCCCCAGTACCCAATTAAATCATGTTTCTCCACAGAAACTACCTTGGATTCTTGTATGGCAACCACATTAATTTTGTTTAACAACCTGATGTCTTTAACCCAAGAGGCCTTGACCCCCCCCCCCCCAAGAATACCTCTAATGTTAACGGAAAGAACATTCATTGTAAAACAACATTAATACCCGTTCCGACTACCGACTCCTTGACCAACTCCGTCTGATTTCCAAACTTGACTCCAACCAAATTTCCAACTTTAATCGTAGCTTCAACTTCTTCCAGCTCCCGAGAATCAGAATAATCTATGCCTCTGTCATTTGGAAACTACTGACTCATGTCACCTCTGTTGACATCTAATCGAGAATCACCATTCATAACCAGAACATCGAGCCCTCTGGAAGAGTCAAAATCCTCGTCCCTATGACTAAAGTTTCTGATCTCTTCACCTTCAACGAGCTGAGCAGAGGCTAAAGGGCTATCCCTCTCGATAACGAAAGCCTCAGAATTGAGATCGAACCTAAATCCTCCATCCTCTCTAAGCCTTTTTATGGGCCTATCCAGGGAATTTGGGCTAGAAGGCCAAGGTTGAGATGAGGCTTTGTTTTTTATTCTAACCTTATATCCACTTTTCTTGGGCCTAACCGACCGGTCCAAGGAATTAAAAAAATAGATGTTATTCTTGTGGAATAAATTCAACTCCTCGTTCACATGGGGCCCACCCATGGAAGCCTGGGACAAAAAAACATCACCGCCCACCACATTATTACCCTTGGAACCAGAATCGTCAGTGGTCCCCTTGGAACTCTCACCTAAATTAAAAACTCCTTCCACTTTGTCTATGCCCAATCCCATCGACGTCCCTTCCCCTTCCCCTTCCCCATGCAAACTACCTTCCTCATGCAAATCTTCCTTGCTACCACTTTTACTACAATCTTTATTGGGAACCTTAACCACCTTTTCGGATTCCAAAGCATCGTTCCCCAGGTTCGTCGGAGAAACATAAACCGGAATCTCCTGGTTACCTCGAAGCTCCGGTGAGAATCCCTCCGACAACTCTTCCACATCCAAAAAATCCGGGAGCCAATGGTTGTTCTCTTCAATCACCCATACCTGATATTTTTTATCTTGCCAACTGAGACTAAGAGAACCGTTGATTCTATTGCCGGAGCCGATAAGAATCCCCATCCGGTCGAAAGACAAGTCACCATCAGAATCCGAAAACTGGGAGGAAAAAACAACCTTACCATACCTGCTTCCAATGTCGTTGAAAACCTCATTGGAGAGAAGATGAAGAGGCACGCCGAGAACACTGACCCAAGCAAGACGTTCGTAAGGCAAAGATTGCCCTAACCAAGGGTTCAGACTAGAAAACCAGTTGGCCCAAACCTCCTTATCGTCGAAAAACCTTTTTGCAGAGTCCCCGTTTGAGAAGGAGATTAACACCGAGAGCCCTCCCAGATATTGAATCTTGGCGTCCACCAACCCAGCTGACGAGAGAAAAGTTTTAAGAGACCTTAGTTCCTTGAACCCCATGGACCTTCCTACAAAAGATCTTCCGAATAAATCGGAAAGAGAAAAAACCGACGGATCAATGGCAATCACATCTTCCTCACCAACTGCATGAGATTTATTGGTGAGGATGTCTACGAAAGAAACCCCGGCCTGAACGTTTTTGGCTCCCCATACCTTCGGTTTCCCACCCACAGGTTTACGAGCCGGCTTAGCAAAAGGCGGAATATCCACTCCACCCACACCTGAAGAATTACGTTTCCCATTCTCTTTAGCAAAGAGAGCAACGTTGATGATTAACTTGTTGCCTCCCACCTTCAAGTTCGACATGCTGGCCAGAAGCTCATCCACGTTCCTAATACCCTTAAAACTGACAAACCCGAAAGATCTGCCATCCTTATCTTTTTTCTTAGCAATGAAAGACCCTACAACATCTCCGAATGCTCTAAAAACATCAGCCAAGTCCCAAGGTCTGCATCCTTGGGGAATATTAGAGTCAAAAAGCTTCGTGATAACTGGATTCTTGACGGCTGGTCCCCTCTTTCCTCTGCGGTTGTTAGTTTGAACCTCCCACCCATCGTCAACATCCTCCATGACAGGAACCCGAAACGCCCGGCAAGCGAATGGAAGCCTTGGGTAGCCCGGATAGGAAGAAAGGTAATGGACGACTCACAACCAAACCAGGTGTGAATCTATAAAACCCCGATTACTATCCAGGTGACCTCGCCTTCGTCGAGCCTCCGGTGAAAAGGGTCCAAAGAAGAACGGTAGAGAAACAAGAAATCCGATCCCGGAAAGCGAATGGATAAACACGAAAGGCAAGTTAGAATGGAAAGTCAAGCTGGAAGACAGCGACCTCACACGCTAACCCGACGGACGGATTATCGTCGAGCCCCCGGCGATCGGAAGTAGAGGTTAAAACCAAATTATGGACTCAAGTATAACTAGAATCGGCGGTTATCTAAAACTGAAACATAGATTATAGGTTTGGTTTTAAATCATAATCGAATCGAACTGGCCTATGCTCACTCCTCCCTATCTTTGTGCGTGCATATATATATGTGTGTGTGCGTGCGCTCTCTTATTATCCATAGTGCGCTCTCTTATCATCCATATATACACAAGTGTAAAATATGGGTGTTTGAATTTTTTTTTATCTTTAATATGAGTACCATATTGCTATACTTATATAGAGAAAAAATATGTTTCGATCAGATGTTTCGTCCATGATGTTTTGTATATGTTTATACAGTGGTGTTTTAATTGTATTGTGATTCAAAGCGTGGTGTTTTAAACACATACCGGAAAACGTGGTGTTTTTTATCTACTGGAATGTAGGTTTTAAAACACCATGGTGTTATATAATTATTGAATGGTGTTATAAATGTGCTGAATGGTGATTTTGCAGTGTTATTCGTAGTGTTTTTATAGAGATCTTTAAAATGATGTTATATACTTATTTAATGGTGTTATATATTTATTGAATGGTGTTATATATGTGCTAAATAATGATTTTGCAGTGTTATTCGTAGTGTTTTTATAGAGATCTTTAAAATGGTGTTATATACTTATTGAATTGTGTTATATAATTATTGAATGTCGTTATATACGTGCTGAATGGTTGTTGTAGTGTTATTCGTAATGTTTTTTAAAGATCTTTTAGAAAAATCATGTTCCTATAATTAAGGTGGCGGTTATGGAAAGTTTTGAATTAATGATAAAATTACTTGTTTACCCTTTTATATTAATTTAGATTGAGCACACGTGTCATCTTCACAATATTTCTCATATTTCTCACACTTTTAACATTTTTTTACAATAACCTTACCCCATATTAGATTATTGAAAAAATTGTTATTGTTTAAAGATGAAAGGCTTTCACTATTTAAGGATTTTACAATATTTCTTTTTAAATTTCAAGGAACTTTAAAGATGAAAGGCTTTCATTATTTAAGGATTTTACAATTTCTTTTTTAAATTTCAATATAAATAGCCGTGAAATTTATCATCAAGAGTTAAATATTATTATTAAAACTATATTAACATGGTCAACATGTTAAAAAGGCTATATAGAAAGGAGCATGCGGTTCAGCGGTTGGGATAAATAATAAAGTTAACATATAAAAACTTAGATTATTGAAAAAAGGGAAATTGGCCTGTAATAATTTCATCTAGATCTTATTGGCCATTAATAATCTCATCTTAAAATTTTCCCCCCACCAGTCCCACATTTCACATATTTTTCCTACAATGGTCCCCCGTTAAAAAAACTTAACGGAGTTAAGCCTTTTTCCAAATTACAAACAGATTTTTTAGGGCTTTCGATTAGAACGACCATACGAGTCCATTGATGTAAAATTTGCCTCGAAACGATGCACCAAACGATGAAAACGTCGCTTCAATTCGGGTGTTTAAATTTTCAATTAACCAAAATCAAGTCACTTGGAGCACCATTTCGAAGTAAGTTTTACATCAATGTACTCCTATCATCGTTCTGATCAAAAGCCCTAAAAAATATGTTTGTAATTTGGAAAAAAAAACTTAACTCCGTTAAGTTTTTTTAACGGGGGACCATTGTAGGAAAAATAGGTGAAATGTGGGACTGGTGGAGGGAATATTCTGATGTGGGATTATTAATGGGCAATAAGGTGTAGGTGAGATTATTACATGTCAATTCCCCTTGAAAAATTGTTATTTTCCCTCTATTAATTTACAAGTTTTCTCCTTCCTCTCATGTTACTGTTCAATTTTGATGGGTTTTGATTGGCCACCAGCCACATGTTAACTTTTCAGTTAGTCCACGTCACTCTACTTTTTTTTAACTATTTTTAATTTATTTAATTTTTTTTGCTATTGGTCCACATCATCCAGCATTTTGTAATTTCTTGAAGGTGGGTCTAACTTTGATAGTCAACATCTCACCCATCACAGTTCCCAACCTCAAACCTTTGAACCGGTAAAGAACAAGTCCCGTAGCCAGAAACGGCACCCACCGGCGGTGGCTCCCATCTCTCTCAACTTTCTTCATCAGCCCACTACTATATTATGTGACGGTGGAGGTGAACATCCTGGACGGTTATAACCCTAGCAAGCTAGGCCTTTTCCTGGGGGAGGTGGTGGGGGAGGTGGATTGAAGTTTTGTGTAGAAAACGGCGGAGGTAGAGAAAAACGGATATGGATCAGACAATGGTGGCTGGTTCCAGAAGAGATGGTGGTGTTTGTTGACTGAGGAGATGGCCGCTCCTCGTCGGAATAAATTGAGACATATATAAAGAGTTAAAATTACAGTGATGTTGGCAATTGAAAATGATATTTTATGATTCTCTAAGGGGAGTGGGGGTGGTCACTAGTGATAGAATTCTATCACTCCCAATATCCAATCAACTCATGCCATGTCATCACCCACTATTCTATCACTAGTGATAAAAATGTAGTGGGGGTGGTCACTAGTGATAGAATTCCATCACTCACAATTTTTTTTAATTTTTTATTCTAATTAACAATAAAACACTAAAATTATAAATTAACAATAAAACACTAAAATTATAAATTAACAAAGAAACTTGGTTTGCCCCTCGCATCGTAACCTTCTTGAAACCATTCCTCGCTTGTTTCGATGTCTCCAACAATCTTTAAAAATAATTCTTTAGGTAAACGAAACCGATCTCTAAACGTTTCGGCATTGTAGAGCGGATTTTCCACAAAATAATCGTTCATCAACACTTCGTTGGCACGTATACGATCACGGTCTACCATCTTCTTCTTTGGGCGGGACGACTGGGCATCAAGTTCGTTATACACCGACACAAAATATTTTAGCGTCTCATTGTCGGAAGACGACTCGGTATCGCTATCGCTAGACATCGGAAAAGTCGAATCCGTAGGGAACTTCATTTGAGAAAGATGTAGATTGTGTGAAATTGGTTTATGTTTTGGTGTGTGTAATGGTTTAAAATGGAGATATATATAGATAAAAGGTTAAAGGTTAATTTTTTTTATTGAAGTTTACCGTTGAATAACGGTCAAATACCAAGCCAACGTTCGAATTTTGTAAAGTTTCAATGCGTGATTACTTCAACGCGTTTCAAATATAACGCGTGACAAGAAGGGAGGCGGCGGTGTTCGTTATTATATAACGCGTGGCCGGGCGTCTATCACGGACCTCCCCGCCTGGCCTAAGGTGGTCTGTAATATCCTATTTAGTAACAGAAAAAAGAAATAGCTGCTGGCTATTCCGGTTGCTTTGAGGGTAGTAAAATGGTTTTGTGTTGCTGTGAAATATATTATGTTACATGTGAATTTTAAATTAATAAAAAAACCGTTCTACTAGCATTTTAAAGTAAGCCTCTTCACTTGGGTTGTATATACTACTAGCATTTTTTTTTATTATAAATATATTATGTTACATGTGAATTTTAAATTAATAAAAAAACCGTTCTACAAAAGAATACCAAATCTCAAATCTAGATGCATATATTATTATTATTAGAGTTAGAGTTAAATATTTTTTTAGTTTTTATTTTCTTTTTTGTGTGAGTTTTTATATTTCGACTTAGTTATTCTATTTTTCTTTATAAAGTTTTACATTTCGTTTCGAATTTTACGGCTTAACACACTGCAGCGAGTATGAGTGGTTCAACGTTTTTATGTCTATAATTTTACGGTTTAACGGCTCAATTGCAACGCGCAAGTCCTAAGTCGACTTACTTATTTTATTCTATGTTTTACATTTCGATCTGATTGTGTGAGTTAACACGCCCTAACATGTCGTTTATATTTTGTTCGGTTCAACGGTCCCGCCGCAAAGCTCGGGTTCTAAATTCTAGTTGTTATTGCTAATGAACTTTAAAGATGAAAGGCGTTCATTCTTTAAGGATTTTACAATTTCTTTTTTAAATTTCAAGGAACCTTAAATATGAAAGGCTTTCATTATTTAAGGATTTTACAATTTCTTTTTTAAATTTCAATATAAATAGTCGTGAAATTTATCATCAAGAGTTAAATATTATTATTAAATAATTATATAATCTTCCTATACTAATAAATGAAAATCTTTTTGTACACGTGTCACTCTCTCGGGCCTCCTCACTTTAATAATAATATAATATTAATTAATATAATTAATATAGTTAGAGATAAACGTATAAATTCAAATTTAATTAATAATTATCCACAACTAATGTAAATGTATCAAATAATATAATATAGTATAATATCTATTAATAAAAGAATCCAAATAAATATATATTATATAATATGATATTATATTAATTTAATAATTTAAACGGGGAAATCAAAACAATGTACATATGTAAATTTAGATTAGGAAATTTATTTGCGTGATTTATTATTATTATTAATTTATTTGTTTTTAATTTTTTATATTTAAAATTTCTAAAATCACATTAATTTATTTATTTTTCCTTTTTAGAACAACTTTTATAAAATTCTAAGTAAAGTGTTGCAACGTATTTAGTTTTTTCTATGTTCGATATAAGTTTTATTAAAAATTTTACTGTTAATTACACAGGTTATAAACTTGTGTATTAAACGGGTTTGAGGATTAAAATTATATAATTTAATAATGTATGCACAAATTTACATAACTAAATTATTTTCAACCATGCAACTTATGATATTATATTAATTTAATAATTTAAACGGGGAAATCAAAACAATGTATATATGTAAATTCATATTAGGAAATTTATTTGTGTGATTTATTATTATTATTAATTTATTTGTTTTTAATTTTTTATATTTAAAATTTCTAAAATCACATTAATTTATTTATTTTTCCTTTTTAGAATAACTTTTATAAAATTCCAAGTAAAGTGTTGCAACGTATTTATTTTTTTCTATGTTCGATATAAGTTTTATTAAAAATTTTACTGTTAATTACACAGGTTATAAACTTGTGTATTAAACGGGTTTGAGGATTAAAATTATATAATTTAACGTGTCACTCTCTAGGGCCTCCTCACTTTAATAATAATATAATATTAATTAATATAGTTAGAGATAAACGTATAAATTCAAATTTAATTAATAATTATCCACAACTAATGTAAATGTATCAAATAATATAATATAGTATAATATCTATTAATAAAAGAATCCAAATAAATATATATTATATAATATGATATTATATTAATTTAATAATTTAAACGGGGAAATCAAAACAATGTACATATGTAAATTTAGACTAGGAAATTTATTTGTGTGATTTATTATTATTATTAATTTATTTGTTTTTAATTTTTTATATTTAAAATTTCTAAAATCACATTATTTAATTTATTTTTCCTTTTTAGAACTAGTAAAGTGTTGCAACGTATTTATTTTTTTCTATGTTCGATATAAGTTTTATTAAAAATTTTACTGTTAATTACACAGGTTATAAACTTGTGTATTAAACGGGTTTGAGGATTAAAATTATATAATTTTATAATGTATGCACAAATTTACATAACTAAATTATTTTCAACCATGCAACTTATGATATTATATTAATTTAATAATTTAAACGGGGAAATCAAAACAATGTACAAATGTAAATTCAGATTAGGAAATTTATTTGTGTGATTTATTATTATTATTATTATTATTATTAATTTATTTGTTTTTAATTTTTTATATTTAAAATTTCTAAAATCACATTAATTTATTTATTTTTCCTTTTTAGAATAACTTTTATAAAATTCTAAGTAAAGTGTTGCAACGTATTTATTTTTTTCTATGTTCGATATAAGTTTTATTAAAAATTTTACTGTTAATTACACAGGTTATAAACTTGTGTATTAAACGGGTTTGAGGATTAAAATTGTATAATTTAATAATGTATACACAAATTTACATAACTAAATTATTTTCAACCATGCAACTTGAGGGGTAATGGAGGTAGCAAATCATGGAACTTTATTTCTGGTCGTGACTTCATCTAAATCTTAATAAATGGTCAATGAAATTTCATATTAACCACTTTGATGTTATGGTTTTTATATTTGAGAAAAAAATAAAATATACTTATAAAAAGTTACAATAATATATGAAAGTTATATATAATGAAAATATAACCAGAATCAAATCAAATCAAATCAAGTCATAACAAAGCCAAGCTATGTAAAAAAGAGTAGTATTAGAATAAAGCAAACATGTATCTACATTGGCTTAACAATTCCATAATAGATTGGAGAGTAAGATGAGAACATACTGTTATATCATGGACGACTTATTAAAAATGATTAGATATATTTATTAGAATATTTCGTGAGCTAAAAAATTGGAAACGTGAAAATAGTTTAGAAAGGCCAATAAAATCACATAATTAAGGAAATGAAATGGTTACCATAGTAAATATGGGATGGTTAAATATGGTATGGTTGTCATATAGTTGAGATATTTGATTAAAAAAAGTAAATATGACATGTGTATTCTTAAGTTATATAATTTTTATCCTCAAACCTGTGTAATACACATGTCTATAATCTAGTAATAGTACAATATACAATCATCAGCCACTTAAGACTTATTAATCACCTAAAAATGATTAGCCGAAAACTTTTATTATTTGGTCATTAAAATAATCCTTTACAATAACTTTAATTGTACTGTTTATTAATTTTCCAGCATTATATATAACTACAATTTCAGTAACTTTAATTGATCTTTTTTTGCCCTTAAGTGTTTTTTTTTCCTTTTACCTTCAACCTTTTTTTACCTTTACTTTTTTACATTTAGCATTAACATTTACAACTCCTGTACTTTATAAAGATTTTGTAATTTTTTAAGTACATGTCAATATAATTCCAGTTGATTTATGTTTTGACATAATTTTTTGAAAATATTAGGCTCAGATATAATACATTTTTGTGCTTATTTTTATGTACGTTTTTAGTTGATATACATTTTGACATATATTTTGTTCTAAAATGAGCCAGTTAAACTATAATACGTTTTCAATAGACGATATAAATTCGAGTTACTTTACGTTTCGACGTCGCTGCAACGCGCCATACCATTCTTTAACTAAAAAACATAATTTTCTTACGTGCCAATTTTGATGTATGTGTCGTATAAATTCAAGTTGGTTAATGTTTCGACATAAATTTCTTTCGCGAATAAGTCGGGTCAAATATAATACGTTTTCGTGTTTATTTTTATATACGTTTCAGTTGGTTTACTTTTTGACGTAACTTTTGTTCAGAAACGAGTCAGGTCAATTATAATACCTTTTTTATTAGATGGTATAAGTTCGAGTTACTTTACCTTTCGACGCCGCCGCAACGCGCGAAGAAATTTACTATTTTTAAAGATGAAAATACCCAATCATTTTTACGTATCTTACGCGGAGTAAAATATTTTAAACAAAACTAGTTTTAAACGGAGAATACAAAAACCAAACAAACATTTGTATTTACTTTCAACTAGTATTTTGAGCCGCGGGAGTTGTAGTGGCGTCGAAAATTAATATAACCGTCATATATTTGTGTCATACACGTTTCTGAACAAAACTTAAGTCAAAACGAGACCAACTGAAAATGCACATGAAAATGAGCACGGATGTGTATTATAGTTGATTTGATTCATAATCGAGAAAAACTTACGTCAAAACGTAAACCAACTTGGATTTATACCAAAACATACTTAAAAATAAGCATGCAAGAAAATAGTGTTTTTTAGTTAAATAATTGTACCATGTGTTGCAGTGACGTTGAAAAGTAACTCAAACTTGTATCGTCTAGTGAAAACGTATTATATCTGGCCATACTAGTGTTTCTGAACAAAATTTATGTCAAAACTTTGACCAACCGAAAACGTACATAAAAGGAAGCATGTAAAACTCGAGGAACATGATGATGTTTTACAAAAAAAAATTAGAAAGCCGAGGCAACATGAATGCCAATAGTGAAAGTTAAAGGAGTTCGACAAAATTTTTAGAAAGCTGAGGGGATGTGAATGACAATGGTAAAAGTTAAAGAGTTGATTTACACACAAACAAAAAGAAAAAAAAACTAAAAGGCAAAAACCAAAAGAAAAATCATTGTACCTTAGCTACTGTCACTCACAAGTGTTTTATATATAATACACAAACATTAAATTGGTCGTGTTTACGGGTCGAACATCACAAACCTGGACCTAAAAATCGTGTCACACGCATCAACTTTAATAAAATACGTATATTCACGGTTAACACAAACACAACTCATTTACTGTAAAAAAGTTATAATTCTAAACTTACGAACTATTTTTATTCATCCAAACAATTATTAACATATGCCATAAAAATATACGTATTAAATTTAAAAATTGGCAAAAAAAAAAAAAAAAAAAAAACCCAAATAGTTAATATTGACATTTCACATACACAAAAGAAAAACATATTAAAAAAATACATAAACATGTTAAACATGTCAATCCATAAATCTACGGGTTCACACAAACACAACCATTTTGCTAAACGTGTATATAGAATTAAACCATAAATGACCCAAACTCGTTTAACCCAAACAAAAACGTTAAATACATCTTGTATCCGAATTAAATAACCGCTTACCCCACTCTCTTTCTTTCTCCTTCCGTTAAATAAACTAAAACACCACGTCAGAATTATCTCTTAGAACTAAAGCATTTGAAATTCGAATATGAAGTATATCCAAATCTAAAACTTTTGAACCCAAAATAAATAAAAAAAAATTTAAATTTTTGAATAATTAAACTAAATAAATATAAATATAAGGCCCAAAATAGTTTATTTCTTCTGTCAAACTGTCACCTCTATTATCTCCTACATTTAAGTTGTTTAACCAGTAAAAGAGTCACAGTAGCAGATTCAAAACACTGTAACTTCCTCCTGATCCCCCTCTCTCTCTCCAATTGACTTTTCAATATCACACGATTTACAACATTCAATCATCATCATCACCACCACCCAGATTCAATTTATGAGCAAAACCCATTTCAAAGATTGCATTTTTAAGGTAACCCAATTCTTATTTTAATTTTGTTTACAGTTTACAATCAATTCCATATGCATTTACTGTTTGAATCTTGTTATTGGGTGTTTTTTTTTTCAATTTATGAGCAAAACCCATTTTAAAGATTTTATTTTTAAGGTAACCCAATTCTTATTTTGATTATTTTTACAGTTTACAATCAATTCTATATGCATTTACTGTTTGGGTTTTTTATTTTTATTTTTATTTTTTTGAATTTCTTTTTTATGAGCAAAACCCATATCAAAGATTTCATTTTTAATGTATCCCAATTCTTATTTTAATTGTCTTTATTTATAGTTTACAATCAATTATATATGCATTTACTGTATGAATATTGTTGAGTTTTTTTTTTTAGTTTTTTTGTATGAGTGAGTTGAGAGCAATGTTTTAAAAACCGGTAAATACCGGCCGGTTATACCGGTATTACCGTTTCCAGATGTAAATCCGGTACGAAACACTCCGGTAAATAAGTGAAACGGCATAAGGTTTGTACCGACGGTAAAATCCGGTATACCGGTTTGAAACGTAATACTGGTACCGGCCCAGGGTTATTTTCGTTTGGGTTGTTACTTATTTTTATTATATATATGTTACTTATCTTACGTAATTTTTACATATTATGATTATTTGTAACTAAAAGTTCTTATTTAATATTGTATGAAACGAAAATAGTTGATGTATTCAACACTCAAATGGCTTAAACATATCGTACAATTTCATTTAAAAGAGCTTGTTGGAAAATTGAATGATTTTCGATTATCTTTTGAATTATTTTTTATTATGGATTTACTATTAGATCATCTTTTAATACGTAATCATGCATTTTTGAATTAATTTTTAAGTTGATGTTATAATTTATGAAATTATAGAGTTAGCTAGTTAACCCGGTTGAACCGTTCAATACCACCTGGTTGAACCATTTTTAGTCTAATCTGGTTTGATTTAAAAACCGGTTTTTAAAACATTGGTTGAGAGTTGCTTTGAATTAAAGACAATCAGCGCCCTTTAAAGGCCATCATCCTTGCTGTCATTTTCTGTATTTTTTTTTTAATATAAATGTGTCGTTTTTGCGGAGAATTGAGGGCATAGTCTTTTGGGATAAATATATAAACAAACAATTTTTATTAAAAAATAGCAAACAGAACAACAAGAAGCAAGATAGAGATGTATACATATAGAGAGAGAAACAAAGAAATTTAAAAGAAATATACTTGGTTTTTTTTTAGAGAGAGAGAGTGGTGTAGTCCAGTCAATCATCAATCATGGATGATGATTTTTGAGGCCATGAAGAGGGTTTTCTCAACCAGTTCTTGTTCAGCAGCCTCTTAAATTTGGTGGGTATTTTTCAATTTTGGATCTTTGGTTCTTTAACATAGTTGTTCTACAAATTCTTGTAGTTATCTTTTTTTTTTCTTGAAATTGGATTTTTTTTTTTACAAATTTATTTCTTTTATTTTGACATGTGTTATTTGCAAATTAAATTATTATTTTGTGTGTTGATGATGTGGTTTTCTGTTGTAGGTTTCCCCAAAATTTTCTCATGAGTTTGTAAAAAAAACAAAGAAAAAATTAAATCTGTATTTATGTGTTCTTCTGTTAAATTAATGTATTTCAAACCAAAAGCTTTGAAATTTTGTGTTATCTTATGAAATTATTGGAGTTTAATTATCAATCTTTACTCGTATAGTCATATGTGAGGTGTGTTGTATCTTTTTATGTTGAAGATATGAGATTTTATGCTGTTTTGATCTTGTAAATCTACACACACAAGTTGTTTGTAAAAAGGTATCAAAGAGCACAAGTTAGTTTTGTTGTTGACAGCATAAATTTTTGTTTTTTTTCTTTAATTAATCCTTATCTATAAATGGGATTTATAAATAAGATATGTTTTTTTTGCTAGTTAAGGTAGTAAAACATATCTGGTCTACTGTTCATGTCTGGTCCTCTATCAATCATGCTTTTCATCATGGAATCTTGTTCATACCATTTTTGCTCATAAAGTTATTATGAATTTATAATTATGTCTGTGTTTTCAGTTTCCTTTTCAACTCATGGAATCAATGTCTTTAGAGGGTGTGTTTGGCAACAGATTTTAATTTCAAGCTTTCAATTTATTTTTTTTTAGATTTATTTAATGCACTTTATAATGATATATATTTTGTTGATATATGTATTAGGTTAATTATACCTAGTATGGATTTCTCAGAATCTACGAAAGTCGTATACGATAGAGTTCAAAAGATAGAACCCGAAAACGTCTCCAAGATTATCGGGTACCTTCTTTTACAAGATCATGGTGAACGCGAAATGATAAGGTTAGCGTTCGGGCCTGATAATTTAATACACGCTTTAATCAATAAAGCGAAAACTCACCTTAAATTACCTTCAAACACAACTGTTGGTCAACCAAGTTCACCTCCTCAGGTCAACTCTCTCCCCGATATGCCAATTGGCCCGATTCACTTCACACCGTTCTCTCCTTCAACCCGTCATTCACCATTGACGATTCAAGTTCCCAACCGTTGTTGTGACCACCATGGTCAACCCGTTGACTTTGTTCCCATGGTTTATCCGGCTTCTTATCCTGAAGATTACCACCTTCACAACCACCTTCGTTTCATGTCGTTAGAAGATCAAATGGAGCCCGTTAACAGCCCGGATTTTTCGTCTGGTCATTACTATTCACCTGAGCCGGCGTTGGGTCCTCGGGCCAATAGGAGGTCACCAAGTTTACCCGAATTTCCTTTTAAAGTTTGTCATTACTTCATTAAAGGGTTTTGTAGACATGGAAACAACTGTAGGTATTTACACCCTACTCCTGAAAGCTTTTCGCAAATCTTTAACTCTAAATTGAGCGAGGACGATAACGTCTTTTCACCCATGTCTCTCGAGAAACTTGAGTTAGAACTCACCGAGCTACTGAAATCACGAAGAGGGTTTCCTGTTTCCATAGCTTCTTTACCAATGATATATTACGAAAAGTTCGGTAAAACACTTCAAGCCGAAGGCTATTTGACCGAAAGTCAAAGACATGGGAAAGCCGGTTATAGTTTGACCAAACTTCTTGCTCGCCTTAAAAGCATTTGTCTCATTGATAGGTAAATTCTTCAACCATTATAAATTACATTGTATCCTAATGCAATAGTCAGATAATATGTATTATAATCCTTTTGTTGATATTGTGTCAATAGGCCACATGGGCAACACGCGGTCGTATTGGCTGATGACATGGCGAAATGCATGGATCATATTGGAGACCGAAATGAACATGGTGGAATTGTTGCGGGTTCTAGACAGATATATTTGACGTTTCCAGCTGAAAGTACCTTTTCCGAGCTTGACGTTTACAATTATTTCAAGTAAGGAGCATTCTTAGTTTCATGTTACAAGTTACATGTATACTTGACTTGATATGAATATGTGATTTATAATTTTTCTTTATTTGTATATTTGTAACAGCAAATTCGGGCCAGTTCGTGACGTGAGAATTCCATGTCAGCAAAAGAGAATGTTTGGTTTCGTGACTTTTGTGTTTGCGGATACAGTTAGGCATATCTTAAACAAGGGAAATCCTCATTTTGTTAGTGGTGCACGCGTTTTGGTCAAACCGTACCGTGAAAAATGCAAGATTGATGATAGGTACGGATTTTATTATTTGTTCTCCGGTTTTTTTTTTTTTCGAATATATGTTATTATTTTTTTCTTTTTTTTACGTCACATGCTTCAAGATTACGTTTTGGCTTGATTGTTATTTCCGCCTTAAAACTTGATACAATATCATATTTATCCAACAAAAAATCATAATAATGCAAAAGGCTGAAGTGTAAGTGTGATATTATGCAAATTGGTATATAATGGTCATAATAATCTTTATCTAGTGAAATTGGTATATATGAAATTTCAAGTATCTCGAATGGGTGTATTCGATATCATTTGTTTTGGTCGGGTAAATGTGATATTATGCAAGTTTTCAGGGGTATATATGAAATCGTCTATCTAATTATTGAATATGTTTTCAGGAAACATGGTTACACATATCAACATCCTATGTACCAAGGTTCTCACTGTCTTGATTCCGAATTCGGGCTGCACTCAAGTGAGAATTATATAATATATTATGTGACTGCATAAGGAAAGATTGCATACTAAAACTGTTTATCTTGTTATTGCTTTTCGAACGTTGTTTCGAAAAAGCAACTTGACACTGCCGATTTAAAACAACTTATGTTATTTACAAACGATCAGATAAATAGTTTCGATAAGCAACTTATTGTTGCATCAAAAAACTCAATGAGCATATAAACAGTTTTAACAACAATCTTTTAATTTCTAGTATTTTGTTTAATTTGGTATTTATTCTCTAAAGATTTCCCTTTTGTTTATATGTTCACAGGCAATGCTCATGCACAACAAACCGACTTCAATTCGACTGAGCGCTTTAACCATTTTCTTGATGCTTTAAGCAACGGTGCAGCCAGTGACGATAAATTTAGGCAGATTAATACCGAATACAACGAGCAAGAAAGGTAAGTTTACAATACAAAGAAGAGAAAAACATGAAAGCACATGATATAACGTAAATCTTTGCTCGCGTATCCAACTTTTACTCGCATAAACCCTTAATTTATTTTCATTTTATACGCCACGCATGCGTGTATGCGATATGATGTCACATATAACATTACTTTTTTTTTTGTTAACTTGCAGTAGCCAGGGACTGAATCTTCCGGACAGCCCGTTTGCATCGGGATTAGGGGGCGAAATATCAACAGTTATATAGTGTTCTTCAAAGATAACAAGAGCAGGTTTATAGAGATAGAGATGACAGAATATCAAAGAGTTTGATAATCAGATGATACAGAGAATGTTTTTAGGGTGATAAAGAAGGTTGCAGAAAAGGGTACAGAAAACATTATGCTTGTAACTAAGTTATGGTTTTTTTTTTTTTTTTTTTTTTTTAAGTGTTTAGGAATATAGCAAGGCTGCGGAAAATAGGTGGCTAAAAGTATAAAATAATGAAGTAGGAGGGTTGAATGGTAAAGTTGCAGAGAAGTGTATCTGCATGTTTGGTAATTACTAAATATATAATATATTTCTAATAATAAAGACTTTAGTTTTTTTTTTTGAACGGTAAAGTTCATGTATAAGGTTACTACATTCTCCAAATCGGAGATCCCTGTATTGCCCCACTTTGCCTAGACTATGTTGTTTTAACCGGGTCTACGCTGGCTTTAAAGTTTGGGTTTTTTTGGACGTTTCTCCGGAAAACCATACCGCCGGCTCCACTTGACAGTAGTTATGACACCACAGGAGCAGAACTCTTTGGTGTAACACATGGTGGGACGAAAACCCGGTTAGGCTCGGGAATCGAACTGACAACCTCACACAAGGCCTAGTCCAAATCCTTTGTTACCAAGGACTTTAGTTTATACAAAAATTTCTTTTTTCACTTGTTATTTACTTCGTTATAATTTTAGTGGTGGTGTTGAAGTTGCAAGCTGGTTATGGCTGGAGGTTGTGATTGCAGCAAAAGGTTATATAGTGTGCATTTGTGGTTGTACGTTGCAGAGAAGAGAACATAATTTCTGAGACTAAAATCTAAATCTAAATCTAAATCTATCTATATATCTTTACTATACTAAAATATTACATGAGACAAAAAGATAATTTCAATGTGACGTGATATGAGGGCCGTCCTCCTCGAGAATGTTATAAAAAACTTTTGGACGTTGTGTGAGAAAAAAAAAATTATTGGTCCCCTCCCTATTATATAAACTTACCAATCATATATTTAAAAACCACGATACACTTACCAATCATATATTTAAAAACCACGATACGACGGTAATTAATTAAGTGTTATAAAATAAACAATACAATTATAGTGTAGCAAAGTGATCAGACTAACTTAGTTAAGTAAATCGTGAGGCCTCTCGTTTGGGGGCCAAATCTGGTGTCGAATTGGAATCGAAATGGGAATTTGGGGACTTCTGCTTTAGGGCTCAAATCTGATTTGGGCAATTATAAGAGGCTGTTTGGCTAAACTTATTTTAGTGACTTATTTACTTTTTGAAAAGTTAAAAGGTGTTTGGGTTAGCTTATTATGTGAGAGGAATAAGTAAATAAGTAAAAAAAATAAGCTTAGCCAAACAACCCCTAAGATCTTCTTTTGGGCTTTCAAGTTTCAAAATATATGTCATTAAGATGATGATATAGAGGCCTTAAATGAAAATTTGATAGAAACTTGAACATGACGTGATATGATCATGTTCAAGAAATATAATCAGGAATAAGATTATGCCGTAGTTAGACTACGGGAAAGAGGCTAATAAAGCCCTAAAGGCCTTTTGAAGGCTAGGTGGAAATACCCGGATGATGGGTAAAATATGACCGGACTAATAGGATCGAGTGGCCGGAGGGTGACTCATCCTAGTAGATGATACGGAAAAAAAAGGGGCGGACACTGCTCAAGTATCCAAAGAGGAGATTAAAAGGTATTATTTTACATTTTGATAACTATGTAAGTGAGAACCGAAACTACATTCCTTGGGTTAGGCCCAAGAAACTGCGTAAGAAAGGTTAAGGGGACGAAACCCTTTTAAGGTGGGTAGACTTGTAACATCCCAAAAAACGAGTTTGGTAATTATACCAAATTAGTTAGGGATAAGTGGATAAATTACCATTGTGGTAAATTTATACCGACAAACATTAGGATTTGAAGAAATACATCTAATGTTAAAAAAGGGAAGAAAAAGAAAATAAAGGTTTTATGAAATAAAGTTGTAAAAGGCCCGGGGTATCGGGGCGTAATCTAAGTTGGGTTGTAACATACCTGAACTTAGTAGATAAATTACCATGTTTATTTGGTGTTTATCTATATGTAATAACTAGGAAAAATTAACCTAGTTAAAATGGGCACCACATATTATGATTAGCTAAGTTAAATGTAAAATTGAGGGACTAATGTTGCCAATTTTTGAAATTTAAATTAAAATTCTGCATTTATGTTAAAACACCATAAAGACACACACAATTGTGTGTTGAGGTCGTTCAAGAGAGGAGGAGAAAAAGGGGGTTTTGAACCCTAACTCAAATTCAAGACAAATCAGTCCCAAAACCCTTGTATAATCCGAAATTGGGGTTGTTCTATGTGTGAAATCAAGTTTCTAACACTCTACTAACTCAAGGTATGTAAATTCTTGTGTTCTTGCACTTTAGGGCGAAGATAGAAACTTGGTATGATATGAAATTTGATGAAATAGATAATGTGATTATGCTTTTGGTAGATTATACCTTTAGATTTTGATGAATGCATGTTGAAAGTCTGCAAATTTTGGTATATGAAGATATGAACTTATGCCCTAGGTGGGGTTATGGAGTAATAACTTGATATAGGTTGAATAATGACTAATTAGTAAGTTTAAATGGTGTAGAAAACTGGAAGAATGATGTTTGATGTGGTAAATAATCATAGGATTTGAATGTTACCAATCACTAGGTGATTTGAAACTCATGAGGATGAGTTTATGTTGATTTCAAATTGATGCACATAAGGTATTCGATAAAATGTCTAGGTGAAGTTAGAATGTGATATATTTAGAAAGATTTGGTGAAAACTAAATCTTTCCAGAAAGTTACAGCCGACTTTAATTGGCTGTAACCGGATCAAATCTTATAAGAAACCGATATTTATTGAGTTTGTGATGAACTCACAGAAAAAACCTTTCAAACCCAACTCGAATTGCATTTTTTCGACGAAAAATGAACGTTTTATGAATTTTTCCGTATCGAAGGTTCAGGCTGCGTTTTCTGGCAGAATTTGCAGCCCATTACGAATGTCATAACTCAATTTATGAATTGTGTTATGATCTCAAATTTTTACTGTAGGTAGCTTCAGGAGGTTATCAAAATCTCCAACTGGAATTACGTCAATCAGATAACCGAGGATTTTTAAATAATTTTTTCCGTGGGCTGCAGTCAGAAAGTGACGAATCTGATTGCTGCTTAGTAAATGATTTTTTTATAAATTTTTGGTAGAGAGTTAGACTCTAAAAATTTAACACAAGGATAATCCCTCCGAGGGGCACGTCAAATAAAAAAATTGTAATTTTTGCAAGCTCGTAAGTATAGTAAACGGACGTCCCAAAACAACATATTTTCAGTGAATTGAGCTATACATGTTAGTGAATGATTGATTAATGAAAGTAATGTAACTAAGTGATTATATGGTTGAATGAGTATTGTATTATGAGTATACCATGTTCTTGTTAAATTGACTAATGAAAGCCGAATGTGAAATGTAAATTGATATGATCGTTCATATGTATAATTTTGTATGCTAACAAGAATGTGGATGCAATGAAATGGAAGTATAGGGATCATGTCAACATGGATGGAAGCATGAAGGGCTAACGAGTCAGGAGGACATGAGGAAGCGAACGCAAATACGGATGCGTAAGGTAAGAAATTTCCCGGACTCCCCCTTTAGTAGAAAAAAAATTAATTGTATGATAATTGTTAGTAATTATGTTGTAATACATTTTTAATGATGATATCAAGTGGTAGTATTAAGTAAGTGATTTTCCGGAATCACTTCTTAATTTATTTAAGCAAGGTTATGTGATAGTTATTTAAGTATGAAAATTGAAGTCTAATAAGGTTAGGGTATATAGTAGTGAAGGTTTCCGCTAAGTAGACCAAACGGGTCAGAATGAGGGTTATTTCATTACGGGACGATTTACATAAGTAATGATGACGGTATTATAATCGGGAATGGGTAAAATGTCTTACATGTGCGCTAACCGAGAAACGAGGTCACAGGTTAATAAATTCCATTTATGTAAAATCAATTAAGACGAATAAGTTTAACGCATACCGGGGATTGGGTTCGTAAACCCCACGTACGGGAATTCCGGATAATGTAATAGTATTATAGTAAAGATGTCATGTGAGTTTTTGAGTTTAAACAAATGAGTTGTTGGTAAAAGCATGAACGGGTCGAATAAATGCGCATAAGTCCTGTAACGTTAATGAAAATCATAAAGATTAAGGACCCGGGGTAAAGATATTTAGCCAATAATGTAAGGTTATGTTTTACGGACAAATGGAAATAAGTTTCGAGTGATTTGGATGTGAAATGGTTGTGTTATGAGAGTTTTGGCATTAAAAAAATGAAGGCTGAACTGGGCACCACCGTAGTTTTGGTGCCCACCGTAGGCTACGGTAAGTGCTGAAGACTTATAACTAATGTTTAAGTTGGTTTAAATATAAGTGATTGTTATGGGGTTCCAGATAAGTATAAGTATGGATGAATTTATTATTACACATGACTAAGTAAAACAATTAATTGTGAATAAGGGGTTATGACATGAATACATGTATGACGATATTCAGTAGTAGAGTGGGAAGGTTAGGCATTGTCGTTAACGAGAGATATAAGAATGGAACATGTATATAAATTGGTGAATTTATGGAAGTGTTTCCGCGCGATGTGATCTAATCAAAGTAATTCGATGTTATGTATTTATGTGAGAATGTGAATCTTCAAATACGTTGGAGGGTATGTGTTGCTAACAGTTTTGTTATTGAGAATGAAATTAGAAATGCAGGTACGTAAGTGTCCGGCTCTCAAGGATTTAAGGCTCGGTGTAAGGAATGAATCCGAAGAACATTCTATGGAAGCTTATTACGATAATAGACAGTTATGTGGTTATTCGTTATTATGTGATTATTTAAAGATATATGATGTCACCATTTACTAACATGTTGGTTATTTATGGTGACCGCAGATAATCGGATTATCATGATGAACAAATCAACGTGGATTGAGTCGAAGACCAAGGATTGTACGGGGATGTGATCACATGTTTGAAGTCGTTTGTAATATAATTTTCTTGATTATGTATGAATGAGATAAAAGATTTAAATTAAGCCGATTAAAATGGCTTATTAACAAGTTGTATGACTGTTAAGAAAAGGAATTTTAAGGCTCGTATTTTTCGTTGCGTCGTTTTAAGGTTAAACGTGTTAGGGTCTTACAAAATCTCATGTTGAAAATGCCTTAACAAAATCGCATGTTACAAAATGCCTTAACAATTTCACATGTTGTATTTCACACGTTGACAAACAATCTCGTACGCAACGTACGTTAACCCCTATTGTACGTTAACTGACCTTTATATATATGTGTGTGTATATATATTTTAAACTTTGGGCCCTCTTAAATTTTGGGTTTCATGTCATCGCCCGACTTGCATCGGCCCAAAACCGGCATTGCTTGATATGAAAATAATATTAAGATGCGAGTTATTAAGACGATATGGTTTACTGAGTTATTAAGTGATATCTTGAAATTTAATATGAGAGATACTAAGACACAAGATATTAAGACGATAAAATATAGTAGGTTATAAAGTGAAAGTTTGAACTTTAATCCTCCATCATTCTAACACAAAGACTCATCTTATTCCATTCAATATAGCAGTTGTTTAACCTCTTATTGTAGTGAAATTGTTCACTCCGTCGCACTGAACGGGTTCCTTCTAGTACAACATAAAGCATATAGAGTGGACACAGTTGTAATTTCACTAAAATTTTAAGACACTTCGGAAAATGATTGTTGCATTTGGTACAAGTGTTGATACATAGCTCACCTCGCAAATTACAATTCTGTCCCTCTAAGAAAGTTCATACTATCCCACATCGCCTGTTTAAGAAAATTTGCAAGGAAGATGTGGTTATAAAAGTTGAACACCCATCAGATTTTGAATACAAGGTCAAAGATGGTCGGGATCAATACTTCACCTGATATCAAGTGAATCGTATTTATTTTAGTGAGAGTGTAAGACTATAAAGTGCTAAACCCAAGAGTAATGTGGTTGTATTTCACACCCACCACATAACGCAAGCTTTTGTACTAAGTACATAAAAAAGTGTACGCAGCTTAAAGGTTTATAAAATTATTTTAATCAAAAATGTTATATAGAGTTTGGAAGTTTGATAGTCTTTTATCATAATGAAAGATTCATAAGTATGATTAAAAGGTTAAAAAGACTTAGATAAAAGATATAAAAACTAAGCAATAATTATAGAGTGTTAATAAAGTCAGACCCCAAAATCTATTTTCACACCTATACGAGTCATACAAAGTTATATATATAAAATAATTTGACATGACAAATATTGTGTCGTATAATGCTATATGGCTCGTATAGATAGAGAAAAATAGAAAATATTGTGTCGTATAACATTTTAAACGGGTCGTATAACATTATATGAGTTTTGGGTCGTATAACATTGTATGCAGTTCGTAATGTTATATGACACGTATAGATGGAGACAAAAAACATTCTATAATATTTTTATGCAACATTTTCCTATAACTCGTATAACCCTATACGAGTTATATAAATGTAAGGGTGTGATAATAAGATTTTAAGGGTATAGGAGTTGATCATTATCTACAATCTTTTGATAAATTTATAAAAAAAACAAGATATTGAAGATATTACCAAAGAATATGATCTAATTTCATCTCACACGGTCAAACTAAAATATAATTATATCATGAGTTAACTTTCGTTTTGCTACCTGTGGTTTGGTCATTTTAACGGTTTTGCTCCAATAGTTTAAAAATAGCCATATTCCTCCTTGATTTTTCGAGTTTGCCATCAGTTTTGCTCCCCTGGATCTAATTCAGTTAAAACGTTCAATTAAAAGTAGGGGTATTTCGTTAGTTTACTCTTTGGCTCTAACTAAATTAAAACGTTTAGTTAAAAATCGCGGTAGTCGTGGTCGACAGGTGGTAGTGGATGGTGGTGGCCAGTAGAAAGAGTGGTTGGAAAGTTGGAGGACTGACGGGTAGTCCGTAGGACAACCCTTAATGGTTATAAAGTATAATTTAATCCCGCATTTATCCATGTATTTATCTTGAATTAGATAACTACGGTTGCTTGTGTTTCAGGTACATTTGGGGCCTAAAAGTGTTGAAATAAAGCTTCGAATAGACGCGATTGGATTGGAGATTGACAGACGGAGAATAAATGAAAAAAATAAAATTTTGGAATTGAATAATTAAGAAGATAACATGATAGAGGACGAAATTACGAGAACGTAGGCGAAAACGGCGAAGAAAACAGAGTTGAAACGAGAAAGTTATGAAGAAAACAAGAAAACAAAACCTGGCGCCGCCGTAGCCTACGACTCTGGCCGTAGGTTACGGCACTCACTTTGTTTTCTGGTCCGCCGTAGCCCAGTTTAAGGGTGCAATAGTGTTTTGGTTGCCACCGTAGCCTACGGCGGGTGCCGTAGGTTACGGCGCCGTGCTGCGTGAAACTTGTAACTGTCACACCCCGAATTCCACGTGTCACCGGTGGGCCCGGTGGGGGAGTATCGTGACGTGGTTGGCAACATAATAGTCAAACAACACAATATTTAATACGCACAACGGAAGCAAATGAAAGATATAATTCAACTGAATAAAATATTGTAATAGTCAAACAACACAATATTTAAAATATTGAATAAAATGGAAACAGTAGTTCAACAGACTTTAGGCATCTTAAGCTTGCAAGACTCTTTTGATGCTAAGGAGATGTCCAGCCTATTACGAGTAGTACCTGCATTTAATCTTTTTGGGAAAATACGTCAGTTTACACTGGTAAATACAATCAACTGACTCATTTTAAAAATGATTAAAAATTGATTTGGATGCACATGGCACAAACATTTTTATAACTTGGGATAATTATTTAAATATATAAACTTGTAAAAGAATTACATGTTCCTTATGCGTTTAGTAGCCCGGATCGTGCCGGGTTAAAGATCAATAGACACACCACATTATTTATTTATGCACTGACGGGTGTACGCCTACACCCCGCGCTTAGGTCGTGGCCATTTCGTAAAATGATGCCAAGGATATCCAGGACATGGTCATTCACCCCCCAAAGGCTTTAAGTAAACAAAACAATTTAAACGGGTCATCTCGATAATACTTAACCACCAAACGATTAAGGTCGAATGCCCGACCAAGCGGTATTTTATATACCGTACCCCATGCCCGTATAAGGGAAAATAAGTTAAAAGTATTTACCTTTGCAAGTATAATTCACAAACAGCAAAATGCAGGTAGCTTTTATTGGTTCTCCTATTCTGGAACGAAGGTTTATAATAACCTATTAGAATCCTAACGGGTCTTTAGTTAAGCTTAAGCTTAGACTGGTTAGTTTTAAAGATACGGTTCGTACGCACGATTAAGCGAAGACCGGAATAGAATGTGATATAGACCCGATAAGTTTGAAGACTTGCTTAATATGGGTATTTCATACACATTCTGGATTTTGAGATAAAGCCGATAAGGTTTGACCCGTTTCGGCTAATTTATGCAAACTAGTTACATAAACCGAACCGAACGCGTAAAAGGCGTAACGGGTAAGCGTAAGAGCCATATACAGGTTTCCTAAGTTAATATGCCTCAAATATGTTGTGACATCAGTAAGATATCTTTTATTATGCCCGAAACGAATTTAAACACAAACTATGCCCCGTAAGGGTAGTTTGGTCATTTACAAGGTTATAAAAGAGTTTAAGTATTAACCTGAGTTACAGGTCTGATGTAATCAGCAAAAATACTCAATTTAATAAGTTATAACAGTAGGGTAAAGTATATATGTGAAATTTATCAATTATAACCAACTATGCACCGTAGGGGCATTTTGGTAATTTCACATAAGCCGGAAAGCTCAAAACTGAAGTCTGAGTTAAACAACCTTTGCTTACTGTTAAAATGTTATAATTTACCTAAAATATCAGTAGCTATCGACCCTTGTATGTTTAAAATAGTTTTAATACATACTATGCGTTAAAAACGCTTAATAAGGCGATTAGAAGCCGTTTCCGGGTACTATATGGAAAACTGATATTTTTATTATTCTAGAAGGTTTAAATAATTTATTTATCATATATAATCAGTAGCAAAAGGTTTGGGGTCAAAAAGATATGTAAAACTCATTTTATAGCCCAAAAGGGCAAAACCGACAATTACCGGATTAAGCCTATGACTCTAAGTTATGCTCAGCCTAAAATTAATTAAAAATCTTCAAAAATCCCAAAATAATATATTATATCAGTGGGTAAAGAGTTTGATATCAAAAGTAGGCTTAAATAGGCCCTACGCTAATTATGCCGTTTAATCGCTAAAGAAGCTTTCTAATTACGCTAATGAGCATAACTCTCAATCTACACCTCAAAATGATGTCAAAGTTTGGGTGCAAGTTTATAATTCAGTAGCTAAGGTTTCTATTCTTTTACATTTTCAAAAATCACGTTTTATGGTGAAAAGGGCATAATGGCCAACCATAATGGCCAACATATGAGCAATTAACGGAATCATGCATATTAATTGGATAACTAATGAACCAAGGTGTATGATCACAGTGGGTTATACTAGCATGTAACCTAGTTCAATTAAATCTCTAAGGCATTTCTAAAACATACCAAAACGGGTCAGAACTGAAGTCAAAGCAAAAGTCAAAGCTTTGCGACTTTCGGTTCCGAACCGGGTCTAAACAGAAAATTACCGGGTTGAACATGTTTAGACATGTTCTTACACTAATTACCAAGTTATATTAATGATCAAACAGGTTGTATGGGTTCTACATTGCTAATTATGCATAAATTGGAAAATAAGCATTCTGTTGACTTTTTAATAACAAGTTTTACCCGACATTTGACCTAGTTAGAGTGGGAATCAGAGGGTGCCCTTTTAAGGGTTTAATGCCCACATAATTACCAACTTATAACTAATTTCATTTCGACTAATCACTGAACCAACAATGATTAATCGTTAAGTCAACCGTTAATTACGACGGTTTGACTTTTAAGCTAAAACTAAGCAAAAACTTAACTAAGAAATGTTAAGCATACTTACTGAAGTCCTATGCACGATTAGGAAGAACTTGGGTCTGCTCTTAAGCTCCAAGAAGCTCCAGAAATGCAGAAATGAGGTGTGAAGAAATGGTTGCAACCTTGTGGCCTTTTATAGTGTTCAAAACCTCATGGATTGTTGACACACAAGCCTAACAATGGCCATGGATCATTTCCAGATGTCCCTAAGGGCCTAGGGGTTGTTTAGGGGTCGCCCAAGATGTGAAAAATCGGATTAAAGTCAGTTAGAATGGAGTTGGCAGACAAGAACCCAAAAATTTCGGAGCAGAAGGCCCCTCGCGGCACTCGTAGACCCCCCCCCCCCCAGGGTCCTCGCGTGGCGCGACGCCCCAACTGATCAAATTTGAATTTTTTGATTTTTATGCTTTGATCCTTGGCTCTTGGAAACTTTGCTTCGACTTTATTTCTTGCACTTTGAACCCTCCAATTTGACTTATAAGGGCTTCAAGACATATACCCACTTTGTTTAGTCATCGGTTAACTTTATTGTTACCCGAAAAGTCATAAACTTCATCGTAGACGCTTTTAACCCCTCGTATACGAATTTGATCATAACTTTCTCATACGATAACGAAACTTTATGAAATTTATATCGTGCATTCTAGTGAGCATAATTAACCGCTACAAAGCTTCGGGTTTGCTAAAAGGTCACTCAGAGGTATAACTTAAACATGTTGACACATTTAACCCCTGTAATTTGTAATCTCTCACTTTCTTTCATATTTAGCTTCGTATGATCCATGATTTATTCGTTTGAAGGTATGAGCATCATGTAGGGTTAATGTACAGTATATTTATTCACTGTTGACATTTAGAACTCGTATATTCACATACTTTCCATGATTGTCAACTTTAATCCTTCTATAACACTCTTTCACACGTTCAAACCTATGACACGTGTCAACACATTATAGGACGTGAATTTTCAAGGTGTTACATCCTTACCCCCTTAAAAGAAATCTCGACCTCGAGATTTACTGAAATAAATAAGGGTACTTTTCTTTCATCGTGGACTCAACCTCCCACGTGTATTCGAGACCTCTACGGGCATCCCATTTTACCTTTACAATAGGCAAATGCTTCCTTCGAAGCTTCTTAACCTGTCGATCTTCAATCGACAATGGTTTTTCCACAAATTTCAAGCTCTCATCTATATGCACATCTGTATGTGGTATGACTAGCGATTCGTCAGCTAGGCATTTCTTCAGATTGCAGACGTGGAATACGTTATGAATACCACTGAGCTCTTCAGGTAAATTTAACTTGTAAGCCACTGATCTAACACATTCGATAATCTCGAACGGTCCTATATACCTCGGGCTTAACTTACCTTTCTTACCGAATCGCATCACCCCCTTCCAGGGTGATACTTTAAGCAACACTTTGTCACCTACTTCGAATTTCATAGGTTTACGCTTTGGATCTACGTAACTCTTCTGCCTATCTCGGGAAACTTTGAGACTATCACGAATCTGGACAATCTTGTCCGTCGTTTCAAAGACTATCTCCGGTCCTGATAATTGGACATCTCCAACTTCCGCCCAACAAACGAGCGTTCTGCACTTTCTACCGTATAAGGTCTCGAAAGGCGCAGCCTTAATGCTGGTATGGTAGTTATTGTTGTAGGAGAATTCGATTAACGGCAGGTGGTTATCCCAACTACCACCTAGATCAATCACGCATGCTCAAAGCATGGCTTCCAAAGTTTGGATAGTACGCTCACTCTGGTCGTCCGTCTGAGGATGGTAAGCCGTACTAAAATTTAAACGCGTGCCCAAAGATTGTTGGAAACTTTTCCAAAAATGTGACGTGTATCTAGTATCTCTGTCAGAGATAATAGACACAGGTATGCCATGTAAAGATACAATCTTATCCAAGTACAATTGGGCTAACATGTCGGAGCTATAAGTCTCCTTAATGGGTAGGAAATGTGCTGACTTAGTCAGTCTGTCTACGATCACCCAAATGGTATCATTTCCTTTCCTTGTATTAGGTAACTTGGTGATAAAATCCTTAGTTACCATTTCCCACTTCCAAGTGGGAAGTTCAGGCTGTTGTAGCAAACCTGACGGTTTCTGATGTTCAGCTTTGACTTGCGCACACGTCAAGCATTTAGCTACAGACTTCTTCAAGCCTATCCACCAATAGTTGGCCCTTAGATCCTGGTACATCTTATCAGCTCCAGGATGAACGGAATATTTGGAACTATGGGCTTCCTGGAGGATAACATCCCGAAGTCCTCCATAAATTGGAACCCATATTCGTCCATTCAATCTCAGAATTCCGTCCTTGCCAAGAGATAACTGCTCCTCAGTTACCCCAAGCTTTTCATTAGGATACTTAGCTTCCAACACAGCTTCCTTCTGTGCAGCTAACAACCTTTCATTCAAACTGTTCTTTATTTCAATGCTCTTGGCATTGATTCGGATGGGTTTCACCCTTTCCTTTTGACTCAAGGCATCAGCGACTACATTCGCCTTGCCGGGATGGTATCTGATTTCACAATCATAATCATTCAAAGTCTCCATCCATTGGCGCTGCCTCATGTTTAAATCCTTCTGATTAAACAGGTGCTGGAGGCTCTTGTGATCAGAATAGATCACGCACTTGACTCCATATAAATAATGCCTCCATAGTTTTAGTGCAAATACAACGGCACCCAACTCCAAGTCATGGGTGGTGTAATTCTTTTCGTGTACGTTTAACTACCGTGAAGCATAGGCAATAACCTTGCCTTTCTGCATAAGCACACACCCCATGCCAGTGTGTGATGCATCGCAGTAAACTACGAATTCTTCGGTACCTTCAGGCAATGTCAGTACAGGAGCGTTGCTCAACTTTTGCTTGAGAATATCGAAGGATTCTTGATGCTTAGGGCCCCAATCAAACTTTATTTTCTTCCTAGTCAAGGAAGTTAGGGGTGCAGTAATCCTTGAAAATTTTTCAATGAAACGCCTATAATATCCCGCCAAACCTAGGAAGCTACGAATCTCGGTAGGCGTCTTTGGCTCTTGCCAGTTCATGACATCTTCAACCTTAGCGGGATCCACTTGGATACCACGCTCACTAACCACATGTCCAAGGAATTGGACTTCTCGAAGCCAGAATTCACACTTAGAGAATTTGGCATAGAGCTTCTCATGATGTAGGAGTTTAAGAATACAGCGAAGGTGTTTCTCATGGTCAGCTTGGTTCTTCGAGTAGATGAGGATGTCGTCAATGAAGACAATGACAAATTTGTCCAAGTAGGGCTTGCAGACGCGATTCATGAGATCCATGAATGCGGCAGGTGCATTGGTGAGCCCAATAGGCATCACTAGGAACTCGTAATGACCATAACGAGTCCTAAATGCAGTTTTGTGTACGTATTCATCTCTAACCTTCAGTTGGTGGTAGCCTGACCTCAAGTCAATCTTCGAGAAATAACTTGCCCCTTGCAATTGATCAAACAGATCGTCGATCCTGGGCAAAGGATACCTATTCTTGATAGTGACTTTATTAAGCTCACGGTAATCGATGCACAGACGCATCGATCCATCCTTCTTTTTGACAAACAAGACTGGCGCTCCCCAAGGAGACGAACTAGGTTTAATGAAACCTTTAGCCAGCAATTCGTCTAGTTGCGTTCTCAATTCCTTCATTTCTGTTGGTGCCAACCTGTAAGGCGCTCTAGCAACAGGTGCGGCTCCAGGGATGATGTCAATTCTGAATTCCACTTGCCTATCTGGCGGTAAAGCAGGTAGTTCTTCGGAAAACACTTCAGGGTATTCAGAAATGACGGGGATGTCTTCCATCTTAGGTTTCAGCTCATCGATAGTCACCTGTGCCATGTAGATGACACAACCCTTCTTCAAACACTTAGAGGCCTTGAGCATAGTCACTTGCTTAGGCAGTCCATACCGGGTATCTCCCTGAATGGTAAGTGATTCGCCAGACGGAGTTTTGATCACCACTTGCTTTTTATTGCAGGTAATCTGGGCCTGGTTACAGGATAACCAGTCCATGCCTAAAACGATGTCAAAACCAGCTAACTTCAAAGGAAGTAGGGACAAAGGAAAAAAGTGGTTCTTAATGGATATGAAACATCCATCTAATATGGTTGAGGCGGTTTCTAAGGTGCCATCTGCTAACTCCACCTCATATTTCACACTTAAGGTTTTAACAGGTAAATTCAGCAATTTGCAAAACTTATTATCTACAAATGATTTATCTGCACCTGAATCAAAAAGTACTCTTGCATAGATATCATTTATGAGAAAGGTACCTGTGATCACGTTATCGTCTTGCACAGCCTCCTTCGCATCCATCCTAAAGACCCTAGCATTGGTCTTCTTGGCCTCTTCAGGCTTCTTGGCGTATTTAGGGCAGTTGGTTTTAATGTGCCCTTTCTCATTGCAACTGTAGCATGTTGCATCCTTCAGCTTTTTGCAATCCAAGGTCTTGTGTTCCTTGGACTTGCATATCCTGCAAGCAAAAGTTCTTGACTGAGTCTGCGAGTTCGATTCGAGCCTGTACTTCCCAAAGTGCTGTTTCTTGCAGACTTTGCATTTGGGCTTATCACCAGACTGATGCCCATCCTTCTTTGACTCAGACCCCTTCTTGTTGTCACCATTTCCTCGGTGCTTTTTGTTTGACCTCCGTGAATTGTCATCTTCACGTTTCCTTTTCTCAGCATCCTTGTTCCTCAGCGATCTTTGTCTGACCGGGTCCAGTCTGAGGGACAAAGATATATCAGCTACAGATCTGAAAGTAGCTGGTCGAGAGGCTTTAACGCTTGCCTTTATCTCTGGGGCTAAATCCCCAATGAAGCGAGCTATTCTTTTGGGTTCCGGGGTCACCAAATACGGAACCAACCTCGACATTGTATTAAAGCTCGTGAGGTAAGCTTGGCAATCTAGATTGGTCATTACCAACGAAAGAAAATCTGACTCAATCTTTTCGACCTCGTGCTGAGGACAGTAGCTCTCCCTGATGAGGGCAACGAATTGTTCCCATGACATGTTGTACAATGGGATCTTCCCACTGGCTTGAATCAGCGATCTCCACCAGGCTAAGGCCTCACCCTTGAAAGATTGAGACACAAACTTGACTATATCCCTCTCAGCGCATCCGCTGATATCCACTACTGTGTCCATCTCATCTAACCACGTCATGCAGTCAATGGCTCCTTTTCCCCCTGTGAAATCCCTTGGTTTGCATGAAACAAAGTATTTATAGGAGCAACCCTTATTACGGGGTTCTTGATTTAGTACAATCTGTTGAGATGGAGCACTGTGGTGGTTTGAGGAGAGTCGATCATCATCTTTCTTTGGTTCTTCCTTCTTGGAAGGTGGCTTCGAATGCGGTGTGGATAGGGTCCTATTTCGAGTCCCACTATATTCTTCATACTGCCGCTCTAAGGCCTTTGTAACTGCGTCGTCTACTAACGCTTTCAGTTCAACACCCGTTATATTAATTCGGGCGTTATCATTATTCTCCTCTGGGTGACTATTAATTTCATCCGAGTCAGCCATTTTAATTGAACTGTTACATAAAACAAGGACAATAGTTTACTTGGGAGTTTATTATGGAATTGTCTTTTAAGGCAATTCATTAACCATGGTAAACATAGACCATATTTGGTTAATTTATTAATCATATTTATTTAGGATTTCTATTATAATTTATCCTAATTATAAAACAATAACAGTTTTATTAGTAGCACAAAAGGCCTAGTCACAAGGACATTTTTAAATTATAAGCCATGATTTCAGAGAATCAAGGTATGAAGGTTAGAACATAGTTCTTTACCTTTTTCAGACAAGGTCATAGACTATTACTGTTTTTTGTCTCATATGAAAATGAGCAGGGCCCGTAGGCACTATATTACCAATGTATGGTCAAAATATGATCATCTTAATTGATGATTTAAACCCATGATTCAGAGATCATTAAGTTGGGTTAGGAATCTTTTGAAGAATCCTTATATAAGAATGACATGGGTGATTTTAACGAATCACATCTGCCAGGAGCGTTAACATGTTTTCAGATGTTAACTAGGATTTGAATCTTTTTAACAGGTTTTACCATCTTGGCCAGGTCTTATAATGACATGCAGGCTAGGTTATACCCTTAAGATCCTTAGTTAATATTTAAATAGGCAGATTATTTTTTTAAAAGGAATGATTTTGATTCATTTATTTCATATATAATTTATTTATGCATAAAATGGCAAAATTGAAATTTATAAATTAAACATTCCATTAATTATTAATAGATTACACATAGCCCTAAACGGGACTTTTTAGACAGAACAACATACCCACGCAGGGGTCAAATTAAAATACTAGTCCACGCAGGGACTTAAACAAACAATATACCCTCGTAGGGGTTAACAGAAAGATAGACCCACGCAGGGGTCAAAACAAACAAAAATACCCACACAGGGGCTAATACAGCAAGACAGGCCCACGCAGGGGCTCAAATGATACAAGGAAATTTCAACAAACAATGGAAGGATTCAATGGTCCTTCTTGCTCTTCCCTTTTATTAGGCTTGTCAATCCTTGGAAGAAACTTTGTCGCTCCCTGCGATATCTGTGAAAATCTCGCTCGACTTGGTCCAACCTTTGAAGAATTTCTTCCCGTTCAGGTGGGGAAAATCATGGCGGCTGCGATTGCTGCCGAATAATAGGTCTAGAAGGTATTTGGTACCCATGAGTTGGGTACCCTACTCCTCAAGGAGCTCCATACGGTCCTTCCGGGTGAAGGGCGTTGTAATTGGCCGCTACCATGTATGGGTCGGCTTCAGCGTAACCATAGTTGGTGTGAGCTGGCTGCTCAAACGGGTTGTACGCCATAGAACCAGTGTAGGCAGGAATCGGGTTATCAAAACCCATCGGTGGTGGTTGCGGTGCAACTGGGTTCGAAGGCCCACCCATTTGCGGGTCTTCGTGTAGTGGCGGATAATGACTGCCACTTGATTGACGAGGAGAGCTAAAATGAAAATCTCCTCCACGTGCGGACATTCGCGCGCCTGTCCTCCTACGCCTTGGCGGTTCCGGAGGTGCCTGATTAACTGGTGGCGGTGGAGGCGGTGGCGTGACTGCCACAAATCGTGAATCCCCAGAGGGATCCTGCTGCTGCTGCTGCTGTTGCTGGTGAGGCGACGAATGATGCGAGGGTGTAAAATACCACTCGTACTGGTTAAATCGTGCCTGGTAACTGTCCGGACCACGGTAGGGTGATCCATGGAAAGACGAACCATCTGAGACCTCAATAGGATGGTTGGGAGTTCCGGTTGAGGTATGTAAGAAGGTTGAGGGTTATCGGGCTCATTTTCTGACTGTGGCCCATAAGAGTTATGAAAAGGAGGCGTCGAACTGTGCGAGACAGATCGTCTAGCAGGTTCAAAAAGGTTCCTCCGGTTTTCTCAAGGGTCAGCACTCGCAGTGGTGGAAGGAGCTCGCATGTGTGAAGGCCCGGCCTCGTGGTCATTGGGGGCGGTGATTGGCCCCTTGCCTCGTCCTCTTCGTCGAAAGAATCTTGGCGGCATATTTAGTCCTGTCAATATAATATAAGATAACGACAAGAATATTTAAAATAAAGGGCAAAACAAAACAAAACAAAGTAGAATATGTCCTATGTTATTTGTCTAGACTCGAAAGTTTAGGAATGTGCTATTGTGTCATAGAGATTAAACACAAAAGGCTAGTGTTTAATTCACTCAATGTTGGCTATGATACCAACCTGTCACACCCCGAATTCCACATGTCACCGGTGGGCCCGGTGGGGGAGTATCGTGACGTGGTTGGCAACATAATAGTCAAACAACACAATATTTAATACGCACAGCGGAAGCAAATGAAAGATATAATTCAACTGAATAAAATATTGTAATATCGAGTATCACATCAGTCGAAAGTTTATCCACAGGTGGATTAAATAAAATGGAAACAATAGTTCAACAGACTTTAGGCATCTTAAGCTTGCGAGACTCTTTTGATGCTAAGGAGATATCCAGCCTATTACGAGTAGTACCTGCATTTAATCTTTTTGGGAAAATACGTCAGTTTACACTGGTAAATACAATCAACTGACTCATTTTAAAAATGATTAAAAATTGATTTGGATGCACATGGCACAAACATTTTATAACTTGGGATAATTATTTAAATATATAAACTTGTAAAAGAATTACATGTTCCTTATGCGTTCAGTAGCCCGGATCGTGCCAGGTTAAAGATCAATAGACACACCACATTATTTATTTATGCACTGACGGGTGTACGCCTACACCCCGCGCTTAGGTCGTGGCCATTTCGTAAAATGATGCCAAGGATATCCGGGACATGGTCATTAACCCCCCACAGGATTTAAGTAAACAAAACAATTTAAACGGGTCATCTCGATAATACTTAACCACTAAACGATTAAGGTCGAATGCCCGACCAAGCGGTATTTTATATACCGTACCCCAAGCCCGTATAAGGGAAAATAAGTTAAAAGTATTTACCCTTGCAAGTATAATTCACAAACAGCAAAATGCAAGTAGCTTTTACTGGTTCTCCTATTCTGAAACGAAGGTTTATAATAACCTATTAGAATCCTAACGGGTCTCTAGTTAAGCTTAAGCTTAGACCGGTTAGTTTTAAAGATACGGTTCGCACGCACGATTAAGCGAAGACCGGAATAGAATGTGATATAGACCCGAAAAGTTTGAAGACTTGCTTAATATGGGTATTTCATACACATTCTGGATTTTGAGATAAAACCGATAAGGTTTGACCCGTTTCGGCTAATTTATGCAAACTAGTTACATATACCGAACCGAACGCGTAAAAAGCGTAACGGGTAAGCGTAAGAGCCATATACATGTTTCCTAAGTTAATATGCCTCAAATATGTTGTGACATCAGTAAGATATCTTTTATTATGCCCGAAACGAATTTAAACACAAACTATGCCCCGTAAGGGTAGTTTGGTCATTTACAAGGTTATAAAAGAGTTTAAGTATTAACCTGAGTTACAGGTCTGATGTAATCAGCAAAAATACTCAATTTAATAAGTTATAACAGTAGGGTAAAGTATATATCTGAAATTTATCAATTATAACCAACTATGCACCGTAGGGGCATTTTGGTAATTTCACATAAGCCGGAAAGCTCAAAACTGAAGTCTGAGTTAAACAACCTTTGCTTACTGTTAAAATGTTATAATTTACCTAAAATATCAGTAGGTATCAACCCTTGTATGTTTAAAATAGTTTTAGTACATACTATGCGTTAAAAACGCTTAATAAGGCGATTAGAAGCCGTTTCCAGGTACTATATGGAAAACTAATATTTTTATTATTCCAGAAGGTTTAAAATAATTTATTTATCATATATAATCAGTAGAAAAAGGTTTGGGGTCAAAAAGATATGTAAAACTCATTTTATAGCCCAAAAGGGCAAAACCGACAATTACCGGATTAAGCCTATGACTCTAAGTTATGCTCAGCCTAAAATTAATTAAAAATCTTCAAAAATCCCAAAATAATATATTATATCAGTGGGTAAAGAGTTTGATATCAAAAGTAGGCTTAAATAGGCCATACGCTAATTATGCCGTTTAATCGCTAAAGAAGCTTTCTAATTACGCTAACGAGCATAACTCTCAATCTACACCTCAAACTGATGTCAAAGTTTGGGTGCAAGTTTATAATTCAGTAGCTAAGGTTTCTACTCTTTTACATTTTCAAAAATCACGTTTTATGGTGAAAAGGGCATAATGGTCAACATATGAGCAAATAACGGAATCATGCATATTAATTGGATAACTAATGAACCAAGGTGTATGATCACAGAGGGTTATACTAGCATGTAACCTAGTCCAATTAAAGCTCTAAGGCATTTCGAAAACATACCAAAACGGGTCAGAACTGAAGTCAAAGCTTTGCGACTTTTGGTTCCGAACCGGGTCTAAACAGAAAATTATCGGGTTGAACATGTTTAGACATCTTCTTACACTAATTACCAAGTTATATTAATGATCAAACAGGTTGTATGGGCTCTACATTGCTAATTATGCATAAATTGGAAAATAAGCATTCTGTTGACTTTTTAATAACAAGTTTGACCCGACATTTGACCTAGTTAGAGTGGGAATCAGAGGGTGCCCTTTTAAGGGTTTAATGCCCACATAATTACCAACTTATAACTAAATTCATTTCGACTAATCACTGAACCAACAATGATTAATCGTTAAGTCAACCGTTAATTACGACGGTTTGACTTTTAAGCTAAAACTAAGCAAAAACTTAACTAAGAAAGGTTAAGCATACTTACTGAAGTCCTATGCACGATTAGGAAGAACTTGGGTCTGCTCTTAAGCTCCAAGAAGCTCCAGAAATGCAGAAATGAGGTGTGAAGAAATGGTTGCAACCTTGTGGCCTTTTATAGTGTTCAAAACCTCATGGATTGTTGACACACAAGCCTAACAATGGCCATGGATCATTTCCAGATGTCCCTAAGGGCCTAGGGGTTGTTTAGGGGTCGCCCAAGATGTGAAAAATCGGATTAAAGTCGGTTAGAATGGAGTTGGCAGACAAGAACCCAAAAATTTTGGAGCAGAAGGCCCCTCGCGGCACGCGTAGACCCCCCCCAGGGTCCTCGCGTGGCGCGACGCCCCAACTGATCAAATCTGAATTTTTTGATTTTTATGCTTTGATCCTTGGCTCTTGGAAACTTTGCTTCGACTTTATTTCTTGCACTTTGAACCCTCCAATTTGACTTATAAGGGCTTCAAGACATATACCCACTTTGTTTAGTCCTCGGTTAACTTTATTGTTACCCGAAAAGTCATAAACTTCATCGTAGACGCTTTTAACCCCTCGTATACGAATTTGATCATAACTTTCTCATACGATAAAGAAACTTTATGAAATTTATATCGTGCATTCTAGTGAGCATAATTAACCGTTACAAAGCTTCGGGTTTGCTAAAAGGTCACTCAGAGGTATAACTTAAACATGTTGACACATTTAACCCCTGTAGTTTGTAATCTCTCACTTTCTTTCATATTTAGCTTCGTATGATCCATGATTTATTCGTTTGAAGGTATGAGCATCATGTAGGGTTAATGTACAATATATTTATTCACTGTTGACATTTAGAACTCGTATATTCACATACTTTCCATGATTGTCAACTTTAATCCTTCTATAACACTCTTTCACACGTTCAAACCTATGACACGTGTCAACACATTATAGGACGTGAATTTTCGAGGTGTTACAGTAACTGCCTATTTTAATGACTTTTTATGATGTCTCTTCAAATCCAATCATTCCCATTCGGTTACCAGCAGTCTAGAGGCGAATTTTTGGTGTTCTTGAGAGCTTGAAAAAATTTCTAAACATCTTGTAAGTGTTTTTAATTCCTATGAACATTGATATGTATGTGATGATGATTGTCCAAGTCATGAGTGGCTAAACTTATGGTGATCATCCTAGGTTGAAGGTTTGTCTAAGACATTTGTGTTTTGATTCTTATTTCTAGAATAATAAGCTTGCTATGATGGTTTGTTTATTATGGTGTGTTGTTTGCTTGTTCGTAAATTGTTAATTTGTATGTTAATCTTAGTCTAAACCATACGTTCTTGGTGCCATTGGCAATCGAGATATCATGGGCGGGATTAGGATTGGGTATTGATTAATTGGTCAATGGGTAACAACCTCGAGTTCTAGGAATCCGAGTACTTAGTTCCCTTTCATCACAACAAGTAATCACACATGAACCATGTCTATGTGGTTATTTCTAGTTGAATGTTTACAAACCAAACTTTCATTTTGCAATTAGAATAGTAATTTTAGTTCTTAAAAATCAATCAATCCAACTCTTTGAATTTAATTTCCTTGCAAGTAGTTTAATATTAGTTAACTTAAAAAAAAACTTTTAAATAGCACATATTCCACAAACTCCCTGTGTTCAATACCTTCTTGCCACTAACTATTTAGTAGTAATTGGATTAAATTTGATTGTGACCACGACACCACGTCAAATTTTGGCGCCGTTTCCGGGGAGTAGTGCGCAACGTGTGTTATTTTTGATCTTTTTAAGTTTGTTATTTTTCTGGTTTACGCTGGGTGTGTTAGTGTGCAGGTATTTACAGGTGCATACGTATTAGGAGCTCTCACAAGCTATCACCATTGGCATTTGATCCAGAAATTGAATGGACTTTGAGAGGAAATAAAATTTTGCTAAGAGAAAACAAAATCAGCGGTTCACCAACAACACCTACTACACCAATTACACTAATTAGATACATGGATCCACCGCCACCACCCACTACGGGTGAGCTTACACCACCCTTTATACCATCTTCAGCACAACCGTCACCAAATACTACCATTCCTACATCCACACCAGAAATCAAACCAACCAACACTACCTTACCTGAGAATACACAACCTGAATATTCTTTCAGTTACAACCCTACATCATCCGCCGTTCCAGCTTATTCATCATTTTCCCAACATCCGGCCAACCATCATCACAAATACCACCACCTAATTTATACCAAACCGGTCCATCAATTATACATGCTACTCCATTTCAACCGGGAGTGCAATTTCAACATACTTCGGGAGTAAGACAAGAAGGGTTAGATGATGGGTATGATGATGACTTTGGGGGATATGAAGAAGAAGGATACATGTATGGGGTGATGGAGATCAAGGGGAGTTTACTTATGTACAAGGTCAAAATCAAAGAATGTCAAGTGTTGGTGGGATTCCTCAACAACAAATTATACCTCAACAGTTGCCACCACAAGGTCCACCGATTTAAAGACAAGTTCGACAACAACCTCATGTGGGGCCAAGGTTTCAACCACCTCAACAGCAATTTGGGCCTCCACAAAGTTCAAAGACCAATGGGTCCTATACGTCCAAGAGTTCGATTGGGTGTACCAAGAAGACATATTCGGGAACACGCAAGAGGCATAGAAGAACATTTTAGACCGGTGATCACTCATAATCCTTCACCAGTGGTTATCCCTTACAATGATCAAGGGAGGACGTTCGAAGTGCGAACCAATTCGTTACAAAGTTTGCCAAAGTATATGGGTCAAGCAACGGAGGAGCCTTATTTTCATTTGGAGGCGTACGATTCGATTTGTAATACTATTGGGGGTCAAGGATTCTCAGCCGATGATGTCAAATTGGTGTTATTCCAATTTTCTTTAGAAGACAAAGCGAAAAAGTGGTTTTATACTCTACCTTCGGCATCTATCTATACGTGGGCGGAAATGCAACAAATCTTCTTGGATGAATTCTTTACTGCCCAAAAGACAAATGATGCTAGAAAAGGCTTGAGAAGTTTTCAACAACAATCGGGTGAAATGTTTCATGAAGCATTCGAGAGGTTTAATATGATGATAAAGAATTGCCCTCATCATGGGATAGAGCTATGGGAATTGATGAATGCATTTCATGAGGGATTATGTTCCGAAGATGCTCGTGACTTAATGTCTATCACAAATGGCACGTTTGGCACAAATTACTAGCATGATGATTGGGAATTCTTGGAGCAAATGGCGGTCACATCAAAAAGAAGAGCTCAAGCATCAAGGAGAACACGACCGACCATTACCCGAACTCAAGTGCATGCGGTAGATGATGGTAATGTTCAAACTTTGAATCAAATTTATGATGTTTGCGCGCTTTGTAATGAGTTAGGGCATGCGGCTGAAAATTGCCAAGGAGTGGAAGGGCAATATGAAGAGGTGAATGTATTGCAAGGTCAAGGTGGGGGTGGTAGAAATTACAACAGGAATTCAAATACATACCACCCCGGGTTACGAAATCACCCGAATTTTAGATATGGGAACCCGTCAAATCAACTTAACCCAAACTTTCAAGGAAACCAAGGAAATTATGTTCCTCGCCAACAATTTAATAATCAAGGTTTTCAAAGGCAATTCCAACAACCGGGTAATGAACAAAGTGGATTTTCGGGTCAAGGTTCCTCTGGTGGAAATGAGGTCATGGAGATGTTGAAAGCGATGTAAATGGAGATGCAACGAAGAAATCAGCTTGATGAGGTTCGTATGCAAAAAGATGAAATCTGTGACAAAGCTATTCAATCGTTGACCACTCAAATGGGTCAACTTGCGAGTGAAGTGGCGATATTAAATGTCACGGCCCCCGACCCTCCCTGGACGGAATCGGGAGCCGCGAGCAGCCCCGTGGTACCGGTTATTATTTTAAAAACATTGCAGCGGAAATTTCATCAGAACCGTGAGTTAGGAAAATATCAGAGTTTAGAAAACACCGGATTTTATTTATTAAATAGATGGGATAAATCCATGTTTTACAAAGGTAGCTTTAATAAAGATAAATTTGATTACATAAAACAATATTTCTTAATTTGATTTAATTAATAAAATAAGCCACTTCTTGATGCCTTTTTGTGCCGTATCCATCTTTTACTCCAATCTACTGTAATTACCTGAAACGCGTTTTAAAAAGGTTTTGTCAGCGGAAAATACTGAGTGAATCATTCTATTTTACATAAAATGATGCATAGTTATTAATTACAGCATAAGAGCGATTACAATGGCTTCTATCTTATTTTTATCTGGCGGCCTGTCACAATGGTGACGATGGGCATACCACTATTAGGTCAATGAACCTAAATAGTGATGATTATCCCTAGTAAGTCAATGAACCTAACTGGGAGAAAATTAGTAATGTGCACAATACCCCACTAGCCAGTTATTCAAGATATCCACGACTTAGTCCCTGTAATTATAACTTTTGAAAATAATTTGAGGTATTGTAAAATAGTTGATAAAAAGAGAATGACTCACATTATAATCATGCAGATTCATACGGACAGAATTTAGTCTACAGATAATCCTTGATATATTGCAGATTGAGCCAGGCAGAGCTTAGCCTATTGATTTAGCCTTGTAACCTAGTGCACACGAACTAGGTAAGTAACTTAATACAACAATTACGATAACTCACGAGATCGAACCCTCACAACGAATGACAAAGTGCGATACTTAAACATCCACCGAATTAACGACTAATGACAAAGTATCACCCTAATGTGGGCAGCACTTAAACATCCATTGGATTATTGATCGATCGGAAAATGAATCGTAATAGCGATCGAGTTATTACCCTGTTTGCGACAGCACCCCGCTATACTAATTAGTGATTTGTGTGTGTTTTGAGAGTATTTGAACGATATCTCAGCGTGTATTTCGAGTTTGATCGTCGTTCAATCGCCAGAAATCAAGTCCCAATGTTCTGCTATTCATACCCGATTTTGACCTGGCTTACGGACCGTAAGACTCAACCCTTACGGTCCGTAAGGGTCATGTTTTCACTATAGGGTGGCCACGTGTGGGAGTAGGCTTGCTGAGTCGCCAGTTCTTGAAAATTCGATCTAGATAGTAATTTGTGAGGATTATCATCAATGGGGAATACCCCCCTTGAGTTTTAGGGGCCCTGATCCTGATTCTGATGATTCTGAAATTTTTAGGGTTTGTGCAGAATCACTTGGGTTTCTCAATTAGGGTTTCCTATTGGATAAAATAATAAAATAAATAGGACTTTTAATGAGAGTTGTTACATTCTCCCCACCTTAATAAAAATCTCGTCCTCAAGATTTGGGTTATGATATTTCTTTTAGACTTATGTCACATTTTAATTACTAAAAACAATATAGAATTAAAATATTAAATTTTGTGAATATGAGTTGTACAATAAGTAGAACTCAATGGTTCAACTGAATTAGTTCAAGAAATCAATGTTAAACGAATGAGATGAAATGATATAATTTCCAAAGTGACTAGGTTCAAACCAAAAGATATATGATCAATAGGTATTTAAAATGGATGTGAATGACTTTTAGAATTTAATAAAATTCTTTATAAAAAAGAAGCTTACTTTGATTGGCAACCGTGGAAGACTTAGAATTGACAGGTTCCAAATGAAATAAAAGCATGAAAAATGATTTGTCAAATATTTATGATATGAGAAAATCAAAGTGTTGAGATGAGTGAATTGCAAAGATACACCAAAAAGGCAATAAAGTTAGTGTATTATTGTTAGAGTTCCAAGTTGTTTTAATTGTGAAATAATGTAATAGTACACTATTAGTGACCATATTTTTCATACTATGTCCTAGAGATCGAAATAAAATAAGAACAAGTTGTTTTGGTATGACCAACTATTATATTATATTTGTAACACAAATGTAATATATATTATTTGTGTTCCTGTATTTTACATATCAAATATAAATACTATGTAATATTTATTTGTTACACATTTTTACTATATGTAAATGGTCCCCACTTTTAAATAAATATTATTTTAGTATTTTACTATACTATGTAAAATACTTATTTTTTTTACTATGTAATATATATTACAAAACACCGCAATGAAGTTATTACATTACAAAATATTTTAGTATTATTATTTTGTAAAAGAAATCACTATTATTTATAACGTAAAATGAAAGTTGTAAATAAAGGTGTAAAAATATTTATTGTACAAAAATATTTGTAAAATATTTTGTAAATATATAACATTTAATGGGTCGATTCTATGTGATTACTTATTTTCATTTTGAAACCATATAACGTTGTGAATATATTTACAAATGTTGTAAATAAGTGAAAACGGGTCTATTCTTATATAGTACAATGTTCTCCTAACCCAACGTAGTTAATGACTACCATATTATTCTTATATGGTTACTTTCTTGCCAGAGTGTTATGGTACATAGTTACCCCAAAACATGTGATAGACAATTATTTATATAATTTTATTCGTCCCTCTAATTCTTGTATTGTTTTATAAAAATATAACTTCTCTCTACAGTATAAAGTATATATAAAATATTTCTACATATAATTAAAATTTACTAATTAAGTATGATAACTTAATTTATATATATTAACTAGTCATTATCATGGTTGGATATTGGTTAGTGCTGCCTTGTTTAAGCATAGGTGGCCAGTCCATGCCAAACTAAGGCTAGGCTACCCAATACCTGCCCTAGACAATAATCCTAGTGCCTGAAAATAATACTAACAAATAATAAAATTAATATTAATTACCAATAATAAATAACTAAACATAAACTTAAATGAGAGTATACCTCAAACATAAAATATAAATTCTTCACCTCAATGGTTTAACAAGAATATAGTAATACTATTTTGTAAATTAAGTAATCACTTATATAAGTTTCCATAATTAATTTTATATAATGTTTTTCTATTGAAGATTGTTAAAGCAATAATTATCATGAAATGATCGATTAATGTTGTAAGAATCATTAAGAGATATACTGAAATATGACAAGAATTTGTGTATCATTATCTTAGCACACGATTTGTGTTAAGATGGTTTTTATCAACAAAGCAATTTAATATATAATTAAATAAATAATTAAATACGTATATGATATATATATATAAACGAGATTAGTGCAAGCTTTAAATTTTGTGAAAATGTCAATACAAGGTGATCATGATCAAAGAAATGATTTAATGAAGTCGAAGATTTAAACAAGCCTATTATGGTTCAAAACAAATGAAGTGCTTGTTGGGACTATTTGAATATGATAGCTTCCATCCATCATATAAGATCTTGAAATGAATATGTAATGTGAGCAAGTCAAATAATTTGAACTTGATTTAAACAAAACAAGTTTTAATAAGAAAGTTCGGACATGGTCATAATAGAAACTATGTATGTCAAAGAAAATTAAAATTTTTTTTTCAAGAAATTCATTGACTCGATATCAAGGAGTTATTGTTTTGTAATAATGCGGTTCACAGTACAAAAAGCGGGATGATATTTGAGTTTGAATAAAATAACAAATCGGAATGAAGCCCTCCAGTGGTCTTCATAAATCAAATGAACCATATGCGTAATAAACAATGCATGTGTAACGTGTGAATTTACCAGGAAATGAAACAGATCAATATTCGCTACTATGAAAGAAATCCTCATGGTATGATGATCAATAAAGGAAGTAGAAACACGAAAGTTAATTTATTATATGCAAAAGTCAGAATTTCAATGCAAGAAATATAAGAACTTTCATCTGGAATTTCGTGTGATAACCGTTTGTTAAGTGACATTACAAAGGAATGTGAATAAAATGAAATAGGGAATTTGCAAAGGTATGTGACTCCTTTTGCAGTGATAATAATTATGACTCCGATTAGACTGTGCACGGATGTTTGCGAAATCTTGTTCTAGCGTACCTTAGCGAAATACGTGACAAAGTGCTTCTTTTTTATTAGTAGTTCTTCTTACTGATGGAATCGTGCCCAATTTATATTTTCCAAAGGTCTTGCCTCGAAAGTTGTGTGTGATATACTTCAACTTCTGTGGGCTTATGATTAAATTTTCATGTGTTTTCTTGTATATTATCACAACTTTACATGCTTCTTACTTGCGTTAATAGTTTATGGTAACGCGTTAGAAATTCTTTTGATGACGTTTTAACTTAAAGGGTTTCCATTGTTTATTATTATCGCTCGAGTTACTAGGCAGATAATCAAACGAAATAATGTTTGATATCGGAAAAGAGATTCCTAATAAAGAAATCTAGACACAGATGCTTATGCTTTATTCCTATTTGACTATTGGAATTCTTTATAGATATATATATCTATATAATCATATATTTCACATGCTGAAATAAACATACCATCTATCAGGTCAATGTATTTAACAGATTCATATTTCCAAAATAAGTCAGATATCAGATAAGGATACTATTTAGGGAAATCTTGTCACTGGTTTGACATATTATATATCCCGTCTTATCCGATTCGCGCCGGAGCGGTAACCTTAGTATATCTGGACAAACTGGAGAGTCTACTACACCATACCCAGTCTTGCCAGAGAAAATTTTCTATTTCCCATAAATAGTATCTTTTCAAGATTTAAAAGTGCCTCTTTTATTAGGGATTTTATCCAGAATTAAGGAAACTTGTATTCCCATAACGTATTTTATTCTAGTCCAAATAATATCAATAAGCAATAATTACTATTAATTCTTGCTTATTTATCATATCTTGTAATATTCTAATTACCATTCTTATGGCATATAAAAACCCATCGTAATTTATTTATACAAGCACTTAACTTATCTCGAAGCTGATACTAAGGCATATTTTCTTAAGTTCAAGTCTAAATGCTATCATGTGTGCTACCAGTTAATAGCAATCTCCTAACTCTTTTATATAAACTTAGGTATTATTATCACAACACTTATTGGCTTAAAGCAGTGGCTCTGATACCACCTTCTGTCACGGCCCCCGACCCACCCTAGACGGAATCGGGAGCCGCGAGCAGCCCAGTGGTACCGGTGATTATTTTAAAAACATTGCAGCGGAAATTTCATCAGAACCGTGAGTTAGGAAAATATCAGAGTTTAGAATACAACGGATTTTATTTATTAAATAGATGGGATAATGTCACACCCCGATTTCCACGCGTCACCGGTGGGCCCAGTGGGGGAGTATCGTGACATCATGGTTGGCAACGTAATAGTCAACAACACAATATCAATATGCACAGCGGAAGCAAATTTAAAAATATGATACAACCGAATTTATTATTGTAATATCAAAGTCACAATATCCGGAAGTTTATCCACAGAAGGATCGAAATAAAAATAGTATTTATGGTTCAACAGACTTCAGGCAACTTAAGCTTGCGAGACTTCTAATGATGCTAAGGAGAAACCCCAGCCAATTTCGCTTAGTACCTGCATTTAATCTTTTTGGGAAAATACGTCAGTTTACACTGGTAAAAACATTCAACTAACTCATTTTAAAAATGATTGAAAATTTGTTTGTGTGACACCTGTGTCACTGCGACCATCAAACAAATGCCAAACCAATGAAATATTGTATTTCATACTTGGGATCTGTATAAATATGTGTATCATTTGCACATATCAATTCTTGTTCGATTTCAAGCTCTAAATCGCTTTCTGGAAGGTTATACGCGCACTGATGCGTAAATATAACCAGTTCAATGCAACGAACACTCCGGAATAGTGAAATAGGCTTAACATACCTTAAATAACCTTTACTTAACTTAGAAATAAGTTTTGAAGGCTTTGGTATGGCAAAATTAAGTTAAATCGCTTACAGGGACTAAAGTTGACAAATTGCGAAAGTATGCCAATTTGAACAGTAACAGACATTCCGGAACATGGCCATAAGTTAAACATACCATAAATATCCTTTACATAGCTTAGAAATAGGCTTTGAGGGGTTCGGTGTGCTAAAATAAACTTTTGGGTCATTCAGGGACTAAAAGCGTCAAAAAGTGCACAAGTTTGCACTTTCGCGCATAACTTACGTTCTGAATACATCCGGACATCCAAAAATTTATGTAAGCACTAAAATATTTTATTTTAGTGTTTGGCATAAGAAAAATCCATTCGTCATGCATTTTGGATCGTTTTTCGCGCTTGTGCGCATTCCGTCGTAATTAAGCGAACATCGCGTTCGTACGACCAAACGAACTGACATCCGACATATTTTTGAGCATGTTTCATGTCCACAATGTTTAGGCATCATTTTAGGGCCTTAAAGTTGGCTTTACGGGCCTTAGAAGTGTCAGAAATGGCTTAAATACACAACAGGGACCAAAACTGTCATTTTTGAAACTTATTTTCTGATCAGAACCCCCATGCGGCCCGCATTAGTTTTGGTGTATCCTGAAGCGGGCCGCGTTAGCCTTCCAGACCAGGTTAACTGCATTTAACAGCAGATTGCAGCTGTTTAATCCACAACCACACATTCTCACTTGCCTAGTCAGCTGATAAGAACCCATTTTTAGTTACCATAACATTCCAACACATGTACGGGTGGGATTCGAGCACGGTTTCCATGAAACGATCCTAACGGTTCGGGTATTTCTATAAATACCCATCCACCCCCATTGCAAAAATCACTAGAATTTTGATTTGAGAAACTCTAAGTTGAAACCTTTGTTTCATACCTGAGATTCTTGGATCGAGATTAGCATTCGGGGACCCTTCGTAAGTATTCTTTCATTCTTTTATTGCTTTTCGAGTCCGAAAGTCAAACTTTGTTTGACTTTCTGCGTTGACCAGTTTATGGTCAATGCGAAGTTCGTTTGAACTTCGCAACGTGATTGTAATCACGATGGTTATAGTCCCTTGGGACTATGCCTACTGATTACCACGTTGTCTAGGGTCGTAAGGTAAGCGATCTAAACAATCGCTTATACTTTCGAACCCGACCCATTGGTCGATCATTAGGATCCGACCAAACACATTAGGTGACCATAGTATATAGGGAATAACCTTCCGAGGTTATACCCTATGGTCACATCGTTTGAGTAGTTGTATGATAGGTAGTTTATATGCCTTAGGTAAATTACCAGAATACCCTTTTCATGTATAATTGGTAATTAAGAATATGTAACCTAAACTTTTGTCACATAACTGATTATGTAACATGTTTAGGCATATAACACTTGTCATAGGACTAGTTAGACGGTCCGAACGCGTTTCACGCGAACGACGCGTTAAAGTAGCATAAGCTACCTAAACGGGTCGTAATGGGTCGTAAACGCTTAGGTTAGGTTTCATTTAGCATGAAGGCTTTGTTAAACCATATGACACGAGTCTCTATACTCGTTTGGTTTACGAACCCTCATTCTATCCAATCATCCGATTTAGGTCCGGTTATTAACATAGTTACCTATATTAGGTGCCGTTTGATATCCGCGATCTCTAGCATTGTTTGGTTGTTACTCAAGGACTACTAAGCAATCTCAAGTGAGTACATAGACCCCTCTTTTACTGTTTTCCAAACTGTTTTGGGGTGGAACACATGTGCATACTTGTTACTTTCATGCTTTCCATGTTCTCACATCATATACCTGCTATGTTCGTTAGTACATTATAGTACATGATTTCATTACATTCCATGCTATGTATGCCCATTGTGTGCGTACTTAGTACATCGTTTTACATTACATTTCATGCTATGTATGTCCCCTGTGTGCATACTTAGTACATTGTTTTACATTGCATTTCTGTTGCATATGTTCATCCAGCATATGAACACATTATACTACATTTTGAACCGTTGTAACTATTTGACTATGTGAACCGTCGTAACCCTTTGATTCTATGAACTTTTTGTAACCGTTGAACCGTGTGAACCGTTTGTATCTGTGAACCGTTTGTATCTGTGAACCTTTTGTATCTGTGAACCATGTGAACCGAATTTGACCATACATAAACATTTCTACAATTGTTAAACATTACTTTGGTGGTTTGGTTTGATTAAGTGATTAAGTAACGATGCGTGTGTAATATGATACAAGCATGGTGGATACGCCGCTGGTACTTCCTGTATATAAGTGTTTGTATGGTATTACATATCGTAGCGTTATTTGAATCATTTCAGTTTGAGACATATAACATTTTATACAAATATCATACTTTTCACAAGACATTGATTTACAAACAACTTATCTTTTACAAACACATTTTTACATGGTTATTCATTTAACGTGACATTTATTTATACATATCATCTGATCTTATCGTTTTTCAAATGATTTACAAGACAAAGCAAATTACAAGGTTCATGACTAAACATTTTCTCAAACATAAGTCATGAATTCTGTTTTCACAAAACCTATGTATCTCACAGGCATTTTTATGCTGACGTACCTATTTTCACATGTGTTTTCAGGAGATGATGCATAGGACTTATCAAGACATACTTAGGCGGACCTGTGCCTTAGTGACTTAAAACGAGACAAGAACTAGTTAATTTATGTTATGTACTCTTTGTTTCTTGTTTAAAACAATGTAAACTTGTATGGTTGATTAATAAAATGAAACTTCAATTGCCATGGATTTGAAACAATTAATTCTGTTACAACACTCCCCGACGTTTCCGCCACGTTTTGTATGTTCTACGTGGTCGGGGTGTGACAGTTTGGATGCACGTGGCATAAACATTTTATAATTTGATTAAAATGCACAGAGGCAAAATTAATCTTGTATAACTTGGGCAATTATTTAGCTATATAATCTTGCGAACGAATTACATGTTACTTATGCGTTCAGTAGCCCGGATCTTGTCCGAGTTAAAGATCAATAGACACACCACATTTATTCTTTTGTGCGCTGACATGTGTACGCCTACACCCCGCGCTTAAGTCGTGGCCATTACTTGGAATGATGCCATGGATATCCGGGACATGGTCATTAACCCCCCAAAGGCTGTAAAGTAAGCAAGACTGTTTAAACAAGCCGATCAAATTATTCAATTAACCACCTAAGCGATGGAAGATTTGATGCCCGACCAAGCGGTATTTTATATACCGTAACCCAAGCCCGTATAAGGAAAATAAGTTAAAAGTATTTACCTGAGCAAGTATTAATCACAATAAGCAAAATGCACGTAGCTTTTACTGGTTCTCCTAATCTGGAACGAAGGTTTAATATAACCTATTAGAATCCTAACGGGTCTTTAATTAAGCTTAAGCTTAGACCGGCTAGTTTCAAAGATACGGTTCGTACGCACGATTAAGCGAAGACCGGATAGAATGTGATTTAGACCCGACAAGTTCAGAGACTTGCTTAATATGGGTCCTTCATTCACATTCTGAATTTTGAGAATAAACCGATAAGGTTTGACCCGTTTCGGCTAATTTATGTAAACTTGTTACATAAACCGAACCGAACGCGTAATAAGCGTGACGGGTATTCATGAGAGCTATATACAGGTTTCCTAAGATAATTATGCCTCAAATATGTTGTGACATTAGTAAGATGTCTTTCATTATGCCCGGAACATGTTTAAACACAAACTAGGCCCCGTAGGGGTAGTTTGGTCATTTAAAAGTTTATAAAAGAGTTTAAGTCTTAACCTGAGTTACAGGTCTGATGTAATCAGCAAATATACTCAATTTGCTAAGTTGTATCAGTAGGTTAAAGCATATATGTGAAATTTATCATTTCTAACCAAACTATGCCCCGTAGGGGTATTTTGGTAATTTCACATAAGCCGAAAAGCTCAAAACCGGAGTCTGAGTTTATCAACCTTTGCTTACTATTAAAATATTCTAATTTGCCTAAAATATCAGTAGGTATCAACCCGAGTATGTTCAATATGATTTTAAAACATACTATGCGTTAAAAACGCTAAATAAGGCGATTAAAGGCCATTTCCGTGTTTGATACTTAAATCTGATATTTTTATATTTCCAGAAGGCTTAAAATAATTTATTTATCATATGTGATCAGTAGCAAAAGGTTTGGAGTCGTTTATATATGTAAATCTCATTTTATGGCCCGTAAGGGCAAAACCGATAATTACCGTATTAAGCCTACGATTACTAGTTATGCTCAGCCTAAAATTAATTAAAAATCTCTAAAAATCCCAAAATAATATATTACATCAGTTGGTATTAAGTTTGATATCAAAAAGTAGGCTTAACTAGGCTATACGCTAATTACGCCATTTTATTAACATAAAGCTTTAAATTTGCGATAATGAGCATAACTCTTAATCTACAAGTCGAACTGATGTCAAACTTTGCATACAAGTTTATATATTAGTAATTAAAGTTTCTACTCTTTTACATTTCCAAAAATCACGTTTTAAGGTAATAAGGGCATAACGGTCAACATATGAGCAATTAACGGAAACAGGCATTTTAATTGGATAACTAATGAACCAAGGTGTATAATCATAGAGGGTTGTTCTAACATGTAACCTATTCCAATTAAAGCTCTGAGGCATTTCTAAAACATGCCTAAACGGGTCAGAACTGAAAGTCAAAGTGAAAGTCAAACTATGTGACTTTCGGTTCCGAACCGGGTATTTACAGGAAACTGTAGGGTTGAACATGTTTGGACATGTTCTTACACTTATTACTAAGTTATAACAATGATCAAACAGGTTGTATATGATCTACATTGCTAATTATGCATAAATTGTATTTTAAGCTTCCTGTTGACTTTTTAAATATAAGTTTGACCCGACTTTTGACCTGGTTAGAGTGGTAATCAGGGGGAACCCTTTTGAGGGTTTATTACCCACATAAATACCAACTTATACTTACTTTTAATTCGAGATATGACTGAGCCATTGTTGACTAATCTCAAAGTCAAACCGTAATTACGATGGTTTGACTTTTAGCTAAAACACTAAGCTAAAATTAATTAGAGACGGTTAGGCAACTTACAAAGGTCCTAAGCTTGATTAGAGAACACTTGAGAGAAGGCCTTGAGTTCCAGAAGTGATCCAAAATGCAGGAGAAGTGAGTGAGAAGAATGGTTGCACAAAGAGGCTTTATATAGTAGTCCAAGACACCATAAGGTGTTGACATCTTAGTCTACTACTGCCCACAACCTTTCTACATGTGTCCTAGATGTTTAGGGAGTGTTTAGGGGCCAAGGGTGATGAGGAAAGTCATTTAAATGGGCTACACACGCGCCAAACAGCAAACAGCAAGTTTCAGTCGCTGGGCACACCCCTTGCGCACCGTAAGGGTCAAGTCTTGCGGTGCGCAAGGCTCCCTCAGCAGCCAAAAATCTTTTGTTCTTTGGTATTTCGAAAGGGCAACCTCACATTCCGCATTTGGGACATTATTTAACAGATTGGGGCCTCTCAAAATGCCTTTGTACAGTCACATACCCTACCATTAAGATATGTTTGCTTGGAATCCTTTATAAAGTACTAAAAACTAAGGGTTACCGTAGGAATTTCTTCGTAGGAGTCCACCAACTAAATTATGAATCGTTCATTGTTATAATTCACTGATCTTGAACATATACTGGATGTTTTTAATATGATTTGAGTCTTGGGATTTACAACGAGGTCGTTCAGAGGTGCAAAAGTTAACATGACGACACTTTTAAATCCTGTCAAACATTTTTAATAAATCCGAGTTTACAACGCGTTTTGTCTTTCATGACACGTGTCGTTCTTTCATTGCACACGAATTTTCGAGGTGTTACATCCTCACCCCCTTAAAATAAATCTCGACCCGAGATTTACTGAAATAAATAAGGGTACTTTTCTTTCATGGTGGATTCAACTTCCCACGTATATTCGGGACCTCTACGGGCATCCCATTTGACCTTTACAATTGGTACATGCTTCCTTCGAAGCTTCTTAACCTGTCGATCCTCAATCGACAAAGGTTTTTCCACAAACTTTAAGCTCTCATCTATATGCACATCTGTATGCGGTATAACCAGTGATTCATCAGCGAAACACTTTTTCAGATTGCAGATGTGGAACACATTGTGAATTCCGCTGAGCTCTTCCGGTAAGTTTAATTTATAGGCAACTGACCTGACACGTTCGATAACCTCGAAAGGTCCTATGTATCTCGGGCTTAGCTTGCCTTTCTTACCAAACCGCATCACTCCCTTCCAGGGTGACACTTTAAGTAGGACTTTGTCACCTACTTCGAAGTGAAAATCTTTACGCTTAGGATCAGCGTAACTCTTCTGCCTATCCCGGGCAGCTTTGAGACGGTCACGAATCTGGACAATCATGTCCGTTGTTTCGAACACTATCTCCGGTCCTGATAATTAGACATCTCCAACTTCCGCCCAACAAATAGGTGATCTACACTTTCTACCGTATAATGCCTCGAAAGGTGCAGCCTTAATGCTGGTATGGTAGCTATTGTTGTAGGAGAATTCGATTAAGGGTAGGTTCTTATCCCAACTACCACCCAAATCTATCGCACACGCACGTAGCATGTCTTCCAACGTTTGAATAGTACGCTCACTCTGTCCGTCAGTCTAAGGATGATAAGCCGTACTAAAATTCAAACGTGTGCCCAAAGATTGTTGGAAACTCTTCCAAAAATGCGACGTGTACCTAGTATCTCTATCAGAGATAATAGCCACAGGTATGCCATGTAAGGCTACAATCTTATCAACGTATAACTGGGCTAACATATCGGAGCTATAAGTCTCCTTGATGGGTAAGAAATGTGTTGACTTAGTCAGCCTGTCAACTATAACCCATATTGTATCATTTCCTTTCCTTGTATTGGGTAACTTGGTAATAAAATCCATAGTTACCATTTCCCACTTCCACATAGGAAGTTCAGGCTGTTGTAGCAAACCTGACGGTTTCTGATACTCGGCTTTGACTTTCGCACATGTCAAGCATTTAGCTACATGGGTGGCTACAGACTTTTTCAAGCCTATCCACCAATAATTTGCCTTTAGATCCTGGTACATCTTATCAGCTCCAGGATGAACAGAGTATTTGGAACTATGGGCTTCTTGGAGGATGACATCACGAAGTCCTCCATAAATTGGAACCCATATTCGTCCATTCAATCGTAAAATTCCGTCCTTGCTAAGAGTTAATTGCTCCTCAGTTATTCCTAGCTTTTCATTAGGATAGTTAGCTTCCAACACAGCTTCCTTCTGTGCAGCTAACAACCTTTCAATCAAATTATTCTTTATTTCCATGCGCTTGGCATTGATTCGGATGGGTTTAACCCTTTCCTTCCGACTCAAGGCATTGGCGACTACATTCGCCTTGCCGGGATGGTATTTGATTTCACAATCATAATCATTTAAAGTTTCCATCCAACGGCGTTGCCTCATGTTTAGTTCCTTCTGATTGAACAGATGTTGGAGGCTCTTGTGATCAGAATAGATCACACACTTGACACCATAAAGATAGTGCCTCCAAAGTTTCAGTGCGAATACAACGGCACCCAGCTCCAAGTCATGGGTGGTGTAATTCTTTTCATGCACTTTCAATTGTCGTGAAGCGTAGGCAATAACCTTGCCTTTCTGCATAAGCACACACCCCATGCCAGTGTGCGAAGCATCACAATAAACCACAAATTCTTCTATTCCATCTGGCAATGTCAGTACTGGGGCGTTGCTCAACTTTTGCTTCAAGATATCGAAGGATTCTTGCTGCTTAGGGCCCCAAACAAACTTAACCTTCTTCTTAGTTAAGGAGGTTAGGGGTGCAACAATCCTTGAAAATTTTTCAATGAAACGCCTGTAATATCCTGCCAATCCTAGGAAACTACGAATCTCTGTAGGCGTCTTCGGCTCTTGCCAGTTCATTACGGCTTCAACTTTAGCGGGATCCACCTGGATACCATGCTCACTGACCACGTGTCCAAGGAATTGGACTTCTCGTAGCCAAAATTCACACTTAGAGAATTTGGCATAGAGCTTCTCCTGATGTAGAAGTTTGAGAATACAACGAAGGTGTTTCTCATGGTCAGCTTGATTCTTAGAATAAATGAGAATGTCGTCGATGAAGATGGTGATGAATTTATCTAAGTAAGGCTTGCAAACGCGATTCATGAGATCCATGAACGCGGCTGGTGCATTAGTGAGCCCAAAAGGCATCACTAGGAACTCGTAGTGACCATAACGAGTCCTAAATGCAGTCTTATGCACGTCTTCATCTTTAACCTTCAACTGATGGTAGCCTGACCTCAAATCGATCTTCGAGAAGTAACTTGCCCCTTGAAGCTGATCGAACAAATCGTCGATCTTGGGCAAAGGATACCTATTCTTGATCGTGACTTTATTAAGCTCGCGATAGTCGATGCACAGGCGCATCGACCCATCCTTCTTCTTGACAAACAAGATTGGCGCTCCCCAAGGAGATGAACTAGGTCTAATGAAACCTTTAGCCAGCAATTCATCTAGCTGCGTCCTCAACTCCTTCATTTCTGTGGGTGCCAATCTGTATGGTTCTCTAGCAACAGGTGCTGCTCCGGGGATGATATCGATTCTGAATTCCACTTGTCTATCTGATGGTAAACCAGGTAGATCTTCAGGAAACACTTCTGGGTATTCAGAAATGACAGGTATGTCTTCTATCTTCGGTTTAGGCTCATCAATAATCACTTGCGCCATGTAGATGACACACCCCTTCTTCAAACACTTGGAAGCCTTGCGCATAGTCACCTGCTCAGGCAGCCCATACTGGGTATCTCCCCGAATGGTAAGCGATTCACCAGACGGAGTCTTTATTACCACTTGTTTCTTGTTACAGACAATTTGGGCCTGGTTATGAGATAACCAGTCCATACCCAGAACTATGTCAAAACCGGCCAACTTGAAGTGAAGTAAAGACAAAGGAAAAGAATGGTTCTTAATGGATATAACACATCCATCTAACACAGTGGAGACGGTTTCTAGAGAGCCATCTGCTAACTCCACCTCATAGTTTACTTTTAAGGTTTTGACAGGTAATTTCAACAGTTCGCAAAACTTATTGTCTACAAACGACTTATCAGCGCCGGAATCAAAAAGTACTCTAGCATATACGTCATTTACAAGGAAAGTACCTGTAATAACGTTGTCGTCCAGAACCGCTTCTTTTGCGTCCATTCTGAAGACTCTAGCATTAGTCTTCTTGGCCTCTTCAGGCTTCTTGTTGTATTTCGGGCAGTTGGTCTTAATGTGCCCCTTTTCATTGCAACAGTAGCACGTTGCGTCTTTTATCTTCTTGCAATCCAAGGTTTTGTGTTCCTTGGACTTGCACAAACCACAAGCAAAAGACCTTGACTCATTATTTGAGTTCGATCCGAGTCTGCACTTTCCAAAGTGCTGTTTCTTGCAAATATTGCACTTGGGCTTCTCACCAGACCGATGCCCATCACTTCTTGACTCAGACCCCTTCTTGCTATCACCGTTCCCACGGTGCTTCTTGCTCGACCTCTTTGAGTTATCGTCTTCACGCTTCCTCTTTTCGGCATCTTTGTTCCTCAGCGACCGTTGCCTGACCGCATCCAAAGTGAGGGACAGAGATATGTCAGTTACCGATCTAAAAGTAGTCGGTCGAGATGCCTTTACGCTTGCCTTTATTTCCGGGGCTAGACCACCGATAAATCGAGCGATTCGTTTGGGCTCCGGGGTTACCAGATATGGAACCAACCGGGACAGCGTGTTAAAGATCGTGAGGTAAGCTTGACAGTCGAGGTTTGTCATCAGCAATGATATAAAATCAGACTCTATTTTCTCCACCTCATGCTGAGGGCACTAATTTTCCTTGATTAGGGCGACAAATTGATCCCACGTCATGCTATACAAGGGGATTTTCCCAGTGGCTTGGATCAGTGATCTCCACCAGGTTAGAGCCTCTCCTTTGAAAGATTGCGACACGAACTTGACCACATCCTTTTCAGCGCATCCGCTGATGTCCACAACTGTATCCATCTCGTCCAACCACGTCATACAATCCATAGCTCCTTTCTCCCCAGTGAAATCCCGGGGTTTACATGAGATAAAGTATTTATAGGAGCAACCCTTAGCTAGGGGTCCTTTATTCAGTATGATCCGTTGAGATGGGACACTGTGGTTTGAGGAGTGTCGATCATCATTCTTCTTCGGGTCGTCCTTCTTGGACGGTGGCTTTGAAGGCTGTGTATATATGGTCCTACTACGGGTCCCACTGTATTCTTCATACTGCCTTTCTAAAGCCTGTGTAACAGCGCCGTCTATGATCGCCTTCAATTCCGCACCCGTTAGATTTACTCGGGCGTCATTATTAACCTCCACTGGATGGCTATTAACCTCGTCTGAGTTAGCCATTTAAAATTGAACTGTTGCAGAAAACAAGGACAATAGTTTATTTGGGAGTTTATGGAATTGTCTTTTATGGCAATTCATTAACCATGGTACAGAGACCATATTTGGTTAATTTATAAATCATATTTATTTAGGATTTCTATTATAATTTATCCTAATTATAAAACATTAACAGTTTTATTTATGGCACAAAAGGCCTAGTCACTTGGACATTTTTAATTAAATCTATGATTTCAGAGAATCAAAACATTAAGGTATACTGGCACAATAGGCCTAGTCACAAGGACAATTATAAATTATATGCTAGGATTGCAGAGAATCAAAGCATTTGAGGTTTGAACCTAGTTCATTACCTTTATTTGACAGGGAGTCATAGCTACCACTGTCTTTTAGCTCATATGGAAATGAGTAGGGCCCGTAGGCACGTATTACCACGTATGGTTAAAATATGATCATCTTAATTGATGATGTAAACCCAGGATTCAGAGATCATTAAACTGGGTTAGGAATCTTCTAAAGAATTCCCTTATAAAAATGACGCGTGATTTTTTAAGGAATCACTTCTGCCAGGAGTGTTAACATGTTTTCAGATGTTAACTTAGATTTGAATCTTTTGATCAGGTCTTACCATCTTGGCCTGGTCTTATTATTTACCCGAGGCTAGGTTTCACACTTTAAGATTCTTAATTAATAATTACATAGGCAGATTAATTCAAAAGGAATGATATTTATTTATTTCATTTATAATTTATTTATGCACAAAATGGCAAACATGAAATTTATAAAACAAACATTCCATTAATTTCTTCAAAATATTACATACTGCCCTAAGCGGGTCTTTTCAAATAACAAACTTACCCTCACAGGGGTTTAACAAGTACTTACCCACGCAGGGGCTTAATAACACACATGCCCACGTAGGGGCTTTATAACATAATTGTCCACGCAGGGACTTTACACTAACAAACTGGTCCACGCAGGGACCTTAAGCAACATCATACCCTCGTAGGGGTTAACGGAAGATAGACCCACGCAGGGGTCAAAACAACACACATACATACCCACGCAGGGGCTTAAACAAATACAGGAAATACAGGCCCACGCAGGGGCTCAACAACAATTGGAAGGATTTTAGTGATCCTTCTTGTTCTTCCCTTTGATCAAACTTGCTAATCCTTGGAAGAAAGTCTGTCTCTCCCTACGGTCCCTGTGCACTTCCCGTTCAACCTGATCCATCCTCTGAAGGAGTTCTTCACGCTCAGGTGGGGAGAACCTAGACGGCTGAGATTGAGTCCGTATGATAGGCCTAGGTGGTATCTGGTACCCATGTGTTGGGTACCCAACTCCCCATGGAGCTCCGTATGGTCCTTCCGGGTGCAGGGCATTGTAGTTGGCTGCCACCAAGTAAGGGTCGGCCTCTGCGTACCCGTAGTTGTTGTGGATCGGTGGCTCGAACGGGTTGTATGCCATGGAACCCGTATATGCTGGTATTGGGTTGTCAAAACCCATTGGCGGTGGCTGCGGCATCGCTGGTTGTGAGGGTCCACCCATTTGTGGGTCCTCATGATGTGGCGGGTAGTGACTGCCACTGGATTGACGTGGGGAACTAAAATGGAAGTCCCCTGATCGTGCCGACATGCGGGCACCGGTTCTCCTACGCCTTGGCGGTTGAGGAGGTGCCGGCTGAACTGGTGGCGGCGGAGGTGGTGGCGTAACTGCCACAAATCGGGAATCCCCAGAGGAATCTTGATGATGCTGCTGGTGCTGCGGCTGCTGCTGAGGAGGCGACGAATGGTGAGGAGGGGTATAATACCACTCGTGCCGAGTAAACATGGCTTGGAAGCTGTCTGGACCACCGTAGGGTGATCCGTGGAAAGACGATCCATCGGAGGTCTCGATCGGATGATTTGGAGTGCCATTTGCAGGTTCGACGGGATCAGTATCCTCGTCCATGTCATCCGCGTGATCGCCAGAGAAGTGATCGTCTGGCCCCAGTGGGTTAAAACCCACGGGTTCTTGCACGTAGCCTACCGGACTAAACCAACCCCGAAAAACTGGGGTGGGGTCCCCGAAAGAATGATGAGACAGGGATCGTTGTAATGGTATGAAGGAAGGCTGAGGGTTGTTCGGCTCGTAGTCCGGTTGTGGCCCATACAGGTTTTGGACCGGCGGTGTGGAGCTGTGTGATACCGATCTTCTTGCTGGTTCAAACAGGTTTCTTCTGTTTTGGCGTGGATCGTCACTCTCCGTGGTAGACGGAGCTCGAACATTTGAAGGTCCTGCCTCGTTGTCGTTGGGGGCGGTGATCGGCCCCTTTCCTCGTCCTCTCCTACGGAAGAATCTCGGAGGCATTTTGGTAATCCTGTCAAAATAGCATAAGATAACGACAAGAAATAAATAAAATAAAGGACAACACAAAACCAAACAAAGTGGAATTTGTCCTATGTTATATGTCTAGACTCGAAGGTTTAGATATGTGCAATTGTGTAACTGAGATTAAACACAAAAAGGCTAGTGTTTAATTCACTCAGTGTTGGCTCTGATACCAACCTGTCACACCCCGATTTCCATGCGTCACCGGTGGGCCCGGTGGGGGAGTATCGTGACGTCATGGTTGGCAACGTAATAGTCAACAACACAATATCAATATGCACAGCGGAAGCAAATTTAAAAATATGATACAACCGAATTTATTATTGTAATATCAAAGTCACAATATCCGGAAGTTTATCCACAGAAGGATCGAAATTAAAATAGTATTTATGGTTCAACAGACTTCAGGCATCTTAAGCTTGCGAGACTTCTAATGATGCTAAGGAGAAACCCCAGCCAATTTCGCTTAGTACCTGCATTTAATCTTTTTGGGAAAATACGTCAGTTTACACTGGTAAATACATTCAACTGACTCATTTTAAAAATGATTGAAAATTTGTTTGGATGCACGTGGCATAAACATTTTATAATTTGATTAAAATGCACAGAGGCAAAATTAATCTTGTATAACTTGGGCAATTATTTAGCTATATAATCTTGCGAACGAATTACATGTTACTTATGCGTTCAGTAGCCCGGATCTTGTCCGGGTTAAAGATCAATAGACACACCACATTTATTCTTTTGTGCGCTGACAGGTGTACGCCTACACCCCGCGCTTAAGTCGTGGCCATTACTTCGAATGATGCCATGGATATCCGGGACATGGTCATTAACCCCCCAAAGGCTGTAAAGTAAACAAGACTGTTTAAACGAGCCGATCAAATTATTCAATTAACCACCTAAGCGATGGAAGATTTGATGCCCGACTAAGCGGTATTTTATATACCGTAACCCAAGCCCGTATAGGGAAAATAAGTTAAAAGTATTTACCTGAGCAAGTATTAATCACAATAAGCAAAATGCACGTAGCTTTTACTGGTTCTCCTAATCTGGAACGAAGGTTTAATATAACCTATTAGAATCCTAACGGGCCTTTAATTAAGCTTAAGCTTAGACCGGCTAGTTTCAAAGATACGGTTCGTACGCACGATTAAGCGAAGACCGGATAGAATGTGATTTAGACCCGAAAAGTTTAGAGACTTGCTTAATATGGGTCCTTCATGCACATTCTGAATTTTGAGAATAAACCGATAAGGTTTGACCCGTTTCGGCTAATTTATGTAAACTTGTTACATAAACCGAACCGAACGCGTAATAAGCGTGACGGGTATTCATGAGAGCTATATACAGGTTTCCTAAGATAATTATGCCTCAAATATTGTAGGATCGTATTCCGACCTAGATGAGTCGTTTGGAAGAGTTCTAGTCCATTTCAGAGGCGGAAACTAAGAAACGGACAATGAAACAGCTTGTTTCACACTTTAAACCTTTTGTATATTGATATTACAGCGATTACAGTCAAAAGGTATACCGGCAGCACTTCGGTATCACTTCTGAACTTCGTTACAAATGACAAGTCAATCAACCTATTTATAACATACATGATTTCGCTTGAAGATTCCTTAGACAACTCAAGCGAAATCTTCAACTATGAATTCAAGCGAAATCTTCAATCCTGATACAAGCGAAATCTTCATAACACAATCTGATCCATGCATAACTTGAATTTTCACGTGAATATGTAATGTGATGTCACTAGTGATGTCACGTGATGATGTCACTAGTGATGTCATGCTTGATTAGATCCGAACCGAACCCGAGACTCGATATTAAGACGAAGACGACAGATGTGTGCACCAACAGACTCCCCCTCAGATGTTGACGAGTCTTAAGTGTCGAGTCTTTGCAATCTTCAGTCTTTATCAGTCTTTGAGCTTTCTTCAGGATCTCTACCTGTCTCTATTCTATCTCCAAATCTCTTTCTCTCTAACAGACTCCCCCTCAAAACATGCTGGGATCGTAGTCTTGCTTTTACAGAATTTCAGAATTCTCAGGTATCGGAACCTGATACTCTATCTGCTCAGAATCCATCCTATCCTGCACAAACTCTACCCAAAAATAAGATTCACAAGAATAAAATATTTAACAATTTATCAAATATCATGCACCAACACTGACTCTACTCCAATCAATATATAATCAAACATTAACAATGATCATTTAACAAATTTTTTATCTCTGAAAAAACTTTTCAATCAAAATCACCCAAACCTATTCGTCATGTTTAGCACTCGGAATTTTGAAATTCAGCTCTTCAACATCAGTTGTCTAAAATCTTTTTGAATTGTTCAAAATTTATGCTAAAACACACCGAAAATCTTTTTGGATTTTTCACAAAAATGAAATGCAGTAAAGAAATATTTACAAACAATATTTTTGTGAGTTCGTGTAAGAGGATCATATCAGTTTTTGAGACAAGTCACTAACACCGTTAAGCTTCATTTCATTTTAAGTTCTAAACAATTCACTTAGATTGTCAGTATACTGGTCCACTTAAATTCTCACACAAAGTTCAACTGTTTCGAGATACGAATTAGTGTTTTAGGACTTAAACATCTACATGTGTCCCACCTCAGTATATACTCCCGTATCCAGACCCCAATATTCAGTCTTACAGGTGAGTATACCACAGATGATATCTGTAAGGGGAATAAATTATGCAACCGTGATAGCTCAGGTCAGAACTTCCGTTCAGCAGAGAGCCTAGTTGACTTTTAGGAGTGTCCCCTTTAGAGGATCTTTTGTATTACAACAGCCATGATTAGCATTTTTCAATGTTTCATCATTTTTTTAGCTGAGGGTGGTGCTATATTTCAAGCAAGCAGAAAGTATTCTCCGGGGACTAGGCCATTGCTTCCGCAAAATCAGAAGTCCCGGGATAATACCCCAGATATCACTGAGCATAAAGACCTAGTATCTCAGAATACGGGACCCTTCAAACAAGATTTCAGGGGTTACCTATATATCCTGGAGGTGTTCCCCACGTAGACGCAAGTAAATTTTATGTTTATATCTCGTCACAATTTACTAAATGTGCAAAAACCTACTGACATATCCACAGTGAGATTGTTTATCACAATTTTACTTTACATTTCTTTAGCATGCTGTGACAGTCCACTGATGTACTATCATTTCCTCTATTCACAACAAAACTCATTTTTTTAATTTTATCATGTTTTTGTCTTTTTCAAATTTTCAAATGTTTTTGGATTTTCTGAAATTTTCTACTCCCCCTAAAATACAAACACATGAAAGGAAATTTGAAAATAAACTGTACAATAAAGTGACAACTGATATCAAATCACCTCAAATCGCCATCCACCTGGCATAAACAATCAGAACTCCCCCTTACACAAAACTATTTTCTCATTATGATTTCAAAACACTTAAGTTTGTTTTAACCAAAATGATTTTTCCGGAAAATAAATTTTGTTGATTTTAACACTTGTAAAGTTAGGGGTTCATCATATCGTTCCTCAATCACATATATGAGGATTACATCAAGTTCAAACTAATGACCTTGACGAATCTCTTATAAGATCCAACCTCTTACCACTTGTTAAAATATCCAAATCATATAACCACATGTAGGAATAAAACATCTACACAAACCATTTTTACCAATCAAGATGCCGATTCCTGCTTCACACTTACCAACCTGGAAGCTCCGGCAAGTCATACTTAATCTGTAAAATGCTAACAATTTTAAGAACTTTTCATACAAACTCATAAAACATGAATGATGCCGATTCCTGATCCACGATTACAAACTTGGGATCTCCGGCAAGTCAGATTTTTCAATGAAAGAAAATATCCACCCAAGCCTGACCAGCCTTGGGTGTAACCTTCTCAACTTCACTAGGGGTTGGGCTATAAGTTGCCTTCTTTGTAGCATAAAACTCCTTTACCCCTTTAACCTTCCCATCAATCATTTTACCAATCATCTTTTTAATGTTTCCATTAAACGCTTTCTCAACATCAAATTCTTTCTGTTCAGAATAGAATTGATTTGAGATCTCAACTTTCCCAACTTTTGATTTAAAATATTCAGTCCTCAATGATGGAAAGTTCTCAACATCCATTGGAGGAACTGAGTTTTCACTTTTTAGCTCAACATGTGGCTCCTCTGACTTTGCGGAATCAGATTCATCGCCAGATTTTACCTCTGATTTCTTAACAACCCAAGCTTGGTTGTCAAGATTTCCCCTTTTCTTGTAAAATCTTTTTGAACATTCACCAACTTCATATGTTGAATTTTTGAATACTTTGAACTTTTCAGTTGATGGTTCAGTTTTGTCAACAGTAACTTCTTTCAGTTTTTGTGAGACTCCCTGTTTTGTTTTTGTTGTTTGGGGACAGTTCCATGCAATATGACCAACTTCATTGCATCTGTAACAGGTTCTTGTCTCCTTTCTTTGATAATCTTCATTCTTCACTTTCTTTGCAAGAAATTCTGTGTTTGATTGCTTCCAGAATGAGCTTTTTGATTCTTCTACATGGCTAGTTCCTGCAACATATTTTGTATTTGTTTTAGAAATTTTCTCATTTTTATAATTTTCAGGTAAAATAAAACCAAGTCCTTTCTTTTTGTAGCTACGATTGTGGTTTGGTTTCTTTTGAAAACCAGAACCAGAATTGTAACCTTTTTTCTTGTTTAACCGTTGTTGAACTCTTGAAGTGTATTTTTTAGGTTTTCCAGTAGGATTTAAATCTTTAATTTCAGAAATATTAATTTCTGTCATTTTGAAAACCTTTTTAATCATGTCAAACCGAACACTCCTAATTGGAAATTCTTTATCAAAATATAATTTGTCAGAATCATTCAAGTGAAATCAAGTATTTCGCTTGAACTTATATTGTAGTTAATCTTTTGATCTCGCTTGAAGGTTGTTTGCAGGTATTTCGCTTGAAGGTTGTTAAGTGAATATTGTTTTGGAAATATGGCAAACATGTTTGATGAAAAAGAGAATGATTTTATTGAAAGGTTAAATAGATATGGTTGTTATCAAATGAGTACATATGAACAAGATGATAAGAAGATTTGGACTCTTAGACTTGAAAGATTTGCATGCCAAAAGAATGAGACTGTGAAATAGATGGAAAGGAGATTTGATTACATGATGGACAAGCTAAAATTGTTTGGGATCAAATTGACAAATACTGAAAAGATATCAAAGCTTGCAGATGCTTTACCTGCCGAATGGGATGATGTTTTAAAGATATTAAAACAAGAACCAAAATTTTCAAAATTACATCCATCTGATTTCATCAATAAACTTCAAAAGCATAGTTTTGAAAATTCTGATAAGAAGAAAATATTGATGAATAAAATCAAAGAGAATCTAGATAGATTGAATTTGGGAAATCTAGATAAAATCAATTTGGATGTAATTACTGAAATTGATAGGAGAATATGTGTGTGTTTTGCTGCACAACAGAACATGAAATATGATTTTGTAAGGGGGTGTTATATTAATACAAATTTAAATCCTCTTGATTTTGTAAAAATTGTTTGTGCAGGAACATACAAAATTGAGACAATGGAAGTTCAAAAGAATGAAGAATCTGTTAAGCTTGAATCTTCAAGTTCTGCATCAGTATGCTCAAAATGTGACAACTTTAAGATTGACAATGACAAACTCTTGAAGAATGCGGAAAGTTTGACACTGGAAGTCGAGAAGTTGAGAAATGAGAAGCAAACTGATGATAAGCAGATTCTTATTCTGAAGGAAAATTGTGAGAAGCTGAAAACTGAAAATGACAAACTGTTGGGTAATTTGAACAGTTTGACATCAGAAAACAAAGTTTTGAGAGAGAAAGAAAAAGAGTTTGAAAGCAAAAAGAAATCTTCAGAAGATGAAGATTTCTGGATCAAGCTGGAGAACAAAAATCTGAAAGCAAATGAAACAAAACTTCAAGAACAGATAAAAGTTTTGGAAAATGAAAAATCTGTTCTTGAAAACATGAAAAATGAGAATGAGAAATCAATCAAGTCTCATCTTGAAAGAATATCTCAGCTTGAAAACGAGGCTGAGAATTCAAGGAACAAGATTGATGAACTTGAAAAGAAATTGAAAGGTTTTGTAACTTCATCTGAGTTCCCCTGTCCAAAACCGATCAATTCCGTTCCAATAAGTGACAATGTCACAAACTTTGACAATGTCAAAGTTGAAGATTGCGATGAAAAATCTGATGATGAAAAAGTAAAAATTGACAAAAAGAATTTATTTTTGAAATTAAAAGAAAAGTTTCAAGAAACTGTTCCACAATCAACCGAAAAGGGAGAATGCTCTAAGCAAAAACCTTTGAAGAAGACAGTGGAACAGAAACAAAAAATTAAAAATGTGAAAAATGTTAAAAAAGAGAATAAAAGTTCATCAGATCAATCATCCAATCGCAATCAAAAATTACAAAAAGTAAAAAATGAAAATTCAAAAATAGTTGGTGAAAAGTGGTGCAGGACGGACCACAGTGCTTCAAGGCCAAATCAAGCTTACAGGAGGAGTAAGGATTATCACCAAGCCAAACAGTGCTTTGATCTGAATGTTTGGGCTGAAAATGGTGATTGGTACGATAACAGAGTGTGTTACCGATGCGGTTATCAAGGACACATTGCTGTTAACTGCCAGAGTTGGAGATATGAGACGAGAAGATGTTATAACTGCCATATCAAAGGTCACATTGCCAGAGATTGCCCAAGGAGATCAAATGACAGATCGAGGGTTAAATCTCAGAAATTGGTAAAGATTCCAGTCTCTGTCAAGCCCAAAGAACAGAAAGTTCAAGAACGTAAAGTTCAAGAACCGAAAGTTCAAGAACCGAAAGTAAAGCTTTCTCAGGGGCAAAAAGACAGACTGAGGAAGAAGAAAAAGAAGGCCAGAGAGTATCTGGAAAGGATTTTGTCCTCGGATACAACTGGTAAAACAGATAAAAGTTCTGATAAATCGTCTTGCTCGCCAAAGAACAACAAATCAAGCAAAACGCATTCATCAGATACAAATCTAAGGACGAAAGAGGAAAAGAAGAAGAAGAAAGTTGATGGCAATGAATCTGTTTCTTCGGAAACAAAGGAGCCATATGTCGGCGATGAATCTGGCTCATCAAAGTCAGACAAGCCACATTCAGGCGATGAATCTGGTGTGGTAAAGCCAGAGGAGCAAGTTGTTGAGGTAAAAATTGAGAGTTCTAGTCTAACAATGGATGATGCAAATTTTCCACCATTGTTAAACAAGAATTCAAAATCACCCAAGATCAGTCAGGCTTGGGTGAATTTGTTTAAATGACAAACTTGACTTGCCGGAACTCCCAGGTTGGTAAGTGTGGAGTAGGAATCGGCACATTTCTTGAGAAATTCACTTCGGTGATATTTCGACTTAAAAGTGGTAAATCAGGGACATTAAGTTGTACTTGATTTTCTACAGGTGATGTTTGTGGATTGATCTTACAAATGTTAAAATTTTTACAAGTGGTTGAAGAAAAAAATGTACAATGTGATGAAACAAACCCCTAACCTACAAGTGGTAAAATCAACAAAACTAATTTTCCGGAGAAACCATTTTGATTAAAACAAACTTAAGTGTTTTGAAATCACTATGGGAAAATAGTTTGTTGTGAGGGGGAGTTCTGATTGTTTATGCCAAGTGGATGGCGAATTGAAGTGATTCTCATCATGTTGTCAAGTTTGTATAGTTTGTTTCAAATTTTTCCCAGAAAATCGAAAATTGAAACATATTTTGATTTTAGGGGGAGTAAAAATTTAAAAAAATTAGAAAATTTGAAAATGTCAAAAACATTTGAAAAATTTAAAAATGAGTTTTGTTGTCAAAAAGAGGAAATGATAGTAGATCAGTTAGACTATCACAGCATGCTAAAGAAATGGAAAGTCAAAATGTGATAAACGATCTCACTAAAGATGTGACGGTAGGCTCAGCTAGACTAGTAGATTTGCGATAACGATACAAACCTAAAATGAAAAAGACTAGTTCTAGTGGGAAACATGGTCAAAAGCATAGTACTTAGTTTTGTCCTTCTTGACTGTGTACCTACTCAGTAATCGCTGATTGTCGAAAGACATAAAACTGGTTAAATTTGTGAACTTTCACAACTTTGCTGAAAAGTCGCTGTGATTGTGCATTTCATTTTGCAAAGATTTAAACTTGTTTTATTTCTTTATTTTGTTTAAGCATCGGACATCCTCTGCGTATACGTGAGTATCGACCTGGATGTTGTTGCCTAAACGTTCTGCTTTATTTTCTTTGGTGTTTCGTTTAAGCTTTGGACCTCCTCTGCGTATACGGGAGTATCGACCTGGTGGTTAAAGCCTAAACAACTTCAACTTATTTTTATTTTCTTATTTTGTTTAAACATTGGACTTTCTCTGCGTATACGGAAGTATCGACCTGATTGTTAATGTTTAAACTTTCTGCTTTGTTTTTCGCACAAATCACAGTTGATAAAAGTTTAAAGGCATTACTTGAGTCAGTGTATTGCATGATGAGGGGATATGCTGAGATCGTGGGGTCCATAAGAACTTAGTGCTATCTTAATATATCTTAAAGTATCGGTAAGCAGATTGAAAGTTTTTAAATTGAGTTTAAGTGGACAACAATATCGTCAATCTACGTGAATCGTTTAGAACTTAATATGTTTAAAGCTTAACGGTGCTAGTGATTGGTCACATAAACTGATATGATCCTCTTACACAAGCTCACAAAAATAGTGTCTGTACATATCTTATTTCTGCAGTTAATTTCTATTATTGCATTTGTGTTTTATATTTTGAAAAATCCAAAAAGATTTTCGACAACTGATGTTGAAGAGCTGATTTTCAAAATTCCAAGTGCTAAACAAGATGAACTGGTTTGGGAGTGTGTGTGCTAAAATTGAAAATTTTGGATTAAAAAAAAATTGAGATTAGTTAATCAGGGTCATTAATTTGAACTTGATGTAACTATTGCTAGTAAGTTTTTCTTATTGGTTTAAGTGAAAACTTATGTTTTGGTAGAGAGATGTATGTAGGTGAAAGGAAGGTTTCTGATCCTGTTGCTATGAGAAGCCAGGAGATGCATCAGAACCTGTGGAGAGCTTAATCTGAAAAAAAGCCAGGATTTAATTTCAAAGGCGATAGCTAATTCCAGACTGAAAATCCCAGCTTGATGAAAGGGGGAGTCTGATGAAGTTAGAGCTAAAGAAAAGATCCGGGTACATGATTCCAGGAGAAAGTCCTGAAGAAGATTGATCAAGATTGAAGAGTCATTATGATGAAGACTCTCACTGAAGATTCCGTCAACATTCAAGGGGGAGTCTGTTGGTGCAGTTGTCTGTCGACTTCATCTTCGTTCGAGTCTTAGATTGGAACTGATTGATTAGGACTTGTAATATGAGAAAATATCATGATTTAGTGTGTTTTTGTGATGATTTCGCTTCAAGGGTCTTTAATAGAAGATTTCGCTTCAAGCAAGTTCAAGCGAAATCCACATAACATGATTTCGCTTGAACAGTGCTCAAGCGAAACCTCAACTTCTATATATACCCTGAAGCGTAATCAGTAGAGGTGTACAGTTCAGTTGTTAGTTTCCGACACAGGGTGCTGTCGAGGTGTCTCCAAGTCTGTAATCTTTCAGAGATCAATACAAGAGACAGTAAATAGTATTTCTAGTGTGTTACAAGCTAAACAAAGACAGAATCAATGAATTACGCCTCTGATTCTGTCTGAGCACTCTTCTGATCGACTTGTAGTCGATCAGAAGAGTGCTCAGACAGAATCAGAGGCGGAATTCATTGATTCTGTCTTTGTTTAGCTTGTAACACACTAGAAATACTATTTACTGTCTCTTGTATTGATCTCTGAAAGATTACAGACTTGGAGACACCTCGACAGCACCCTGTGTCGGAAACTAACAACTGAACTGTACACATCTACTGATTACGCTTCAGGGTATATATAGAAGTTGAGGTTTCGCTTGAGCACTGTTCAAGCGAAATCATGTTATGTGGATTTCGCTTGAACTTGCTTGAAGCGAAATCTTCTATTAAAGACCCTTGAAGCGAAATCATCACTAAAACACACTAAATCATGATATTTTCTCATATTACAAGTCCTAATCAATCAGTTCCAATCTAAGACTCGAACGAAGATGAAGTCGACAGACAACTGCACCAACAGACTCCCCCTTGAATGTTGACGGAATCTTCAGTGAGAGTCTTCATCATAATGACTCTTCAATCTTGATCAATCTTCTTCAGGACTTTCTCCTGGAATCATGTACCCGGATCTTTTCTCTAGCTTTAACTTCATCAGACTCCCCCTTTCATCAAGCTGGGATTTTCAGTCTGGAATTAGCTATTGCCTTTGAAATTAAATCCTGGCTTTTTTTCAGATTAAGCTCTCCACAGGTTCTGATGCATCTCCTGGCTTCTCGTAGCAACAGGATCAGAAACCTTCCTTTCACCTACATACATCTCTCTACCAAAACATAAGTTTTCACTTAAACCAATAAGAAAAACTTACTAGCAATAGTTACATCAAGTTCAAATTAATGACCCTGATTAACTAATCTCAATTTTTTTTTTAATCCAAAATTTTCAATTTTAGCACACACACTCCCAAACCAGTTCATCTTGTTTAGCACTTGGAATTTTGAAAATCAGCTCTTCAACATCAGTTGTCGAAAATCTTTTTGGATTTTTCAAAATATAAAACACAAATGCAATAATAGAAATTAACTGCAGAAATAAGATATGTACAGACACTATTTTTGTGAGCTTGTGTAAGAGGATCATATTAGTTTATGTGACCAATCACTAGCACCGTTAAGCTTTAAACATATTAAGTTCTAAACGATTCACGTAGATTGACGATATTGTTGTCCACTTAAACTCAATCTAAAAACTTTCAATCTGCTTACCGATACTTTAAGATATATTAAGATAGCACTAAGTTCTTATGGACCCCACGATCTCAGCATATCCCCTCATCATGCAATACACTGACTCAAGTAATGCCTTTAAACTTTTATCAACTGTGATTTGTGCGAAAAACAAAGCAGAAAGTTTAAACATTAACAATCAGGTCGATACTTCCGTATACGCAGAGAAAGTCCAATGTTTAAACAAAATAAGAAAATAAAAATAAGTTGAAGTTGTTTAGGCTTTAACCACCAGGTCGATACTCCCGTATACGTAGAGGAGGTCCAAAGCTTAAACGAAACACCAAAGAAAATAAAGCAGAACGTTTTGGCAACAACATCCAGGTCGATACTCACGTATATGCAGAGGATGTCCGATGCTTAAACAAAATAAAGAAATAAAACAAGTTTAAATCTTTGCAAAATGAAATGCACAATCACAGCGACTTTTCAGCAAAGTTGTGAAAGTTCACAAACTTAACCAGTTTTATGTCTTTCGACAATCAGCGATTACTGAGTAGGTACACAGTCAAGAAGGACAAAACTAAGTACTATGCTTTTGACCATGTTTCCCACTAGAACTAGTCTTTTTCATTTTAGGTTTGTATCGTTATCGCAAATCTACTAGTCTAGCTGAGCCTACCGTCACATCTTTAGTGAGATCGTTTATCACATTTTGACTTTCCATTTCTTTAGCATGCTGTGATACTCTAACTGATCTACTATCATTTCCTCTTTTTGACAACAAAACTCATTTTTAAATTTTTCAAATGTTTTTGACATTTTCAAATTTTCTAATTTTTTTAAATTTTTACTCCCCCTAAAATCAAAATATGTTTCAATTTTCGATTTTCTGGGAAAAATTTGAAACAAACTATACAAACTTGACAACATGATGAGAATCACTTCAATTCGCCATCCACTTGGCATAAACAATCAGAACTCCCCCTCACAACAAACTATTTTCCCATAGTGATTTCAAAACACTTAAGTTTGTTTTAATCAAAATGGTTTCTCCGGAAAATTAGTTTTGTTGATTTTACCACTTGTAGGTTAGGGGTTTGTTTCATCACATTGTACATTTTTTTCTTCAACCACTTGTAAAAATTTTAACATTTGTAAGATCAATCCACAAACATCACCTGTAGAAAATCAAGTACAACTTAATGTCCCTGATTTACCACTTTTAAGTCGAAATATCACCGAAGTGAATTTCTCAAGAAATGTGCCGATTCCTACTCCACACTTATCAACCTGGGAGTTCCGGCAAGTCAGGTTTTTCATTTAAACAGATTCACCCAAGCCTGACCGTTCTTGGGTGATTTTGAATTCTTGTTCAACAACGATGGAAAATTTTCATCATCCATTGTTAAACTAGAATTCTCAGTCTTTACCTCAACAACTGGCTCTTCTGGCTTTACCACACCAGATTCATTGCCTGAATGTGGCTTGTCTGACTTTGATGAGCCAGATTCATTGCCGACATGTGGCTCCTTTGTTTTCAGATAAACAAATTCATCACCACCAACTTTCTCTTTCTTTACTCTCTTTTCTGTCCTCAGATTTGTATCTGATGAATGCGTTTTGCTTGATTTCTCATTCTTTGGCGAGCAAGACGATTTATCAGAACTTTTATCTGTTTTACCAGTTGTATCCGAGGACAAAATCCTTTCGAGATACTCTCTCGCCTTCTTCCTCTTCTTCCTCAGTCTGTCTTTCTGCCCCTGTGAAAGTTTTACTTTCGGTTCTTGAACTTTCTGTTCTTGAACTTTACATTCTTGAACTTTCTGTTCTTTGGGCTTGACATTGACTGGTTTCTTTACCATCTTCTGAGAATTAACCCTCAATCTTTCATTTGATCTCCTTGGGCAATCTCTGGCAATGTGACCTTTGATATGGCAGTTATAACATCTTCTCGTCTCATATCTCCAACTCTGGCAGTTAACAGCAATGTGTCCTTGATAACCGCATCGGTAACACACTCTGTTATCGTACCAATCACCATTTTCAGCCCAAACATTCAAATCATAGCACTGTTTGACTTGGTGATATCCATCTCTCTTCTTGTATGCTGGATTTGGCTTTTGAGCCCTATGGTCCAACCTGCACCACTTTTCACCAACATTTTTTGAATTTTCATTTTTTAATTTTTGTGGATTTTTGTTGCGATTGGATGATTGAACTGATGGCTTTTTATCTTTTTGTTTTTGTTTCACATTCTTCTTTACAGGTTTTTGCGTTGAGCATTCACCTTTTTCAGTAGAATGTAGAACAGTTTCTTGAAACATTTCTTTTAATTTAAAAAATGTTTTCTTTTTCTCATTTTCAGCATCAGACTCTGAATCAGACTCGTCTGCTGAATAAAACTCCTCATTTTCATCATCAGCTTTCTCATCACAATCACTTATAGGAACGGAATTGATTGGTTTTGGACAGGGATAATTCAAAGACTCAGATGAAGTCACAAAACCTTTCAATTTCTTTTCAAGCTCATCAATTTTGTTCCTCGAATTCTCAGCTTCATTTTCAAGCTGAGATATTCGTACAAGATGAGACTTGATTGTTTTTTCATTCTCAATTTTAATGTTTTCAAGAACAGATTTTTCATTTTCCAAAACTTTTAACTGTTCTTGAAATTTTGTTTCATTCACTTTCAGATTTTTGTTCTCCAATTTTATCCAGAAATCTTCATCTTCTGAAGATTTCTTTTTTGCTTTCAAAATCTTGTTCTTTCTCTTTCAAAACCTTGTTTTCTAATGTCAAACTGTTCAAATCATTTAACAGTTTGTCATTTTCAGATTTCAACCTCTCACAATTTTCCTGCAAAACAAGAATCTGTTTATCAGCAGATTTCTTTTCATCCTTCATAACTGAAATCTCTTCAGTCTGTTCCTCTCCCACTTGGACCCCTTTACTCTTGCTCTTCTTTAAAATTGATTTTCCACTTTGACTTTTCTTTTTCTCAGCATTCTTCTCCATCTGTTCTTTAAGTTTCTCAATGAATTGACAAATTGTCAATCTAGAGTATTCTCCAGTTCCTTTTAAATCCAAAAGATATGTACCCCACTCTTGTTGAGGTATGGCATTGGCCAATCTTTCAACCCATTCATTTGGACGTTTCTGAATACCCTTCTCAGACATTGAGCGAACTAGATGACTATACCTCTCAATGATGCTCTTTGTATTTTCTCCTGGACAACCTGAAAACGAATCAAATTCTTTCTTTAATACATTTATTCTATCCAATGTTTCTTGAGACATATTAAAGAAATTAATAGCCATGATTCTAAAATCCGTTTTTCAAAACAGTCCCGTTAAACGAAATATCAAGTCCAAGCTATATCACTTTTTCAAACAAAATACCAACACAAAACAAGATACCCAAACTATTTTTTTTATAAATTCTCAACTTTGTTGTATTAATGAATTGCACATGGGCCAATTTATCCACTAAGTCATCATGAAATTTGATTTAAACTTCCCACAGCTCTTTTAACACCTATTTGACTGTTCAAATTTGTTAATCACATGCAGCCGACAAAATCAAATATACAAATAATATGATTTGACCGAACAATTATCACATGAGTCCTGACACACTTGATCAAATCAAACCAAGTATCACATGAACTATTGAGCCACAATTAAAGTCTGATCACATGTAATGATTTAATCCGAGATATTCACATGTAATTCCGACAACCTTTAATACATATCACATGCTTAATGAATTCTCATTGAACCGTCCAATCTTATCACATGTATACTGATTTAACCGACAATTTGCTTTAACAAATATCACGTGCACTATCTTGAATTTCCAACACCTTTAATTTTTTAATACAGATAAGATCGTACACAAGTATTCACATGACAAACTTAAAACTTTGTTTAAAGTTTACCACAACCCGATACACTTTCCAATCGGTTCACACAACTCAATAAACCTGCACGTGAATTACTAAACCATTTTTTAATACAAAGTAAATGATGGCAATTGATCAGATCAAGACACGTATCCCACAACCTACTGAATCACCTTCAAACAGAAAACGTTCAATCAAATCAGATCAATTTAACAATGATTATTAACAATTTCGCTTCAAGATATTTAAGCGAAATCTAATCAGATCGATTTCGCTTCAACTATTTAAGCGAAATCCTTAGTTTTTCAAGCGAAATCTTGTGCAAATATGATGTTTTCAAGCGAAATCCTCAATTTCGCTTCAATCTCTCAAGCGAAATCGGATGATGTCAGCAAATGACGAACGAACTTCAAGCGAAAACACACTTTTTACCAGTTTTAGGCTGATTTAATTTCTGAAACTTTCCAGGAACTGTTAAAACATGATTACGCGTGATATGTGAGAATTTTGAGCCGTTTTTAACCATGAAAATTTTTCAATTTTGAAAGAAGGTGTAGAAAATCAGAAAAAGTGATAAAACGAGCTGTTTTGGCGAAATCTCTTCCTCCTGAGCTCTGATACCAATTGTAGGATCGTATTCCGACCTAGATGAGTCGTTTGGAAGAGTTCTAGTCCATTTCAGAGGCGGAAACTAAGAAACGGACAATGAAACAGCTTGTTTCACACTTTAAACCTTTTGTATATTGATATTACAGCGATTACAGTCAAAAGGTATACCGGCAGCACTTCGGTATCACTTCTGAACTTCGTTACAAATGACAAGTCAATCAACCTATTTATAACATACATGATTTCGCTTGAAGATTCCTTAGACAACTCAAGCGAAATCTTCAACTATGAATTCAAGCGAAATCTTCAATCTTGATACAAGCGAAATCTTCATAACACAATCTGATCCATGCATAACTTGAATTTTCACGTGAATATGTAATGTGATGTCACTAGTGATGTCACGTGATGATGTCACTAGTGATGTCATGCTTGATTAGATCCGAACCGAACCCGAGACTCGATATTAAGACGAAGACGACAGATGTGTGCACCAACAAATATGTTGTGACATCAGTAAGATGTCTTTCATTATGCCCGGAACATGTTTAAACACAAACTAGGCCCCGTAGGGGTAGTTTGGTCATTTAAAAGTTTATAAAAGAGTTTAAGTCTTAACCTGAGTTACAGGTCTGATGTAATCAGCAAATATACTCAATTTGCTAAGTTATATCAGTAGGTTAAAGCATATATGTGAAATTTATCATTTCTAACCAAACTATGCCCCGTAGGGGTATTTTGGTAATTTCACATAAGCCGAAAAGCTCAAAACTGGAGTCTGAGTTTATCAACCTTTGCTTACTATTAAAATATTCTAATTTGCCTAAAATATCAGTAGGTATCAACCCGGGTATGTTCAATATGATTTTAAAACATACTATGCGTTAAAAACGCTAAATAAGGCGATTAAAGGCCATTTCCGGGTTCGATACTTAAATATGATATTTTTATATTTCCAGAAGGCTTAAAATAATTTATTTATCATATGTGATCAGTAGCAAAAGGTTTGGAGTCGTTTAGATATGTAAATCTCATTTTATGGCCCGTAAGGGCAAAACCGACAATTACCGTATTAAGCCTACGATTACTAGTTATGCTCAGCCTTAAATTAATTAAAAATCTTTAAAAATCCCAAAATAATATATTACATCAGTGGGTAATAATTTTGATATCAAAAAGTAGGCTTAACTAGGCTATACGCTAATTACGCCATTTTATTAACATAAAGCTTTATATTTGCGATAATGAGCATAACTCTTAATCTACAAGTCGAACTGATGTCAAACTTTGCATACAAGTTTTTATATCAGTAATTAAAGTTTCTACTCTTTTACATTTCCAAAAATCACGTTTTAAGGTAATAAGGGCATAACAGTCAACATATGAGCAATTAACGGAAACATGCATATTAATTGGATAACTAATGAACCCAGGTGTATAATCACAGAGGGTTGTTATAACATGTAACCTATTCCAATTAAAGCTCTGAGGCATTTCTAAAACATGCCTAAACGGGTCAGAACTGAAAGTCAGAGTGAAAGTCAAACTATGTGACTTTCGGTTCCGAACCGGGTATTTACAGGAAACTGTAGGGTTGAACATGTTTGGACATGTTCTTACACTTATTACTAAGTTATAACAATGATCAAACAGGTTGTATATGATCTACATTGCTAATTATGCATAAATTGTATTTTAAGCTTCCTGTTGACTTTTTAAATATAAGTTTGACCCGACTTTTGACCTGGTTAGAGTGGTAATCAGGGGGAACCCTTTTGAGGGTTTATTACCCACATAAATACCAACTTATACTTACTTTTAATTCGAGATATGGCTGAGCCATTGTTGACTAATCTCAAAGTCAAACCGTAATTACGATGGTTTGACTTTTAGCTAAAACACTAAGCTAAAATTAATTAGAGAAGGTTAGGCAACTTACAAAGGTCCTAAGCTTGATTAGAGAACACTTGAGAGAAGGCCTTGAGTTCCAGAAGTGATCCAAAATGCAGGAGAAGTGAGTGAGAAGAATGGTTGCACAAAGAGGCTTTATATAGTAGTCCAAGACACCATAAGGTGTTGACATCTTAGTCTACTACTGCCCACAACCTTTCTACATGTGTCCTAGATGTTTAGGGAGTGTTTAGGGGCCAAGGGTGATGAGGAAAGTCGTTTAAATGGGCTGCACACGCGCCAAACAGCAAACAACAAGTTTCAGTCGCTGGGCACACCCCTTGCGCACCGTAAGGGTCAAGTCTTGCGGTGCGCAAGGCTCCCTCAGCAGCCAAAAATCTTTTGTTCTTTGGTATTTCGAAAGGGCAACCTCACATTCCGCATTTGGGACATTATTTAACAAATTGGGGCCTCTCAAAATGCCTTTGAACAGTCACATACCCTACCATTAAGATATGTTTGCTTGGAATCCTTTATAAAGTACTGAAAACTAAGGGTTACCGTAGGAATTTCTTCGTAGGAGTCCACCAACTAAATTATGAATCGTTCCTTGTTATAATTCACTGATCTTTAACATATACTGGATGTTTTTAATATGATTTGAGTCTTGGGATTTACAACGAGGTCGTTCAGAGGTGCAAAAGTTAACATGACGACACTTTTAAATCCTGTCAAACATTTTTAATAAATCCGAGTTTACAACGCGTTTTGTCTTTCATGACACGTGTCGTTCTTTCATTGCACACGAATTTTCGACGTGTTACAGATAAATCCATGTTTTACAAAGGTAGCTTAATAAAGATAAATTTGATTACATAAAACAATATTTCTTAATTTGATTTAATTAATAAAATAAGCCACTTCTTGATGCCTTTTTGTGCCGTATCCATCTTTTACTCCAATCTACTGTAATTACCTGAAACGCGTTTTAAAAAGGTTTTGTCAGCGGAAAATACTGAGTGAATCATTCTATTTTACATAAAATGATGCATAGTTATTAATTACAGCATAAGAGCGATTACAATGGCTTCTATCTTATTTTTATCTGGCGGCCTGTCACAATGGTGACATGTCACAATGGTGACGATGGTCATACCACTATTAGGTCAATGAACCTAACTGGGAGAAAATTAGTAATGTGCACAATACCCCACTAGCCAGTGATTCAAGATAACCACGACTTAGTCCCTGTAATTATAACTTTTGAAAATAACTTAATACAGCAATTACGATAACTCACGAGATCAAACCCTCACAACGAATGACAAAGTGCGATACTTAAACATCCATCGAATTAACGACTAATGACAAAGTATCACCCTAATGTGGGCAGCACTTAAACATCCATTGGATTATTGATCGATTGGAAAATGAATCGTAATAGCGGTGGAGTTATTACCCTGTTTGCGGCAGCACCCCGCTATACTAATTAGTGATTTGTGTGTGTTTTGAGAGTATTTGAACGATATCTCAGCGTGTATTTCGAGTTTGATCGTCGTTCAATCGCCAGAAATCAAGTCCCGATGTTCTGCTATTTATACCCGATTTTGACCTGGCTTACGGACCGTAAGACTCAACCCTTACGGTCCGTAAGACTCAACCCTTACGGTCCGTAAGGGTCATGTTTTCACTATAGGGTGGCCACGTGTGGGAGTAGGCTTGCTGAGTCGCCAGTTCTTGAAAATTCGATTTAGATAGTAATTTGTGAGGATTATCGTCAATGGGGAATACCCCCCCCCCCCTGAGTTTTAGGGGCCCTGATCCTGATTCTGATGATTCTGAAATTTGTAGGGTTTGTGCAAAATCACTTGGGTTTCTCAATTAGGGTTTCCTATTGGATAAAATAATAAAATAAATAGGACTTTTAATGAGAGTTGTTACATTAAAGAAAGCAAAAGGCCAGCTACCGAGTGACATGGTGACAAATCCCAAGAACATAAAAAGCGTTAATATCAATGTGGTAAGCACTGTTCCTAGTACCGAATTTAATGAAAAATTTCTAACCTCTTCATGTCAAATAAATACAGGTATAGGGAAGGACGCCGATGGTGAGAATGATAAAGAACATGGAGCACCAATCGTGCCTATCCGTGTGGGAAAATTAAAAATCTCTCACGCATTGTTGGACTACGGGGCGAGCATGAGTGTGCTACCAGGTGATCTATATGACATGTATGATTTTTGGTCCGCTTGAAGATCTAGACACCATGGTGAGCTTGGCGGATGAGAGTTGGAGGCGTCCACGAGGAGTGGTTAGGAATGTCATAATTCGGTTGGGAGAATTCGACTATCCGGTGGATTTTCTAGTCTTAGATTATGTTTCTACCGAATTGGCATCACAACAATGGGTAATTTTAGGTCGACTATTTCTTTATACAGCAAATGCTCAAATCAACTGTAGAGACGGGGTTATTACTATGACCAAAAAGAACCGTAAGTTCTACTTCGATGTTCATACTAGGGAGATTAGTTATGAATCTATTGAAGAGAAAGGTAGAGAGCCTAGTGACCATATGAGAAGTGTGCATCAAAGAATAAAAACAAACAAACCACTGGGGTGTGAAAAGAAGTATGAGAGTTGGAGCAGGTATGCGGTTGACTATCCACCGAATGGACATTTGATGGATGCATTTCAACCAATGACAAGCTACAGTGAGGGAGGTGATAGGAACCGATTTGAGCCACCATAAATGGGGGTGGCACGGTCTGGCTTAAGACTCGAAACTTAGCGCTGCTCGGGAGGCAACCCGGGGTTTTATATAGATCTTGCTGTTTTTTTTATCTTTCTATGTTTCAGGGCCATGGCGATATTCAAGTGTGGGAAAGATGTGCGGATATTTGTGTGAAGGTGGTGATAGGAAGTCGGATTATCTACAACATCTGTTGTGTCAAACTTCACCAGGTTAATGTACTCTTTCCGTAGTTTTGTTATGTTCTTTAGCTTTGAAATATTGGTAGTTAGTTTGTTTGCTTTTGTTTAAAAAAAATAAAAAAAGTTTGGTGTGTTCGGAGCGATCTTTCCCTTCAAAACCATACATTGGGGACAATGTATCCCAAGTGTGGGGATGAGGGGAAATTTTTAAAAATTTGTGAATCTTTTAAAAATCAAGCGAAAAATTGTCTAAATTGAACAGTTGAGTATTAAATTGCATGACACACCGGCAACCCATACCCCCTTGTTCTTTTTTGGTGAGAGTTGAGCCACTACTTGAATTTATTAGAATACATTTTTTTCTTGATGAGAGTGGAAATGGGTGGTGGTGCATTAGAACTTGTGCTTGAATACGGTTTGAGGCTTTAGCTTGATATGCATGTGAAAAGGATTAGGGCAATTAGGTAGCCTCGTCTTGGTGAGTGCGAGTGTGGGATTTGGGGGATTGGACCTCATAGATTATATATATGAGCATGGTAGCGAGAGGGGCGGGGGTTTGGACTTTAGTAAGCCATTTGAGCTTTGATCCGATCTTTTGTTAACCCGTGCCTACTTTCTCTTAAGAAATTACCCTGTATTTGACCCGGTCTATTAGTATAATCATCTTGTTCTAGTATGCTTGTTTGTTATGTTTGTTAAATCGAAAGAAAAAAAAAAAGAAAAGAAGAGTTATGAAAAAAAAGGAAAAATAAAGAGAAAAAACAATGAAAAATGAAAAAAAAATGAATGAGATAGTTTGTATATAGTTGTTTATGTTTTGTTTTAGTTAGAAATAAAAGACCGGGTTGAATCGTTAGCTACTTCGCATATGTATTTCCATTTCCTACCCATTTGCCTTGCTGTGTTACAACCTTTAAGTCCCTTTGATTCGCATGAATGTTTAGCAAATTCTTTAGACGAAGGAATGATTTGAGTACAAGCATATTATTGTTCAACTACCCATTTGCCTTAAGTGTGTTCTAGCTCATCTTTGCTAGTATTATTTGTCACCGAGAGGAGAGTCATTGTGAGGGGTGTGTTATGCGGGGTTTAAGAAAAGTTAGTAAAATGAGGACATTTGTTTGCTTAATTCATGTTGATCGCTTGAGGAGTTATTAGTAGTTTTGGACGAGTTGCTTGGGGGCAAGCAACGGTTAAGTGTGGGGATGTGACGGGTAGTCCGTAGGACAACCCTTAATGGTTATAAAGTATAATTTAATCCCACATTTATCCATGTATTTTTCTTGAATTAGATAACTACGGTTGCTTGTGTTTCAGGTACATTTGGGGCTTAAAAGTGTTGAAATAAAGCTTCGAATAAACGCGATTGGATCGGAGATTGAAAGACGGAGAATAAATGAAAAAAATAAAATTTTGGAATTGAAGAATTAAGAAGATAACATGATAGAGGACGAAATTACGAGAACGTAGGCGAAAACGGCGAAGAAAACAGAGTTGAAACGAGAAAGTTATGAAGAAAACAAGAAAACAAAACCAGGCGCCGCCGTAGCCTACGGCTCTGGCCATAGGTTACGGCACTCACTGTGTTTTCTGGTCCACCGTAGCCCAGTTTAAGGGTGCCATAGTGTTTTGGTTACCACCCTAGCCTACGGCGGGTGCCATAGGTTACGGAGTCGTGCTGCGTGAAACTTGTAACTGCCATTTTTAATGACTTTTTATGATGTCTCTTCAAATCCAATCATTCCCATTCGGTTACCAGCAATCTAGAGGCGAATTTTTGGTGTTCTTGAGAGCTTGAAACAATTTCTAAACATCTTGTTAGTGTTTTTAATTCCTATGAACATTGATGTGTATGTGATGATGATTGTCCAAGTCATGAGTGGCTAAACTTATGGTGATCATCCTAGGTTGAAGGTTTGTCTAAGACATTTGTGTTTTGATTCTTATTTCTAGAATAATAGACTTGCTATGATGGTTTGTTTATTATGGTTTGTTGTTTGCTTGTTCGTAAATTGTTAATTTGTATGTTAATCTTAGTCTAAACCATACGTTCTTGGTGCCGTTGGCAATCGAGATATCATGGGCGGGATTAGGATTGGGTATTGATTAATTGGTCATCGGGTAACAACCTCGCGTTCTAGGAATCCGAGTACTTAGTTCCCTTTCATCACAACAAGTAATCACACATGAACCATGTCTATGTGGTTCTTTCTAGTTGAATGTTAGCATGAATGTCAAAGCAAACCGGAAACTTAAGATGGTCATTTGTCTCTAAATTGTTTACAAACCAAACTTTCATTTTGCAATTAGAATAGTAATTTTAGTTCTTAAAAATCAATCAATCAATTCAACTCTTTGAATTTAATTTCCTTGCAAGTAGTTTAATTTTAGTTAACTTAAAAAAAAACTTTTAAATAGCACATATTCCACAAACTCCCTGTGTTCGATACCTTCTTGCCACTAACTATTTAGTAGTAATTGGATTAAATTTGATTGTGACCACGACACCACGTCAAGGACCAAAAAAGAATTAGTTATATACATATAAATAAACAAGTTATACGATTATTTAGGTGAAAAGACTCACATGCCCTTACTTTTATCTATAAAATTACCAAAATACCCTTCTAATTAATAGATTTTTTGGATGGAGTTAGAGGCAGGGAGTAAAATGACGATAAGTTAGAAAAATCAGGTAGGAAAATTGCTATTTTTAAACTATTGGGGCAAAACTATTAAAATGACCAAATCTAACTCTTATATCATTAAATCATTAATTATTAACAATCAAATCTTTTATCAAAATTTTAAACCGAACAAGATAATACAAAATAATATAAGCTAATCTCAATATTCATTAGGTCAAACGAACGCATGTTATATTCATATCTTAATTATTTATAATAATTATAATTATTTTGCTATTTCAATTCAATTCAAATTATATCTATATCTATATATACTATATTAATAAAACTAGGTTTTAATGTTGCTACGCCTCGCTTGCGGTATGCTCATATAATGTATATATGTGTGGGCGCTCGGGGGGCAAAAGTGAAAGTGCACTAATTTTAACGTTATTTTACTAATTTCGTGAAAATAACGTTAAAAGAGGGGGACAGTTAATCATGCATCATGTGGTGGCGTTGATAGCCAAAAGACAAGGGGGTGCATGCACTAATTGGCGTTTGTCTCAATTGCTGAGTGTTATGTGTCTTATGTCCAAGGCTTGATGCAAAACCACAATCGAGCCGGGGGTCTCATTGGAAGCAGCCTCTCTATTCCTATGGGGTAGAGGTAAGGCTGTCTACATCTCACCCTCCTCAGACCCTACCTTAGCTTTGCTATTGGTGGGATATACTGAGTATGATGATGATGATGATGATGATGATGGAGGTTTTAATGTTGCGCGCCGCAACGCGGCGCGACAAAACTAAGTCATTGTAAACCTATTTATTGCGACTAAATACTTGGTTGTTATTAAAGCTGTGCTATTTAGTGTCTTATTTTTAAGTTGACAAGTGGAGTTTTCATACAACAGAGCCGTTGGTAGCAATCGAGTTAGTAACTCCTGGCGATGGCGACTATTGCGATGTCTAAGCATCCACTAACCCAACAAATAAGGAATAAGAATTGATTAAATACAATCAGAAAAACGTGTGAAAGAGGAGAAAAAGGAAGATGACGTGAAGTTATGTAAGCATAAAATTGAAGAAAAAAAAAAGACCCCATGATTTGAACTTGAGTCTCTTTAAAACACATACAACCACAAAACCACTCCACCATGATGAATAATCTACCTAACTTTGAAGAAAATGGATATATATACACACTTAAAAAGGGTATAGGGGAAAAAAGTCAAGAAAAGATGACTTGAAGTTATGTATATTTACTATTCATGACAACCAATAAGGTAAGTTTACTATTCGTAATGATGTGACAACTACTATTCATTAGCTTTGTTTTTTAATATATAGGATGATAAATCTAATTAAGGACTCTATGGGGGTTTTCCCACCAAAAATATTTTTTTCTCATTTATCCCTACTATATTTTTTATAGGTGTTGCTAAATACACCCCTCTTTATCTAATTTTTACTAGTTACACCCCCCCCCCCCCTTAAAGTTTTAAGATAAATACAATTAAACCTTCTTATTTTAAAACATTTCATAGAGTACATCTATTTTAAGTTTTTTTAAACAATTCAATAAAGATAATTAAATTATATAACCAAGACTCTGTTATAAAAACTAACCTAAAAAACAAATGATCGATAGAGAGAATACTGCATGCTGGTAAATAGACCCGGGTTATACATTGAGATATAATTTGAAATGAATAAATAGAACTCGAGTGTTTAGTTGAAAGTAAAATGCCATTTCTCTTCTCCTCTATCTTTCTATCGATACTCTGAATTACATATATATACAAATGAGATTACTATTAGGAATGTGATATTATTTGTCTGTTATGCAATCATTCTTATGCAATCATTCATAACACTCCCCCTCAGACATATTATCTCCATTCACTTGATCAATAATCTATACGTTCCAAGTTGGATCACAATTTTCAACTTTGGGGTTTAACTATAGAATACTGTCTCGTTAAAAACCTTGCTAGGAAAACCCAGTGGGATAAAACCATAGCTAAGGGAAAAAGAGTGCAGTGTATAGTCTTCTCCTGATATTTCAGGATCATGTATGTTGCCTCATTAAAAACCTTACTAAGAAAACCCAATGGGATAAAACTTAGTTAAGGGAAAAAGAGTGCAACTTGTATAGTACTTCCTTGAAAGTTGATCAAAGCTTTATAGACAATAATTTTTCGCTTGATCCTTAGGTAGGCAATCTTTTTCCGATCAGTGTTATATGATCTTCATATGAGACTTCTGGTTCCTTTTGGAAACAAATATCATAAGATCCACAACGGTGTTTTGTTACATTACCTGCATTTACAAAAACTAACCAAACTTGTTTCGATGTGTTAGTAAAAATATAAATTATACCTTACATACCTCAAGTGTATCAAAAATTTCGTTTCACCTTATTACATTATTTTCTTCTTGTATATGATCAATTCTGGGTCTTTGCGAAAAACATTTGAGCCATTGAAAAAAAATTCATATCATGGTTTCGCATCAGAAGACCCATTTAGCATATTTCACAAAATTAGTTGTATGGACTACCGGTCCTTATAACTTTTCATTTTAATTTATATCATGTCTAGAAATATATCAAATCGAATATCGACGTCGATGATAGAATTGTGTATATTATATAGCGCTTGAAGTGAAGAAAATATGCCTATATATATATGATGTTAATGAAAAATTTCTAAATTTGTATGGTAAAAATGGTGAAACTGGCCGTCCCCTGGATTGAACCCGGGTCTAGGCCACACCCTTTCGCGCACCTAGCCAACCAAGCTAGGTGCCTAGTTTGTGAAATTTCCGTTTTTGGTTAAATATAAGCACATGTACAATAACTTCCTATTTTTTCAAGAAATTTAAAGTTTGAAAAATTAAATGGTCTATTATGCTTCAAACTTTATATTTCATCTTGATTCCATAATATATGTCTATGACAATAACTGATCGACAATTCTATGTTGGAATCATTTACTTCTTCCTGAGGGAAGATATTATCATTCACTCCTTCCTAAGGGAAGGTTTTATCATTTACTCCTTCCTGAGGGAATTGAATTTACCATTTTTTTCTTTTATGGTCAATTTCCCTTTTAGTGTCTTTTCTATTTCGAGGATGTTTTATCCTTTGAACCCAATTTCCTTTTCAGGGCCTTTTCTATTTCGAGGATGTTTTATCCTTTGAACCCAATTTCCTTTTCAGGGCCTTTTCATGTTTCAAACGGGATTCAATAGCCATATTATTATCCCTTTGCTTATCTGTAATATCAACTCGAGCTAAAGCATTAGCATCTGGTATATAAAATTTTCAATATGTCTTTGTCCTTCTTGGACATTAATTTTAACTAGAGCAATTCAAAACTTTTTGGATGAATTTCCTTCTTAATATATCTTTTAGATATTTTACTCGAGGATACAGATAATTCAATGATAATTTCAAAATTTATTTCACTTTTAGAAAACTTCTTAAAATATCTTTTAAATATTTTACTCAAGGATACAGATAATACAATGATAACTTCAAAATTTATTTCATTTTCAGTTGTTTTCTATCTCCCCCTCATGTTGGGATTTATAATCAGTAAATGAAGCCCATAAGAAATCTCCCATTTATGGCTATAAATTATTTATTCCCAACATGTCATTAAATCTCATCTTTGTGCGTTGTGTTGTAACAATTTCAGTATATATCGCACTCCCAAAGATGATAAATATTTGGTTTCTAAAATAACTGTAATGGGGAGTAAATGTTTCAATAATAATACTTGTTCCAATGATCATTGATAATTTAGAATTTATCAAAAATAAATTTTCCAGTCTGAAATAATATTCTTGCTATATTAGCTAAGCCATATGTGCAAACTTCAAGTTGCGAATTGATAACCATTTAGACGATGCATCGATTTAAACACTAAATGGTATCATGCTAGGATATGTGTATCCTTTAATCCCTTTTAGGATCATTATATGATATATGAATCCTTTTCATTATAGTATATCCTTGATGGCTTAATCTGTCATGCCATAAGTTTAATATCATCATATCCTTATATGACTGTCACATGTGCATGAGGTACATATTTTTGGGAAAAATAGAGCGTCCTCTATTTAAAAGCTTTGTACCATTAGGTAATTAGCTTTCCCATTCTTTCTATTAATTTTGAATGTCCCAGGCAGAACCGTTATTGGCATTATTCATATACATATGTTTGTATGTGTGTATGTATGTACAACCCAAACTTGTATTTTTATCATGCTTCGTCTTTACAATTTAATATATTTTGTAAATATAAACTTGTTTTTTATGAATCAAATAAATCTGACAGTTTTCTAACTTCCCAAAAAGAGTTTATAGTTATAGCCAACTCTTTATGATGATTCATCACAAGAATCCATACACTTGAATACAAATATATATTCGTTCCGTAGTGCAAAATAATTCAATCACATAATTATTAATATGGTGGTGGGATCCATCTAACGGTGATGGGAGTTGCTGTTGGGATGACAATGCTCGTATAATCTTCCATATCAATGTTGTATGCAAACATGTTTCAATTCATATGGCTACTTATCGAGATATGTAGCCTTTAATTTATGCTTATTCACAGACTTACGAATGGTTTAGTTTCAGCTATAGCAAGTAAGTCTTTTAGTTTGTATGTATTTCCCAGATACTTGAATAGATATATTAAACTAATTGAATCGTAGTAAAATAATTCTAGTATATTGTTATGTTTGCAGACCTCTGTCTGTGTATACAACTGAAATTAATCAAAATCAGAATCAGAATCATGAGGTGATGGAGGTGGCGGAGTAAATTGTTTTGAGATAATACTAGCTACTTGTCTTAGCCTTTCTTCCTACCACTCATTCTTTTTCGTCAACCACTCTATTTGTCTGGACATTTTCCGGTTCTTTTTTATTAGTTTAGCAACCTTCATTGGATCTAAAAGTGGATTTATTAGAGGCACCGTACTTGGTCCGGCTTCAGCAATTGACGATTGTTGTTGCTCCGGATGTTGTGAAGATTGTTGTTGTAATAGTGGTGACATGAGTTGTTCTGGTACAAACAACTCTTGGAATGTCATGGCATCATTAAATATGGATGGTTGCATCATTTCTCCTTGCCCAAAAGTTAAAGGTGAAAGTGTCTGGTAGATGCCTGGTGTTTGTGGTTGAGTATGTTGTGTTTGAGATGTGTTAGTTGAAATATGTTCAAACACGGGTGGTATTGGCTACTGTTGAGACAACAAATCAAACTGATAAAAAGATGGTGGAGGAAACTGCGACAGTTGCTGTTGTAGATTTTGTGATGTATTTTCTGGGATAACCGGTGCTGCCTCAGATTGAAACGATCGTGTTTGTGTAGGAATATCAATAGGTATTATATCAATATTGGTAAAACTTACCACTCCAGGTAATCGTGGTGGGGATAATTCTTGAATAATCTGATCGTTTATGAAACCTAGAGATTTAGCTATTTTTGTTATGTATGATCCTCCCATAAGGTCTTGAAAAGGTGGGGATAATTCTTGAAAAAACTGCAATAAAGAAGCTCAAAAGGAGCCTAAGTTTCCATCACACAAAATGCTTTTAACCCAGTTTTATAACATAAATAAACGTTATTAAACATTAGAAAATAAATGTTAGATAACATAAATATAAATGTTAGGTGCATAAATAAATGTTAGATAACATGAATGTAAATGTTATGTGCATAAAAGAAAAATAGATTGTTAGTAGTCCCAAAGTTATTATATATCCATAGTATGAGGTTCTCTGCACTGATTTAGATTGTTAGTAGTCCCATAGTTATTATATTCCCATGGCAATAGGTATCTCGTACACATTTTTATTATTAAGTATGGGATTTAGATGTTTTTATGATAGGAGTGTCTGGATAACCGAGTCTCCTAAAGGAAAACAATCCCACGGTATAAAAGAAATATTACGTTTATCATAACAATTATAGTTTATATAAATTAATCAAACACTTACTTTGATTATAATTGCTTGAACGTTTCCTTGGCTAGAACCTCGTGCTTGGCTAGAGCCTCGTGCTGATAACGTGTTATAAAAACTAACCTAAAAAACAAATGATCGATAGAGAGAATACTGCATGCTGGTAAATAGACCCGGGTTATACATTGAGATATAATTTGAAATGAATAAATAGAACTCGAGTGTTTAGTTGAAAGTAAAATGCCATTTCTCTTCTCCTCTATCTTTCTATCGATACTCTGAATTACATATATATACAAATGAGATTACTATTAGGAATGTGATATTATTTGTCTGTTATGCAATCATTCTTATGCAATCATTCATAACAGACTCTTATTATTTTAACATGGAGTTGGATTATTCTCACAATTTTTTAACAACACCTATCTTGGTCTTATATTGTAAGCATAAAAATATGTTCAAAGGGACTGGAAAAGAATATATTGGAGATGACATAAGTGAGATTGCTTCTGCTGTGAAGGTGTGTATGCTTCATTATTCATTGTAAATCAGTATTAAAGCTTCCTTTAGTTAGCAATCTATAGCTACTCTGCAACTCCTCCAATTTCTCTGCTCACCGAATTAAAAGTTTACCTACTAATCGACTAAATTCGATTCCATAACCTACCAGAAATTGAAGAATTGCGATCAATGAAACAAAAATAACATAATTTTACCTCCAATTTCTCACAATTCAAAATCCATTTCATAGTCTCTTAAAAAAATAAACTCCTTATTCTCTGTGACTTTGCACATCATGCACCAAACAAATATGTGGTTATGATTGTCTCCTATACTTTGTACGAAATTCATCTCTTGTATATGATCTCTTATCTATATTTACATATATATATATATATATAAAGTATATCATACATTACGGCTTAACGTACTTCACGTACAACAACGTGCGTGATTTGTTCTATAACATGCGTGATTAATGTTTTCAATATGCGTGATTATTGTGTTTCAACATGCGTGTTTTGGATTTTTGAGTTATAACGTGCGTGATTTTAAAATGAATGTGCGTAATTACCTGTCGTACGTGATGTACGTTAAGCCGTAATGTACGTTAACCTTCCTATATATATATATATATATATATATATATATGGAAGGGCTAAGTGGAAAACCCCGTCTTTTTTAGAAAACTCTGAAAACGCAATATCAACCATTGATTATGTTTCATCTAAGTAGATCAATGGTTCTCCTATTTTTAGGTAAATATTAGTTTTTAAATAATTCTTATATTAGTTTCTAGTACAACTAAAGGGCAATTTGAGTAGTGAAAAAGGTGTTTTTTGTGCTTTTGAACATTGAAAGTGACTTTCCAGAACCATCAAATCATCATATCACTTTCTCTTTCTCTTACCTCTTCCTCTTTCCCATTTCTTCACCCCAATCTTGAAGACAAAGAATGAACACTCTTCAAAATCAGGAGAAATAAACAACAACAACAACCACCACTAGCAACCACCTCCTCCGGCGAAACTCACCGGGCTTCTTCTCCGGCCCTCTCTCTCCTCAATTTTCAACTCATCTAACAACCATAGCCACGCCAATATCTCTCCTCTCCGTCTAATTCTACAAAAAGCTTCAACCTTTAGAAGCAAATGAAGGGTCTGAATGTCTCTATAATTTGTTGTTTTAGAGAGAGAACGATGGCACGATGAATGTTTTTAGAGAGAGAGAGTTGATGTTTTAGATAGAGAAACAATAATCTTTATTTTTTAAAGAGAGAGAGTTGAATGTTCAAGTGTGTGTGAGAGAAGAAGGTTTGAAGACCTTCTTCGTGTTCATCGGACGGTTCTAGATCCGGTAAGTGTTCTTGAAATATCATTTAACAATTGATTTTTTGTTGAAATGGTTGTTAATATGTTTTTGTGGGCTGAAAGTGTTCTAGTAATGGTTAATGTTCATGTATTTTAAATAAATCCAAAACTTTAGGATGAGATTTTGAACGGGTTTTTTTGTTGGTTTGGTTGCTTGTTTGGGGCTTTTGATCTTAACAATGATTGTTTTTTGTTGGTTTGGTTGCTGGACTGGGCTTTTGATCTGAACAATAAGTGTTTTTTTGTTGGGTTGCTTGATTTACAGAGACAGACCCATACCATGTGTTAAGCACCTGTTAGAATGATATATAACGTATGTTTATTTACAGAAACAGATCCATAAAAGATATTCAATTGACAAGCTGGATGGATGTAGGCGACGTTAATGCGGGGACATTGAATAAGTCACATCCTTTGGGAAAGAACTCTTCGTTCATTTATAACATGTGTTAGTGGTTCATGCTGTAACAAAACACCATGATGTAACCTGACATGTGTTCATCTATAACATGTGTTAAGCCCCCGTTAGAATGATATATAACGTGTGTTAACCTTTTGTTAATTAAAAAAAACAAGTAATATCTATTTTATTTTTGTTGATGTTTAAAATATCCGATAATGTGGATACTGAGCGTAAAACTTGTACAAGTAATAAATGTACAAGTTAGTATGTAACGTGTAATATGAAACGAGCCATTTATGGTAACACATGTACCGGTAATTTTGGAATATATAATATGAAACGGGTCATTTGTTTTGCACATTTTGGAATGTATAACATGTGTTAAGCCTCTGTTATAATCTTTTTGTACCCTGACATGTATTCATGTATAAGCTAGTGGTTTACAAAACACCATGATGTGTATATACTGATCTAATATGTGTTACAATTTGTCTGTTCGGAACATGTAATTGCTTAACATGTGACAAGGGTGAAAACAGTCGACGGGGGTGATGAGTTTAATGGTGAGCTTAGTTAATATCGTAATCTTGTTGTAACCCCACTTGTATACATGTGATAACATGTAAGCATCCATTATAACCCGACTTGTATTCATGTATATGAAAGTGGTTTGCAAAATACCAGTAACACGTGTACAAGTTAATATGGAACATACAAGTTAATATTGTAACATCGTATACCTGGGATAACATGTGTTAAGCCTCTGTTATAATCTTGGTTTAACCCAACATGGTGTCATGTATAAGCTAGTGGTTTCCAAAACACCATGATTTGTATATACATACTGTAACATGTGTTACGCGCCTGACATGTATAACGTGTGTTAATCCTCTATTATAACGTGTGTTAAGACTTCCAGAATGGAAGCATAAACTCCAATAGTAACTTAATAACAACATAGTATACCTGATATAACGTGTGTTAAGCCTTTTTTATAACGTGTGTTAAGACTTCCAGAATGTGTTAAGTCCATACCGTTTTAACATCATGTACTAGACAAAACAATAAGAGTCTCACATTACATATTACTAGTAAACGAAAATACATAGCACTAAGAAAAATGGTGGGCCGTTTACTATACCCATAACCGTATAACTGATATAACGTGTGCCAAGCCTCTATTATAACGTGTGTTAAGACTTTCAGAATGGATGCATAAACTCCAATAGTAACTTAATAACAGCAGAGTATACCTGCTATAACGTGTGTTAAGCCTCTATTATAACGTGTGTTAAGACTTCAGAATGGATGCATAAACTCCAATTGTAACTTAGTAACAACAGAAGTACAAACACGGGCGACTCCAACACAAAATGTTTTAAGTCCATACCGTTTTAACATCATGTACTAGACAAAACAATAAGAGTCTCACATTACATATTACTAGTAAACGAAAATACATAGCACTAAGAAAATGGTGGAGCTTCCTTTGACAGTCTGCCTTAGCTTTTCAACGGCTACATTTGCTGTCTTAGCTTTTCAGCGGCTACCCTTGCTTTATTGTTTGGGTCGGTCTTGAAACGGTTTGTAAACATGTGGGTGTGGGTGTGCGTATGCCAGGGAAGTTATAAAAATGTGTTTTCATGTCACACGTAACACGTGTTACGTTGTACATGGGTTTCATGTCACTTGTAACACATGCATGTCCGAGAAGTTCAAACTATAACACGTGTTAGCTGTGTTGTGCTGTAACATAAACATGGTCATGATCCTTGAGCATCTAATCCACGTTTGACGAAACCAACGGTCCCGGGAATTGGATCTTATTTCCCTTATATCCATCACCATCCTAATAGCAAAAAGATAACCGTTAAGTCGTTAACCATACATAAATATTAACACATTCATAGCCAGAAAATCTTTTTTCTCAAATAACATCACAAAAACAGTTACTATTCAGATCAAAAGCCCCAAACAAAGCAACCAAACCAACAAAAAACAGTTACTATTCATATCAAAAGCCCAAACAAGCAACCAAACCAAGCACAACTTTTTAACACAAAAATAAAAACCCGCAAATTACATAAACATTTACCCCTTTTAAGAATCATTTTAACAAAAAAAAAATCATGTTTCATCTCTAAAACAGCCATTACACAAAAACCTATTAACAACCATTTTAACAAAAACATCAAGTGTGAAATGATTTTTTAAAATAGATGTAAGGAACTTCAAAAATATCCCAAAATGACCCGTAAGTGAAAACCCGGACCCCTGAAACCCTGATCCATAACAAAAATAAAGAAAAACAGATTTTTTTGATTTCACGCGGGCCGCGTAAACCTTAAGGTAAGTTTACGCGGGCCGCGACAACTCACCAAATCTCCGGTCAAGCAAACAGGCCACGTGTCGTCCACGTGGCAGGCCTAGGGGTGACACGCTAGCCCTAGTCTACGAATAGCTGGCCCTCGCGGGCCGCGTAAACTCTTATTAAGTTTTACGCGGGCCGCGTAAAACTCATATTTCAGCTATAAATTGCTTGGTTCATGGCCTGTTCATCTGTGTCGAAAACTTTTCTCAAAAATGAAGTATACTGCCTAAATTCGAAAATTTAAGGTATCAAGGCGCTACTACAATACATGGTATTAACTCGATCGCTGCTACGATTCAATGTCCGGTCGATTGAAACCAATCCAATGGATGTTTAAGTGTTGCCCACATTAGGGCCATACTTTGTCATTCGTCGTGAATTCGATGGATGTTTAAGTATTGCACTTTGTCATTCGTTGTGAGGGTTTTAATCTCGTGAGTTATCGTAAATGTTGTATTAGTTACTGACCTAGTTTGTGTGCATTGTTATTTAACTTAGGTTATCAGGCTTATCAATAGGCTAAACTCTGCCCGTTAAACCTGCAAAGTGAGTCATTCTCTTTTTATCAAATTGCTTTACAAAACCCTATTTATTTTCAAAGTTATAATTACAGGGATTAAGTCTTTGTAATCTTCAATTACTGCCGGTATGTGGGGTTTTGTATACATTACTTGATACCCATCACCATTGGACAACGAGTTAGCCAATGGGTGATCTGACCATAGTCACAGTTACAGTCGAGTGACAAATACCGATTTGGGGTAATTGGTTGATAGAACACAATGTAATCACCCTTAATATTGTATATTATAACAATGTGTCGTTTTGTGCAACTTGAATGACTCGTCGGTATTTCCCTGCTGATAAAACCTTTTTAAAACATGTTTCAGGTGATCTGCTGTGATCTAGGAAAAAGTGCAGTGTAGCACTACAAGCTTGAAGAAGTGGCTTAATAAAAAAATAATGAAATATGTTTTTGTAAAATAGGGGTTTCCCAGTGAAATTCCCTTATTGCAAATTACGGGGTTTGTCCCTAATTATGAAATAAGATAATCGGGCATTTTCAAGTTTTAAACAATCTTGTTAATTATTCCGCTGCCAAATTAAATAAATACCACAGGGTTTCTGTCCCGCGGCTTCTGGACCGGGTCAAATCGGGTCAAGGGCCGTGACAATAAAATACTCAAGAGATTGTTGTTTCTCTCTCTAAAACAACAACTTTCTCTCTTTAAAACACTTACCGGATCTAGAACCATGCGATGAACACGATGAATATCTTCAAACTTGCTTCTCTCTGTGTGTTCTTGATAAACATGATGAAGATTGTTGTTTCTCACTCTAGAAATCAGCTTTCAACAAGCATGAGCACAACCGAGATGAAGATGACGACGTGAGATGAAGCATGAACACACCCGAAAATCAGCTTCGAAATAAGCATGAACACACCCGAGATGAACAAGATGAAAATTGTTGTTTCTCTCTCCAAAACATTAGCTTTCTCTCTCTATAACACCAAGAACAAGCTTCATCATGTTTGGGATCAGACGATCTGGTGACATTAACTCATGTGTTGTTGGTGGAGTCTCCATGGACATTAATGGTGGAAGGAATATATGTTCCACAGATGAAGTTCATGGACTCTACTTAAATGTCTTTATTATAAGGTAAAAGATAAAGATGGAGGTTTTGAAAGTACACTGGAAAGTGAGTTGTATAATTATGGTTGTCAAATCAAAGGTAGCAAGTAATATTCTTGGGTAAAGTAAGTTAGAAGTAAAAATACAATTATGCCATTCTCTACAAATGTAAGATGATTTTTTCTATGCACACGTTGATAAATGTGGACCATGCATTGGGTTTGCAAGGTTTTCCCAAATTCAAGGGTTTTCCATATAACATTATCCTATATATATATATATATATATATAGGGTAAGGTTCATGCGAGAACTACCCTTATTGCGAGAACCGCGAGAACCAATATGAACACAAAATAAAATCTAAAAAAAATTAAAAAAAAACACTCAAATTTTTTTTTTAATATTTAAAAAAAATCGCTATATTTCGTTACCATAAAAAAAACTTTTTTTTTTCGAGTAACAGTTATCCATGCACATGTGCATATGTATCATTACTTCGACAAATTCGGTAATACGTTATCAGGAATAGACAATTGCACTTTAATTTACAATACCATTAGTAATACACTACTTTTTACATTACCAATATTCAAAATGCATATGTGCATCATTAGGGATAACCATGATATAACGTGTTTTGGTACAAAAAAGTTTGTGATTTTGAATGGAGAAGTAGGCCCATATACATGTTTTTTGGTTAGTTATATCTAGTGGTTGATGGTTTGGTTATAGTTGTCAATTTATGATGTAATATGTTGAATGGATGATATAAATGGTGTTTACATACATGTAATAAAGTGAAAATATTGTTAATGGTATTGTATTATGGATGGTAGGAGGTAATGGTATTGTATTATGGATGGTAGGAGGTAATGGTAGTGTATTATAGATGGTATGATAGATGAAATGGAAAGTATATTCAAAGTAGTGTACCAAAATACCTTATTTCATGTTGATACATATAAATGCACATGTGCATTTCTAATACTGGTAATGTAAAAAGTAGTGTATTACATATGGTAGTGTAAATGAAAGTGCAATTGTCTAATATGTGTAATGAATTACGGAATTTGTCAAAAAAATGACAAAAATGCACATGTGCATGCTTATGTATTATGGATGGAATGATAGATGAAAGAGAAAGTAGTGTACCAAAACACCTTATTTCATGTTGATACATATAGATGCACATGTGCATTTCTAATATTGTTAAAGTAAAAAGTAGTGTATTACACGTGGTAGTGTAAATGAAAGTGCAATTGACTATTATTTGTAAGGAAAAATTACACTTTTCGTCCTTTATGTTTGTAGCTAGTTGCAATGGATGACCTTTACCTTTAATAATTACAGCCACAGTCCTTTATTTGGAAAACTCAGTACATCTTTCGTCCTTTAGCACTAACCTAGTTAAAATTTTCAGTTAAGTCAGATTACATAAGGGTAATTTAGTCTTTTTACTATTCTAATTATATATATATATGTATATATATATTCTTTCCTCTCATCCAACATCTAACCAGTGCCATCTCCGAAACCACCCATCTGACCTAACCACCCACCACCACCATCAACCACCACTGCCATCTCCGAAACCACCCATCTGACTTAACCCCCCCCCCCCCCCACCCCCATGAAAAACATGACCTAACCACCACCATGAGCCACCACCTCCATTACGCCTAATCGAACCACCATAATGGATATCAAGAGCCTTGACTAAAATCAAAGATCACAAAACTGAACATCAAATTTGTGTTGAAAAGGAAGAAAGGAAGAAAAGAAATTTGTTTACTGCACTCCTATAATTGCTTAACCAATACATAAATTTAACCCATATACATAGTAGAATTCAAATAATAAATAAAAACCTTCATATTTATCTAACCCAAACTTCCATACCTGATACCTACAACCAAAATCCCAACTCAAGTCAAACTCTAATTTCTTAATTGATAAGCCCAACAAAAATGCCCTTTTTGCCCTGGTGAAGAATTTCGAATCATCCAACACACCACCGTTGCCAAAACCTACACACCACTACAAGACTAATTTGACAGATCTGCAGGCTTTATTCCACAATCAACAACCAAATAATTTCCCCAAATCAACAACCAAATAATTTCCCCAAAGAATCAACAACCACCGTTCGAACTAAACAATTCAAGAAATTGTCGCCATTCAGTTTAACGAAAACCAGAGAAACTGTCGCCGTCAATGGATCGTTTCAATCGGAGAACTAGAATGAAATTGTCGTTCTTCTGGCAATTTCTCAACTCCAATACAATTCCGGTGAAATTCCGGAGGGTTAACTGCTCTGCGATGAAATTCCGGTGAGTTAACCAAAGCGCAGACAGGAGCAAGCCAGAGACCTATTCCATATGGTCGAGATCTACAAGGGTTTCAGATCTAAGGCAAGGTTTCGTGGGTTGAAGTGGTGGTGAGGGGGGTTTCTATGTCGTCGGTCAAAGTGGTGGTCGCGACCTGTGAGGCGTTTAGGTGGTCGTCTGGCAGTGGTTGGAGTGGTGGCTGGATGGTAGCTGTGGTGGTGGAGAGACTTTAGTTACAGCTAACTAAAGGTTCTAGAGAGAGAGAAGAAAGATAAGGGGATAAGGGTTTGGCATGTGTGTGTGACTGTGAAAATGTAAAAAGATATTTTATATAATAGTAAATTACTAATATACCCTCTGTGCATAACACATGTCATTATTAACTGAAAATTTTAACCTGGTTTGTGATAAAGGACCTATGGTGTAACAAATTTTGCAAATAAAGGACTGTGACTGTAATTATTAAAGTTAAAGGTCATCCATTGCAACCTGCTACAAACATAAAGGACGAAAAGTGTAATTTACCCTATTTGTAATGAATTACGGAATTTGACAAAGAAATGATACATATGCACATGTGCATGGATAACTGTTACTCGAAAAAAAAATTGAAATTTTTTTTTCATTTTTTTATTAACAAAATATAGCGATTTTTCCAAAAAAAATAGTAAAAAAATAAAAAAATAAATATCGGGTGTTTTTTAGATTTTTTAACAATTACTGCTTGTGTTCACACTGGTTCTCGCGGTTCTCGCAACAAAGGGTGGTTCCTAACGGATCTTTGTCATATATATACATAAGTAAGGGTGAAAACTGAAAAGAAATATGTACAGTAGAAACTCTATAAAATAATACACTTGGGACCACCAAAATTTATTAATTAAAAGAGTTATTAATTAATCGATAAATTAATAATTATTAATTTATATATTGAATTATATAAATTATTGTGGATAATTGCCCTACTCATCCAAAAATTATTGAAGGATTACGAAATGTTGAATTATTTTTTTTTTGCCACCAAACACAACTTCAAAAATTCAACCTTGTGACGCGGGGATCGTACGAGCTTTTAAGATGCATTATTGTCGTCGATTTTATAGAAGTCTTTTGGAGGGTTATGAATTAGGGGTTCCAAATCCAGAAAAAATAAATGTATTAGATGCAATGAATCTTGCAATTTCAGCATGGACTATGGATGTTCGTGCAAATACAATTGCGAATTGCTTTCGTCATTGTAAACTTCGATCAACAGATAACATGACTTTTGAGAACTCAGATGAAGGTGGTGAAAGCACTCAAGAACTCCAGAATTTGATCAAAGAGTTGGGTTATCGCAATGCAATGGATGTCGAAGATGTTCTGACTCACCCAGAAGAAATGTAGTTGCACAGTTGTTGACTGATGAAGAAATTATTGAAAGCGTTATTGGAATTAATAAAGATGATGTCGATGAAGAAGATGATGAAAGTTCTACAATGGAGCCCCCTTCGCGAAACGAAGCTATTAAAGCGGCAATCACATTGAACAATTTCTTGTTGAGCTATGAGAAAACAACACCAGAAGTTCTTACCATGCTAAGGAAAATTAGAGACGAGATTCAAGGGGAAATTGATTTCAACAAAAAACAAAAGACAATTGAGTCATTTTTCAAGAAACCTTGATAAATCATTCATGTAATATGCTATATATAAGAAATTATTAATTTATATTTTATATGGGGTCTAAAGAAATTATCAAAAATGTATTATCTTATAATTTTAGCGAATTATTAATTTAGCACCCTATCCCCGAGTCGGGACCGGCAAAAAATATTATCTTAGAAATTTATTAAATAATCGAGTATTAATTTATCGAGTTTCTACTGTATTTTATATTTAATATGTAGGGAAAAGATCAAATAGGAAGATTATTTTGGCTAGGAAGTGTAGGAAGCAATAGGATTAGGACATGTGGCAACATTTAAAATAAAGAAAAATTGTATTTTAGTCAATCCAACTCTTTCTTCTTTCTTTTCAAAACCCAGTAACTTCCATTTTCAAAACCCACCATCTTCAACAATTTCTTCACTTTCTATCTCAATAATCACTACATTATAGTGCGATTTTCATCACCAATCAATGATTCAAACACCCGATCAACGTGTTCTTCAGCTTTTTTGAAGAAAACCCAGTTTAATTTCATACAAAATCTCGTTTTTTCCCGGTGATTTTGAAGATAATCACTCGATCCGTTCAATTCGAGCGCTGATAAGTGTTTCAATCAATCAAAATTCGTCAATTGTTGAAGAAACCACTTCGATCCATGTAAGAAATTCTTTAATTTCATTTTTACGATCTGGGTTTTTGATTTAGTCATTGCGTTTTACGATCTTGTCGGGGGTCCGGGGGCAGCGCCCCTGGTAGCGGGGTCCCAGGGGCGGCAGCCCCTGGCGGGGTCCAAGGGGCAGAGCTCCAGGCTGGGGTTGAGCTCTGGAAAAAATGCATCAGAAAAAATTAATTTTCTGTAAATTGCCTCTGGAAACTGCATTGGTTCAGACAGTTCACAGCATAGACAAAACTATTGTCATGGGTCAATGCGTTTTAGGGAGAACACTTTCTTTAGTGTTTTTAGGCCATTGCGTTTTAGAAAAACACATTCTTGAAGTGTTTTTGGTGCATTGCGTTTTAGGTAAAACACTTTTTTAGGTGTTTTCAGTCCATTGCGTTTTACAGAGAACACTTTCTTTTGTTTTTTAGGCAATTGCGTTTTAGAATGAGTCATTTTTAAGTGTTTTCTGGCCATTGCGTTTTACAAATAAGACGTTTCTTTGTGTTTTTGATGCATTGCGTTTTAGGTAAAACACTTTTTTATGTGTTTTCAGTCCATTACGTTTTAGAAAACAGACATTTTAAGTGTTTTCTGGCCATTGCGTTTTACAAATAAGACGTTTCTTTGTGTTTTGGTGCATTGCGTTTTAGGTAAAACACTTTTTTATGTGTTTTCAGTCCATTGCGTTTTAGAAAACAGACATTTTAAGTGTTTTCTGGCCATTGCGTTTTACAAATAAGACATTTGTTGTGTTTTTTGTGCATTGCATTTTAGGTAAAACACATTTTTATGTGTTTTTAGTCCATTGCGTTTTAGAAAGTACATTTTCTTTTGAGTTTTTAGGCTATTGCGTTTTAGAAATAAGACATTTCTTTGTGTTTTCTGGTCATTGCGTTTTACAAATAAGTCATTTGTTTGTGTTTTTTGTGCATTGCGTTTTAGAAAAATGTCATTTTTTAGGTTTTTTTTTTCATTGCGTTTTACGATACTGGGGGTTTTTCTATTGCGTTTTACGCAACTGGGTTTTAATTTTTTATTTTTTTTTGAAAATATAGCAATAGTATACTCGTTTTAAAGATAAAAAACGCTCGTTTTTTTTGTGCAATTTTTATAAAAAAAATAATGTCGTATGAAAGAGTTATTAACGTTTAAAAAATGGGGGGAATTGGAGGAGAGATAAACTATTGGCTTTGATTGACTAGAATGCCCCTAAACAAACTCACGCGCCTCTTTTTTTCCTATCAATTTCCCTGATTTAATCTTAGCCCTTGATTAACTAAATGGATGGTCAAGATCACTTCCTAGTCTTCCTAGCCAAATAAACTTTCTATTCTATCTCCACCCTTAATATGTAATATATAATTAGATGGCGGCTACATATAACTTGGTTGAGACAAGATGAAAATTCTAAAGACAACATACAACTTTATATAGCAACACGTTTTGTTGTTTTAGACCTCCAAGGAACAGGTATCAAATTCTCATTCTCATTTAAACAAAGATGATATATATACACAGGAGCATGGAGTCTTTTGGGAAAAGATATACATACATAGTATGATATGAGAACCGAGAGAGAGAAAATATTCATGTTGAACTACACCAAGTGAAAATGGTGATATACGGTAGTAACAATGGTTGATTAATGACAACTTTGATTGAGATAAATAGTCGAGTAGCGGATACAAATCTCGTATGTTCAAGTCATCGGTACCCGGAGGTAAAAATACTTACCCATATATTATTATTATTATGGGTAAAGATCAAATAGGAAGTTAATTTTCACTAGGAAGGATAGGAAGCCATAGGATTATGACATGTGGCAAATTTTAAAATAAAGAGAAAGGGTATTTTAGTCAATCCAACTCCTTCTTCTTCCTTTTTCAAAACCCAGTAAATTCAAAAACCCATCATTTTCAAAACCCACCATCTTCAACTATTTCTTCACTTTCTATCTCAATAATCACTACATTATAGTGCGATTTTCATCACAAATCAATGATTCAGAACCCGATCAACGTGTTCTTCAGCTTTTTTTTGAAGAAAACCCAGTTTAATTTCATAAAAAAATCTCGTTTTTTCCGGTGATTTTGGAGATAATCACTCGATTCGTTCGATTCAAGCGTTGATAAGTGTTTCAATCATTCAAAATTCATCAATTGTTGAAGAAACCACTTCGATCCATGTAAGAAATTCTTTAATTTCATTTTTACGATCTGGGTTTTTGATTTACTTATTGCGTTTTACGATCATGGCGGGGGTTCGGGGGCGGCAGCCCCCGGTAGCGGGGTCCCAGGGGCGGCAGCCCCTGGCGGGGTCCAAGGGGCAGAGCCCCTGGCTGGGGTTGAATTGTAGCGGGGTCCAAGGGGCAGAGCCCCTGGCTGGGACTGTGTTTTTTGTGCATTGCGTTTTAGGAAAAAAAAAATTTCTGATTAAATTGCTGTAATAAAAATGCATCAGAAAAATTAATTTTTCAGAAATTGGCTCATTTCGAAGACAATAATTCGTAGACAATTCAGACAGTTCACAGTCCCAGACAGTTCCCAGACAGTTTTATGTCCATTGCGTTTTAGAAATAAGAGTGTTTTCACAGTCCCAGACAGTTCCCGGACAGTTTCAGTCCTTTCTGGCTATTGCGTTTTAGAAAAAACATATTTTTAAGTGTTTTTAGTCATTGCGTTTTAGGTAAAACACATTTTTGAAGTGTTTTTAGTCATTGCGTTTTAGGTAAAACACATTTTTAGGTGTTTTCAGTCCATTGCGTTTTAGAATGAGTCATTTTTAAGTCCTTTCTGGCTATTGCGTTTTAGAAAAAACATATTTTTAAGTGTTTTTAGTCATTGCGTTTTAGGTAAAACACATTTTTGAAGTGTTTTCAGTCCATTGCGTTTTAGAATGAGTCATTTTTAAGTGATTTCTGGCCATTGCGTTTTACAAATAAGACATTTCTTTGTGTTTTTTGTGCATTGCGTTTTAGGAAAAAAAAAATTTCTGATTAAATTGCTGTAATAAAAATGCATCAGAAAAATTAATTTTTCAGAAATTGGCTCATTTCGAAGACAATAATTCGTAGACAATTCAGACAGTTCACAGTCCCAGACAGTTCCCAGACAGTTTTATATGTCCATTGCGTTTTAGAAATAAGAGTGTTTTCACAGTCCCAGACAGTTTCAGTCCTTTCTGGCTATTGCGTTTTAGAAAAAACATATTTTTAAGTGTTTTTAGTCATTGCGTTTTAGGTAAAACACATTTTTGAAGTGTTTTTAGTCATTGCGTTTTAGGTAAAACACATTTTTAGGTGTTTTCAGTCCATTGCGTTTTAGAATGAGTCATTTTTAAGTCCTTTCTGGCTATTGCGTTTTAGAAAAAACATATTTTTAAGTGTTTTTAGTCATTGCGTTTTAGGTAAAACACATTTTTGAAGTGTTTTCAGTCCATTGCGTTTTAGAATGAGTCATTTTTAAGTGATTTCTGGCCATTGCGTTTTACAAATAAGACATTTCTTTGTGTTTTTTGTGCATTGCGTTTTAGGAAAAAAAAATTTCTGATTAAATTGCTGTAATAAAAATGCATCAGAAAAATTAATTTTTCAGAAATTGGCTCATTTCGAAGACAATAATTCGTAGACAATTCAGACAGTTCACAGTCCCAGACAGTTCCCAGACAGTTTTATATGTCCATTGCGTTTTAGAAATAAGAGTGTTTTCACAGTCCCAGACAGTTCCCAGACAGTTTCAGTCCTTTCTGGCTATTGCGTTTTAGAAAAAACATATTTTTAAGTGTTTTTAGTCATTGCGTTTTAGGTAAAACACATTTTTGAAGTGTTTTTAGTCATTGCGTTTTAGGTAAAACACATTTTTAGGTGTTTTCAGTCCATTGCGTTTTAGAATGAGTCATTTTTAAGTCCTTTCTGGCTATTGCGTTTTAGAAAAAACATATTTTTAAGTGTTTTTAGTCATTGCGTTTTAGGTAAAACACATTTTTGAAGTGTTTTCAGTCCATTGCGTTTTAGAATGAGTCATTTTTAAGTGATTTCTGGCCATTGCGTTTTACAAATAAGACATTTCTTTGTGTTTTTTGTGCATTGCGTTTTAGGAAAAAAAAATTTCTGATTAAATTGCTGTAATAAAAATGCATCAGAAAAATTAATTTTTCAGAAATTGGCTCATTTCGAAGACAATAATTCGTAGACAATTCAGACAGTTCACAGTCCCAGACAGTTCCTAGACAGTTTTATATGTCCATTGCGTTTTAGAAATAAGAGTGTTTTCACAGTCCCAGACAGTTCCCAGACAGTTTCAGTCCTTTCTGGCTATTGCGTTTTAGAAAAAACATATTTTTAAGTGTTTTTAGTCATTGCGTTTTAGGTAAAACACATTTTTGAAGTGTTTTTAGTCATTGCGTTTTAGGTAAAACACATTTTTAGGTGTTTTCAGTCCATTGCGTTTTAGAATGAGTCATTTTTAAGTCCTTTCTGGCTATTGCGTTTTAGAAAAAACATATTTTTAAGTGTTTTTAGTCATTGCGTTTTAGGTAAAACACATTTTTGAAGTGTTTTCAGTCCATTGCGTTTTAGAATGAGTCATTTTTAAGTGATTTCTGGCCATTGCGTTTTACAAATAAGACATTTCTTTGTGTTTTTTGTGCATTGCGTTTTAGGAAAAAAAAAATTTCTGATTAAATTGCTGTAATAAAAATGCATCAGAAAAATTAATTTTTCAGAAATTGGCTCATTTCGAAGACAATAATTCGTAGACAATTCAGACAGTTCACAGTCCCAGACAGTTCCCAGACAGTTTTATATGTCCATTGCGTTTTAGAAATAAGAGTGTTTTCACAGTCCCAGACAGTTCCCAGACAGTTTCAGTCCTTTCTGGCTATTGCGTTTTAGAAAAAACATATTTTTAAATGTTTTTAGTCATTGCGTTTTAGGTAAAACACATTTTTGAAGTGTTTTTAGTCATTGCGTTTTAGGTAAAACACATTTTTAGGTGTTTTCAGTCCATTGCGTTTTAGAATGAGTCATTTTTAAGTCCTTTCTGGCTATTGCGTTTTAGAAAAAACATATTTTTAAGTGTTTTTAGTCATTGCGTTTTAGGTAAAACACATTTTTGAAGTGTTTTCAGTCCATTGCGTTTTAGAATGAGTCATTTTTAAGTGATTTCTGGCCATTGCGTTTTACAAATATGACATTTCTTTGTGTTTTTTGTGCATTGCGTTTTAGGAAAAAAAAAATTCTGATTAAATTGCTGTAATAAAAATGCATCAGAAAAATTAATTTTTCAGAAATTGGCTCATTTCGAAGACAATAATTCGTAGACAATTCAGACAGTTCACAGTCCCAGACAGTTCCCAGACAGTTTTATATGTCCATTGCGTTTTAGAAATAAGAGTGTTTTCACAGTCCCAGACAGTTCCCAGACAGTTTCAGTCCTTTCTGGCTATTGCGTTTTAGAAAAAACATATTTTTAAGTGTTTTTAGTCATTGCGTTTTAGGTAAAACACATTTTTGAAGTGTTTTTAGTCATTGCGTTTTAGGTAAAACACATTTTTAGGTGTTTTCAGTCCATTGCGTTTTAGAATGAGTCATTTTTAAGTCCTTTCTGGCTATTGCGTTTTAGAAAAAACATATTTTTAAGTGTTTTTAGTCATTGCGTTTTAGGTAAAACACATTTTTGAAGTGTTTTCAGTCCATTGCGTTTTAGAATGAGTCATTTTTAAGTGATTTCTGGCCATTGCGTTTTACAAATAAGACATTTCTTTGTGTTTTTTGTGCATTGCGTTTTAGGAAAAAAAAAAATTCTGATTAAATTGCTGTAATAAAAATGCATCAGAAAAATTAATTTTTCAGAAATTGGCTCATTTCGAAGACAATAATTCGTAGACAATTCAGACAGTTCACAGTCCCAGACAGTTCCCAGACAGTTTTATATGTCCATTACGTTTTAGAAATAAGAGTGTTTTCACAGTCCCAGACAGTTTCAGTCCTTTCTGGCTATTGCGTTTTAGAAAAAACATATTTTTAAGTGTTTTTAGTCATTGCGTTTTAGGTAAAACACATTTTTGAAGTGTTTTTAGTCATTGCGTTTTAGGTAAAACACATTTTTAGGTGTTTTCCGTCCATTGCGTTTTAGAATGAGTCATTTTTAAGTCCTTTCTGGCTATTGCGTTTTAGAAAAAACATATTTTTAAGTGTTTTTAGTCATTGCGTTTTAGGTAAAAACACATTTTTGAAGTGTTTTCAGTCCATTGCGTTTTAGAATGAGTCATTTTTAAGTGATTTCTGGCCATTGCGTTTTACAAATAAGACATTTCTTTGTGTTTTTTGTGCATTGCGTTTTAGGTAAAACACTTTTTATGTGTTTTCAGTCCTTTCTGACTATTCAGTAACGAGCAAGAATGAAGATATAATTGTGATTGGATGAAGAAACAATTGGGTGACAAAGTTGCCATGGTTCAAATCTCAAATCACCTTAAAAACATAACCTAGTATTCTTGTATCTGGAAAGTTTGGTGAGTCTGCAAATATGGAGATATCGTAATCACATTCTTCATATTCAAAATTCCCTATAGCTCTCTTTAACAGCAAAACGCAATTCATTCAAGAGCTTCCGTAAAACACAAACGTTAGGTAAAACACATTTTTATGGGTTTTTAGTCCATTGCGTTTTATAAAGAACATTTTCTTTTGAGTTTTTAGGCTATTGCGTTTTAGAAATAAAACATTTATTTGTGTTTTCTGGCCATTGCGTTTTACAAATAAGTCATTTCTTTGTGTTTTTGGTGCATTGCGTTTTAGAAAAATGTCATTTTTTAAGGTTTTTTTTTCATTGCGTTTTACGTAACTGGGGGTTTTTCTATTGCGTTTTACGCAACTGGGTTTTGAATTTTTTTTTTTGAAAATATAGCAATAGTATACTCGTTTTAAAGATAAAAAAACGCTCGTTTTTTTGGTGCAATTTTTATAAAAAAATAATGTCGTATGAAAGAGTTATTAACGTTTAAAAAATGGGGGGGAATTGGAGGAGAGAGAAACTATTGGCTTACTTGACTAGAATGCCCCTGAAAAAAGTCACGCGCCTCTTTTCTTACTTTCAATCTCCCTGATTTAATCTTAGCCCTTGATTAACTTAATGGATGGTCAAGATCACTTCCTATCCTTCCTAGCCAAATTAACTTCCTATTGTATCTCCACCCTTATTATTATTATTATTATTATTATTATTATTATTATTATATTATTATTATTATTATTATTAGTACTATTATTATTATTACTACTATTATTATTAGTATTAATATTAATACTATTATTATTATTATTATTATTATTATTATTATTATTATTATTATTATTATTATTTTGAACGGCGGATTATTTATTAAAATAGAAGCGGGCCAGCAAGTAGCTGTAAAACCATCTCTAACGTTAAAATCACACCACCTATCCCAAACTATATTGCTCAAACTCGATCTAGTTGTTAACCATAGATACGAGTTCATCTTTATTTCTTCCACCGTTCTACTAATTGGTAAGTTTATTGTTGAAAGGCTTCTCATTCTGTGCCTTCCAAATGTGCTAAAACTTAGTAAGAATTATTGCATTCACCATTTTCTTCCAAACATGTGATCCCGTCTCATCTTCTGTTCGTTTTAAAATCTGGGCGCAATTCAAATTGGTACACTGAGTGGGTAGTTTTAGCCAAAGAAATACCTACCTCTGTATTGCTTTTGCCCATAAGCATTCGGCTAATGCATGCTAATTCGATTCGCTTTCTAACCCATACCTGTCACATGTCTCCACATCCATATTAAGTCCTCTTTGTCTCAACGCTTCTTTCGACGGAATCCGATTTAAGCATGCCTTCCACACAAAGCACGCCCCTTTATATGGAACCCAGTTGTTCCAGTATCCCCATACATCCCCTCCCAGATTACTGTTGGATGACGTTATTTGCTCCCTCATATTTTGTTACGGTAATAAATAGTCTAGGGACTTTAGTGTAATTCTTCTATAGTATGAGGGCTATTTTTAATAGTCTAATTGTACAAAAGGGGCAATCGGAATGAGAATGAGATATCGATGATTTGAGAGTTTACTCCTTCTTCTCTGTGTTTCTTTCTTCTCTTTAACGATCACAAACTGATGCGTAACAATAGTATCAGAGTAATCTTTCCTCTCGACTGTGGGTTAAGGTTAGGGTAACAACGGTGTTCCACTTCAACAATCGAATTAGGGTTCAAGAATCAGACGTGGGTAACTTCGAATTAGGCAACAATCAAGTGTTTTGAAGAATTTTAGCAAGCAACAATCAACAACGTTTACATCAACAATCGGTTAACCAGACAATCGACTTTAAAGTTAACATTTGAGTTCGATTTCAGAATCGCATTCGTAGCAACAACAACTTTTGATTGGAACTACAATTGGAATATAAATCAGTTTGTGGTTTCAAATTCAACAGTAAATCAAGATGGAATTCGCAAAGGAGCAGATGATGGCTTGTACACAAGAAGGTACTGTCCAAGATTATTGTGATTCATTCTTGGTTTTGTTCAATCAGGTTAGAAATTGTGAAGAATCAACCGATTTCTATGCTATCTACCTGTTTATATGTGGTTTAAAACCAAGAATTAGGAGCCTCTTTCTCAAATGGCATCAATATAGTTGTTTTAAAGTGGAAGATGTCATATCTTTGGCTTTGAAAATAGATATCAATGATCTGAATGATTCTTTCTCTCCATTTGACCCTAAGTCTTCTTTTTACATGGAAGGATTAGAGTTCAATTTTAAGAAAAGTATTTGGGAATTAATGGAAGGTAATGAATGTTTTGAGAAGGGAAAAATTCAAGAAGTTGATATTGTTCAAGAAAAGATTGATAATGGAATAATTGACGAGTCTAGTATGTTTGTTCAAGAACTCGGTGATAATGAGCTTTTAAGAACTAATTTTGCTAAGGATTTACATGGTCGTGAGTCTTTAAATCAAGATTTGAGTATTCAAGCACTGACTAATGGTAATGATTCAAATGGAAATGGAAAAGATGATAAAGATAATGAGGTTCATATGATCCTTTCAAATGACACACCGAAAGATGATCAACATGAGGGTGGTACTTCAAAACAACATAAGAGTGGCGAAACTGTAATGGTTGATCCGGAAATAATGGAGAAGAAGTCAGTTTCCTTGCTTTTACATGATGTACTAGTCACGAATAAAGAAAAAATAGAGTTTGCAGTCAAAGGCAGCTTGTGGAAGGAAACAATATAATCTCATGCCAGACCATCAGTTAAATTTGGTGAATATGTTGGAATTTTGGGTTCAAAAAACAGAATTTAGTTCAGGGCACAAGAAGAAACAATCAACTTGGATAGATACCGGTTGGGTATGTAACATGAAATGTAAAAATGACACCATATCAAGCATAATAGGAGTTGGTATAGTCACAATTGGAAAAGGCACAATGAATGAGTCAAGTTTTATATGGGAGCCATTCCCCGTCACTAAGTTTCTAAGGGCTAAAGTGTCAACATGTAGTATCAATCTTATTACTGCACTTACAGTTGAAGTACATCAGTCAAGAGGTGAGAACTTCATGCGAATCATTGTTCATTTGATAAGAGAAATTCAAGGTGGGGCCACGTTTGTATTCTGGAGTGTTTTTGGTGCACCGACTTTAGCAACAGTATACGCTTCATGGAAAAGGAAGAAACGAGTAAATTGGATAGATACGGGTTGGGTTTGTAATCCAGAATGTAAAGGTGGTTAAGATCGAATTGACATCCTAAATAATCTGATACAACTTGATTACAAAGGTAAACTAAATGGCTTCCAAGTTCAAGTAGTAATGTCATAAAGACATTTATGGCAAAAATGGAAATCCAAACCAAGATACGCCAAAGTTAGTTCAGCAGATGTTTGCATTTATATGAGTATCAATAACAAGGGTACTAATTTGTTGTCTAAATGGGATGAAAAACAATATGAGATATTAGAATTCCGAGATCCGTTTGAGGCATTGGGTTTGAAGATTAGAGAGGTAACAACAAATGGGAATGGTTTTTTCAGAGCCTTGGATGATCAGTTGGAGTGTGATGAACAAGTTTTATTAACTAAATCCTGCCAATCCATTGAAGATGGTAGCATATGGGTTGGAAAAATGGAGCCAAATGTTGCTTCTCTTTTGACTTTTTGATGTGTGCAAAATGCAACATATAAATTACATCAATTGTGGCATAAAACTAACCCTTTTTAGTACTAATGTTGGAAAAAGTGTGCTTTTGTCTTCCTTTTGTATTTTCAGGATTAAATGAGCTCAAATTAACAAAAGAAGCAAAAAGGCAGGTAAATCTAACATAAATACAAGAAAAGGAACTAACGTGGCATGCCCGACCTCCCCGAAAGTATCTTCCCAAGCAAAACAAGAGAACATAAGGCTGAACACGCCCCGTGCTCAGTGAACACGGGGGCGTGCCCAAGTGCCAGCATAAAAGACAAAGCTATAGAAGCTTCCATCGCCCACCACGGGGCCGTGCTCAGTGGACACGGGGTCGTGGTCAACTATAAGATTCGCAGAATCCAGGCAAATCTTGATAGTACAGATATGCTTCTACACACGGGGGCGTGGTCAACTAATGCAGACAAACTGCAATTAATGAAGACAGAGAAGAGGATGGACACGGGGTCGTGCCCACCGGACACGGGGCCGTGCCCGAGCTACTGTTCAGGCTATAAATAAGGGTGCTTGGCTCATTTGCAAACCATCCCTTGGCACACCACCTCTCTCACACTTCACCCACCACCCACCACCACCATAACACCATCATCCACCACCATCATCCATTGTCCATCATAGAGTGTGTGAGTCGTCTCGTGATCCAAGATTGATCGTAAGAGTTCTTGACAATCAAAGGCCGTGTTTGCCTAAGTCTCTTACATCACTTGGTGAAGACAAGTGTCTAGTGTAATACTTTTTATTTTTAATCTTCTCGCACTTTTTACATGGTTATGTATTAATGACTTTAATAACTAGTTTCTTATGTTGAAGGTGATTCTTCCTTATCGTTTGTCCGTGGTGTCTTAGCATTATTTTACTGTCTATATAAAATAAAAGATTTTCACCATTCATATCTCCACGGTCTATATGGAGGTATGTTGGCTACCTGGTCAGGGGGTTAAGGGAACGGTTTGGTAAGAGTCTTGCCTTGTTCAATGTATAGATCCTGCAAGGACCTGGGTCAAATTTAGTAGGACCTCCTTCAATACCCACCGGTATTGGATGGCGGGGGTCCAAACTCTTTGATCCCCTCATATGTAAGTTACTATTAATACTTTAACCCGGCTACTTAGGACTGTATCCCTGCTACTTAGCCGAGGGTAACGTCACATTCAAAAGAGGGGCCTACCACAATACGCATTAATAACTTAATTAATTATCTTTCAATAATCCGACCCTTTAGGATTGTATTCTTGCTGACTCAAACTACTGGGTTGAGGGTAACGTCACCTTCAAAAGAGGGGCCTACTACAATAACTAAGATAATCTCTTAAAAAGTGCAAAAGTGCGGAAATAATCAAAGGTTACACTAAACACGAGTCGGAGCCAAGTGATTCATCTTGTCTATCTGTTTTTTATTTTATTTTTATTTTTCAGCATTTTAGTTAGTTCTTATTTTTCTAGTTTAAAACTTTTTTTCTAAACTTTTGATTTGATTAGACGTTGAGGATAAACCGGTACTAAAAGCTCTTGTGTCATTGGACGACCTTGGTATCTTACCAACACTATACTACGTTCACGATGGGTGCACTTGCCCATATGTGTGTTTAGTGTTAGTAAATGTCGTGTTTTATAAATTTAAAACTTGGCTAAAAAGTGTAAAAGGGCTTAAAATATACTTAAACTTATATACACACTTCACACACATCACTTATAGTGATATATGTTTATATCAGAAGTCATCAACTCCATGTGTTATTACGAATTTTGGTTACTCTATTGCAAATATGTATTATTTGTGTTGTCATGTGTGGGAGCATAACAATAGTGTGCACAATGGCAATAACCCAATCAGGCAAGTCATAGTTAAGGTTGATGCTGGTCTTTTGGTGAAATTCCATCAAGCAAATAAAGAAATTTTGGTTAAACATGATGTATGGAAGATCTGCAACTTTGGAGGAGCTGCAAATGCGTGCTGCAACTTTGTTCTTAATTTTTTTTAATTGTCTTTTTAATTTTTTTTTCCAGCAACTTGATTCTTGAGGTCAAAGAATCTTTTATGGGGGGAGTATTGTTACGGTAATAAATAGTGTAGGGACTTTAGTGTAATTCTTGTATAGGATGATGGGTTATTTGTAATAGTCTAATTGTACAAAAGGGGCAATCGGGATGAGAATAAGATATCGATGATTTGAGAGATTACTCCTTCTTCTCTGTGTTTCTTTCTACTCTTTCGTCTGAACAAGGGATATTTAAATCCCGTTTATAAAAGTATGTTTTATTCAATTTACGAGTTGTTTAATTAAATAAATTAAATACAAACGTTTTTTCGTTGCAATCTACTCAAAACAGATACCAACCGATTGGTCGCACGCCCGGGATGTCGAAAATCCGGGGTGTGACATTTTGTGCTTTATCAGTTTATTTATTTTCCATAATCTCTTTGCACACAAACTTTAAAAAATGTAGCACCTTTTATAAATTTTGTATTGTTGAGAAGCAAAAGCAGATTGCTCTTGCACTTCTGATTAAGGTTCATATATTAACACATCACTTTTAATGAAAACAATATTAGTGTTGGCTCTTTTGTTATTTGTTTCACTGCCGCAGCTTGGGATCCTAAAAATAAGGTTGCCTCTAATGTAGATTATCTGAACTTTATTAGTGGAAGTTGAAGGGAATTGGATTTCAATTCCAACAAAATCTCTTATCTAATGGAATTCAGATTCCTTCTAAATTTCAAAGGAAAGTTTAAAAAACCATGGAAATGTTTCCAAAGTGACGGAAATAACCCCTTGCCTCTTTCATTTTTGTCTAAAAACCAAAAAATAATAAAAAAATCAAAAAAATTCTAAAAAATCCAAAAATATCAAACAATAATAAAAATCCAAAAAATTCTAAAAAATCAAAAAAAATAATAATAAAATTCCAAGAAATTTTAAAAAATAACAAAAAATCCAAAAAATTATAAAAAATAAAAAAAACTCTAAAAAATCTAAAAAACAATAAAAAAATCTATAAAATCCAAAAAAATCTGATAAATCAAAAAATTCAAAAATAATAAAAATCCAAAAAAATCTAAAAAAACCCAAAAAATTCTAAAAACCCAAAAAAAAAAATTTAAAAATGAAAAAAAAATAAAAAATCCAAAAAATCAAAAAATAATAAAAAATAAAAAACAAATTAATAAAAAATCCAAATAATCCAAATAATTCTAAAAAACCAAAAAAATAATAAAAAACCAAAAAAATAATAAAAATCCAAAAAATTCTAAAAAATCAAAAAAATTCTAAAAAATCCAAATATTAAAAAAATCCAAAAAATTCTAAAAAATATAAAAAAAATTCTAAAAAATCCAAAAAAAAATATTTTTAGAATTTTTTGAACTTTTTATTATGAGTTAATTACATAGTTAGTCCCTGTGGTTTGCACAAAATAACAACATTAGGTACTAATAGTTTAAAATCACATTCTAGGGTATTAACTTCTCATTTTGTAACGTTTGAGGGTATTAACTTTTCATTTTGTAACGTTTGAGGGTATTAATTTTTCATTTTGTAACGTTTGAGGGTACTAATAAAATGTGATTTTAAGCCTTTAAACAGTGCTAATACCCTCAAACGTTACAAAATGAAAAGTTAATACCCTAGAATGTTATCAGAAACTATTAGTACCTAAACTTGTTATTTTGTGCAAACCACAGGGACTAACTATGTAATTAACTCTTTTATTATTTTTTAGAATTTTTTTGTATTTTTAGAATATTTTTGATTTTTTAGAAATTTTTTTGATTTTTTTGAAATTTTTAGCTTTTTATTATTTTTTAGAATTTTTTTTAAATTTTTTAGAATTTTTTGGATTTTTTTATTATTTTTTAGATTTTTTTTTGAATTTTTTATTATTATTTTTTAAATTTTTTGAACTTTTTATTATTTTTTAGAATTTTTTTGTATTTTTAGAATTTTTTTGGATTTTTTTATTGTTTTTTAGATTTTTTTTTTGAATTTTTTGAATTTTTATTATTTATTAGAATTTTTTTGATTTTTAGAATTTTTTTTTATTTTTTAGAATTTCTTTAGCTTTTTATTATTTTTTATATTTTTTTGATTTTTTTAGAATTTTTTGGATTTTTTTTATTATTTTCTAGATATTTTTTGAATTTTTAGGATTTTTTATTATTTTTTAGAAATTTTTTTGATTTTTTAGAATTTTTTGGATGTTTTTTTAATTTTTAGGATTTTTTATTGTTTTTTATAATTTTTTGGATTTCTTATTATTTTTTTGATTTGTTAGAAATTTTTTAGATTTTTTATAATTTTTTTGATTTTTTATAATTTTTTGAACTTTTGATTATTTTTAGATTTTTTTATTTTTAAATTTTTTTGATACTTTTGAATTTTTTGGATTTTTTATAATTTTTTATGATTTTTTGAATTTTTTTGAATTTTAATAATTTTTTGGATTTTTTAGAATTTTTTTGAATTCTTATCTAAGATAGTTGTTTTTAAAACTTTTGCCAACTGTTTATAATTAGGGGTAATTTTGTCTTTTTAGGTACTTTTAAATTCTAATTCCATTATTATATTTATCAACCAAACACATCTATGGATTTCAAAGGAATCCATCAAATTCCAATTCTAATTCATACACATTCCGCGAACCAAACGCCCCCTTAGAGCGTCTCCAGTGGATGCATCATACGAGCGAAGCCATGCCACATAAGTCAGAGTTTGCCTCACGAACACGCATGGATTAATCTCCTCCGTCTCTCCTCCCCTTATATTCGGCTCCACTCGTGGCCATCCAAGACGTGGCGGATTTCTTCTTTATCTCCCCTTTCTTCTCTTTCCTTCATATCAGCCTCACAAAGGGCATTGGATTTCTTAGAAACAAGTCATTGGAAAGGTTTGGCACTTAAGATGGATATTGTTGTTTATGGAGCCTTATGGCAGAGTTGTAAGATTGTACCTTGTGCAATGGTAGTTGTACGCTACATAATTCTGTGTTAAAAAGCAGTGGCGGACTCAGAAATATTTCTATAAGGGTGCGGAATATTTTTAAAGATTTTATGCCCCTAGGTATATAAAAAAAATCCGGTTCATATCGGGTTGGTTCGGGTCGGGTCATGTAAAACAAAAAAAACGTCAAACTAAAATTTATATAACCATCTAAAACACGTCAAACGTCATTACATACATGTTTAAAATTGTGCCTACGGGTTTTCATTTTTTGAAATCTATGCAAAACATCATATATATAGCTACTTTCCTAATGGTTCCTCTTGAGAGATCTCGCCAAAACTTCCCTACTCATGGTTCCTATCACATATAAATCGATCCATAAGTTCATAAAAAACACTAAACAATTAAACAAAATAAAGAATCATGTTCAACCATAGTCCATAATTTTCAAGCCATAGTAAAGTCTAGAACAACAAAAAAAAAAATATCAAAATAATGCTACTAAAGTCTAGAACAACAAAAACAACGCATCAAAACACATAAAATTTCATACTATTATAAAACATTTATAACTCTATTTCTCCTAAAAACCACATAAAAAAATGCAGGTATCTCGTTAAATTTTGGATTCTTGGTGATCGGAATCAAGCTTTTCTTGTGAGAATATAGTCAATGCCGTTGTGCCTGTTGACTGCTTACGTGCGTCGGTCGCTGGGCGATCAGAGGAGGGAGAGCGGGAGAAAGAACTGTAAGGGGTGGTTGGGTTGGGTTATTTTATTTAACTTCAAATATAATTGGGTTGGGTTAATTGGGTTTGGGTTACAATGGAATATTTATTGGGCTAATGGCTAAATTGTTAGATGAAGGTTATTGGGTTAAATTGTTAAGTAAAGTGGATAAAAATAATTATATAAACTAGGTTATATTTTAATAAAAATCAGTGTCTAAAAGTTTTTTTTTTATAAATTCATAAGATTTTTTTTTCGAAGAGGGGCGGTTGAAAATTCCAAAGGGTGCAGTTGAAAATTTTCAAGATGTGTGGTTGAGATTTTGTGCGAAATTTAACCCTATATTTTTTTTCCAAGGGGTGCGACCGCCTATGCCCCTAGTTAAAAGTATTACTTTGTAATATATGTGAGAGAAAAATGCCCGGATAGTCCCTGTGGTTTCACCTTTTTTCACCTATAGTCCCTATCTTTCTAAAACTACTTGAATAGTCCCCAAGGTTTTCCGTTTTGTTCTCGGATAGTCCCTGGGTCTAACTTCAGTTACTTTTCTCTGTTAAGTGGGTGTTGAAATGACCAAAATACCCTTTCCTTAAAAGGCCAAACCATAGGGACTATCCGGGCATCTTCTACATTTTTAGAGAAAAACCCCACCACCACACTTTCCGGCGAAATTAATTTCCGGCGACTTTAAATCTTGAACGCGACTTATTCCGGCACCGCCGCCTTTCCGGTGAACTTTTCCGGCGGCCAACCACCATTAGCCACAGGTTGATTGAAGAGTGTTGGCATGAGAATCCAGCTGAGAGACCGACATTCCGAAAGATAATCTCTCGGTTGGAATCAATCTATAACTCTGTTAATCGTAGGAGGCGCTGGAAGGTATCACTTTTCCTTTTCGTTTTGTCGACATTCATTTCCATAAAGATCACCAGTTAAAAATTATAATTAATTGTTTTTTAGTAAGCTTGTCATCAGTAGAACACATAATCATAGTGTAATTTTGTGGTTCAGGTTAAGCCATTGAAGTGGTTTCAGAAAATGGAGACGATGTGGAAGAAAGAAGATTCTGTAAGAAGCAGCCGTGACCGATCATCTCACATATAAGATGGTCAACGGTTGCCTTTTTCGGCTCTTGAAGTAACCTTCACAGTAGCTGGAGAAGGCAGTTTCTTGTTCAAAAATTGTTGTGCAAACTCATTTTATTATGTACAATTAGATTTCTTGTTGTTAATTTCTAGTGTCATCTTCCACTTATGATTTGCTACAAAACTTTATGCTGCTATACTGCACAAAGATGTCACAAATTGTTTTGTCAAAATACCTGAGGTTCATGGTTGAATGCCTTTAAATGTCTTATGCTCTGTTTTATTATCATTTATTTTTTTGTAACTATGCATGTAAAAAGTAATACCTATCATGAATAGGACAACAGGAAAAACCTAGAAACTTTTCCCACATACAACTCTATCATGACTAATTAATTACATATTCGTTAAATCTTGTGATCAAATTGGAATCAAGAACTAATTAACCGCAGACTATTGTCTAGCTTTTCTTTATCATCGGAAAAGTTCACCGGAAAGGCGGCGGTGCCGGAATAACTCGCGTTCAAGATTTAAAGTCGCCGGAAATTAATTTCGCCGGAAAAGTTCGCCGGAAAGTGTGGTGGTGGGGTTTTTCTCTAAAAATGTAGAAGATGCCCGGATAGTCCCTATGGTTTGGCCTTTTAAGGAAAGGGTATTTTGGTCATTTCAACACCCACTTAACAGAGAAAAATAACTGAAGTTAGACCCAGGGACTATCCGAGAACAAAACGGAAAACCTTGGGGACTATTCAAGTAGTTTTAGAAAGATAGGGACTATAGGTGAAAAAAGGTGAAACCACAGGGACTATCCGGGCATTTTTCTCTATATGTGATTTAAACTTAAACTTTAAAAGGCCAAAGTATAAACGCAAATATTAAAGTAAAAGAAGGGCCTACTTGAAACCCAAACTATACAACATATGGGTCCTTAAAGCCTATAAGCCCGTTTACTTTATTACGACAACATATGAAATAGCATAGACGCGTAGAGACATGCAATTTTATTATATTCTTTCTGTTGTTAATAAAAGTCGTGGCACGCACAGGCTATTTAAGATTTTCAATCTAGAAAGCCCAACCTTTTATTCCAATTTATTATTGTACATAAAATCAGAAAAAACTAAGTATTTATTTAAATAGTATTCTCATTTGTTGTTGTTTCACTTGATATATCAAAGATGACCTCTATATAAAATTTTCCAATAGAATTTACCAACACTTCGTGTGCGCCTTTTTGCGTACGTAGAGTAAGTTTTGTCTCTCAAATGATCTGTTACGTGTAAAGGGTCATCAAATTTTGCTATCAGTTCACATGTATTGTCTTTATGAGTAGCGAAGTGGGGTGTTCTTTTAAAATACCTTGTGTCATCAAGTGTGTAGCAACAACTCTTTCTTCACGTCATGGACTTCGTATATAGTTATCTTCCTCATGCACCTTGGTTTAGTAGCTAACGAGTAACGCATGGGTATCTGTGTAATTTTACCATACATAGAAAGTACTGTTCTCTATCTTTTATTACAAATATTATTTTAAATAATTATGGTGTAATTTGTTTGGCCTTATATATAATATATATAAAAGAAGTTTTCGCTTAAAAAAAATAATAAAAATAAAAGATTTTTTTAAAATTTCATATACAACTTTTTTCCTCAACTATTTATTTCCCTCTATATAATTATTTAAATTTATGTCTAACAAACAATTCTCGCCACAAAAAACAAGAAGACTTTTCTACACACGTGAGATCCAAAATGCGAAAAGAAGACATTATGTAAAGATTTATTATTAATAATAATATATTTTCACAACATATGAAAATCCAATTTTGAATTCTTGATTAAACAAAACAAAACAAAAGAAAAGGTTAAAAAAGGACAAATATCTATGGGGTGCGGTGGGAGACATAATAAGACCAACGTGTGCAAGATAATAATAGGAGACAACGTTATTATTAATGTAGTAAAAGGGGACAAGTTTGTGTGCATGCATTGTTTTTCTTATATTTATTTTCTAAAAGTACGCAATTAACGTGGATGTTATAAATTCTAATATAAGATTATAATTTATAAATGTTAAAGTTTTTGTTTTCTTTATTATTCATGTAAATTTGGGTCGGATGTTGAGGTCATGTCTGGATCACCGCATACCAGATAATAATAGGCTTACAATTTTTTAGCGGTTAACTCACACATACTCTAAACCAGTCTCTAAAATGTACACAGTTATCCACATAGAATAGAACTAGAACACTTAACCATCAAACAATATGTTTACGTGCCAAATATTAGATTACATCATTGTTAATGGTTTAAAACGACTACGTATCATATGGAGATGATAAAATAGCATTCACATCATCCCTTCTAACATCAAAATTCCAAAGAAAGGTACCAACGACCGTACCATATACACTCAACAAGTAATGAGCTTCAACCACGCCCAATCTCGTGCTATAAATATGTCCCTCAAGTAGTCGAATATCATAATTCCTTAACTCTGACATTGAATACTGACTCTTACGTCGAAGTTTAGTAGCAATCAAATCTCCCACGACAAGCTAGCATTGGTTTATTAATTCTCTTGTTTTGTTTATGATATCGACCGTATCCAAACAAGTTATGATTTTTGTTAGATATTTTTAAAAGTTGAATAGCTATTAGATGATTAAGTAAGGCTTAATACGGCAGTTCTAATAAGATGACATGTCTATTACTCTTGTATGTATACAATAAAACTTTATAAATAAATAAATTATCAGTTAATCCATGTTCTAATAAGATGACATGTCTATTACTCTTATATGTATACAATAAAACTTTATAAATAATAAATAAATTAAATTATAATAAATGATTACCAGAATTACTCTTTTACATTTGACTTTTAGACTAATTTTAGAGTAAACTGGAATTTTACCCCCGGGGTTAGATGTGATTGGCAACCTTACCCCCTAATACGAAAATCTTGTTGTCTTACCCCTCAACTATTGAAAAACGCTACAATATTACCCCCCGGTGTTAAAATCTGTTTAAAGTCAACTTCACTTATTAACGGTCAAAGGGTAATATAATCTTTTCCACTTGTATTTGATTGCTTCCTCAACACAACACCCTATATTATAACTTTCACTTCGACCTTACCCCCCAAGTATTCCCCCAATCCCCTTTCTTCTCTCCGACGACATCTCAGGCGGACACATCCACACTCATCAAGCACCGGCCGTCGCCACCACTCACACGATCCATCTCCGTCGCCGGTCACCCACCACCGTACTCCTTCTCCACCCTGAACCCCAATCGCCGTTGGACACCTCTTCTACCGCACACAGTCATCATCACTGGCAGGTCGCCGCCCTGAACCACCACCCTTCTAAATTCAAAATCAGATTGAATCGAAGTATTAAACATCCACACCCTTTGCTAATTTCAAAATCAGATTGAATCTGAATCGTTCGCGCCAATGAATACAAAACCTTGCAAGCGTAGAGATTGTGATAGGAGCAGGTTAGAATCCCATTGTCATCGATGGTTCAAGAATCGTGGAAATCTGAATTTATCCAAACTTTTCTAGAACTAGCGGTATTTAATTTGGTTTGAAATGGTATATTTTGGTAGAGATAATTTTCCATTTAATTGGAGATAATTTTCGATTAAAGAATTCAATTAAATTAAAGGATAACAAGATAAGGGTGTTATCGATTCAGGTTTGATTATTTTTTGGTTTACTTGGTTTGATTATTAAAGCTGATCTGAATGGAAAAACGACTCCAGCTCCGTAGACACTAACGATTCAGATCTGCGACACTTGAACAGAGAAAGGGAGACATCAGCGGCAACGACGGTTGCGATGGTGAAGGTGTAGGTTCGGTGGTGACCTGAGTTCTTGGCTGGTCGATTCAGGAGGTCGCCAGAGAAGGGTTGGGAGGATGATGGGTGATGGTTGTTGGCTTGAAGAAGAAGAGGGGATGAGGGGTGTAATACGTTTTCTTACAACAAAGCATAGGGGGTAATAAGAAATGATAATATAGTCATTTAACACCGGGGTAATACGTTTTCTTACAACAAAGCATAGGGGGTAATAAGAAAGGGTAATATAGTCATTTAACATCCCAGTTAACAGAACTTTTAAGTTTTTTAACACCGGGGGGTAATATTGTAGCGGTTTTTCAATAGTTGAGGGGTGACAACAAGATTTTCGTATTAGGGGGTAAGACTGCCAATCGCATATAACCTCAGGGGGTAAACTGCAGTTTACTCCTAATTTTAATTTGAAGATTAACCCTATTATAATAAATGATTCCAAAGAATATCACATGTCGTTATTAGAACACGTTTAACTTTTACACTAATTTTAATTTAAATATAATTTTTAATTCCTACAATATAGGAATATACATGTTAAATCTTTATATAACGTCAACTCTATCTTTATCCCTATGTCTTCCTTATCTCTATCTCTAGATTTTAAATCTTTATACAATTTCAACTCTAACTTTATCCCTATCTCTTCCTTATCTCTATCTATATCCCTATCTCTTCCTTGTCTCTATCTATATCTATATCTCTATCTCTATACCTAATAAATAAAAATCTTAGGACATAATTCTAGACAACCTTTTTTTTTTGAAAGGTGAACTTCTCAACAGACGGATGATTCACGCCAGAAGACCCGGCCCCTCCGCATTCTGTCCCGAGGACTATGTTGTCTTAACTTGGCCCACGCCTCAGTAGAATGGGACATTTGGCTTTAATTTGTGTTTTCCCTCTAATTCCGTATACTCATTTAACTTACACGTAGATCCTTACTCGTTTCAGATTTACCCGATTTGTTTTTCAATATTACCTTTAACACATTCCGTATTTCATTTTCATTTTCATCAACCTCACACATTTTTATTATTTAAAATTTACAAATTTTATAATAAATTTTAATTGATTGTTAGTTTGTTTCTATTTTTTTAGATTTTAAAGTTGTAGTTCTCAATTTCCACCTTTTCTCTTTATGATCACACATACTAAAATTAGAAAATAAAATTAAGTTTTACTAGTTTGTTTTAGCTCTTAATGAGCTCTTAATGGTTCAGACCTCTTACTGGTTCAACACTTAATTTTTCCAACTATGGATGGGATTGGTACAGTACCCGTACCGGTACCGAAAATACCAGTACCGAATTTGAAGAAAACTGGGTACCAAATATATTGGTATAGTACGAGTACAGGTATTTCGGTACAATACCCGTTTTGGTACCACTTTGTTTTTATTTTAGTTGTTAAGCACTCAAACAGGTACTATATAGGTAAAATCGACATGAATGCAAACATAGTACAAGTACCAAATAGGTAAAATCAATATGAATACCATAAATACCATAAAATGAAATAAAACATAATATAAAAAAAAACTTTTAAAGTCCTATATAAAATTCAGACTGTTTGTTTAAAGAGCAGATGTCGAATGGTTCAGACATTTTTCTCTGAGCGATTAAGCATTATACTGAATATGTCACACCCCGATTTCCACGTGTCACCGGTGGGCCCGGTGGGGGAGTATCGTGACGTGGTTGGCAACATAATAGTCAAACAACACAATATTTAATATGCACAGCGGAAACAAATTTAAAAGGTGTAATACAACCGAATTTAATATTGTAATATCCAATGTCACAATATTCGGAAGTTTATCCACAGAAGGATCGAAAATAAAATATGAAACAATAGTTCAACAGACTTTAGGCATCTTAAGCTTGCGAGACTTCTATCGATGCTAAGGAGACAATCCAACCAATTACGTTTCGTACCTGCATTTAATCTTTTTGGGAAAATACGTCAGTTTACACTGGTAAATACATTCAACTGACTCATTTTAAAAATGATTGAAAATTGATTTGGATGCACATGGCATAAACATTTTTATTTGATTAAAATGCACAGAGGCAAAATTAACCTTTTATAACTTGGGAGAATTATTTAATATTATAATCTTGTGAACGAATTACATATTACTTGTGCGTTCAGTAGCCCGGATCTTGTCCGGGTTAAAGATCAATAGACACACCACATTATTGAGTTATACACTGACGGGTGTACGCCTACACCCCGTGCTCAGGTCGTGGCCATCTCGTAAGATGATGCCAAGGATATCCGGGACATGGTCATTAACCCCCCAAAGGCTTTAAGTAACAAGACTGTTTAAACGAGCCGATCAAATTATTCAACTACCCACTTAATGGTGGAGATTTGATGCCCGATCAAGCGGTATGCTATATACCGTAACCCAAGCCCGTATAGGGAAAATAAGTTAAAAGTATTTACCTGAGCAATGTATAAATCACAATAAGCAAAATGCACGTAGCTTTTACTGGTCCTCCTAATCTGGAACGAAGGTTTTAAATAACCTATTAGAATCCTAACGGGTCTTTAATTAAGCTTAAGCTTAGACCGGCTAGTTTCAGAGATACGGTTCGTACGCACGATTAAGCGAAGACCGGGTAGAATGTGATTCAGCCCCGACAAGTTCAGAGACTTGTTTAATATGGTTATATTATACACATTCTGGATTTTGAGATAAAACCGATAAGGTTTGACCCGTTTCGGCTAATTTATGTAAACTAGTTACATAAACCGAACCGTACGCGTAATAAGCGTGACGGGTACTCATGAGAGCTATAGACAGGTTTCCTAAGTTAATTATGTCTCAAATATGTTGTGACATCAGTAGGATGTCTTTCATTATGCCCGAAACGTGTTTAAACACAAACTAGGCCCCGTAGGGGTAGTTTGGTCATTTTAAAGGTTGTAAAAGGGTTTAAGTGTTTAACTGAGTTACAGGTCTGATGTAATCAGTAAACATACTCAGATTAATGAGTTATAACACTAGGATAAGGTACATATGTGAAATTTATCAATTATAACCAAACTATGCCCCGTATGGGTATTTTGGTAATTTCACATAAGCCGAAAAGCTCAAACGCGAAGTCTGAGTTAATCAACCTTTGCTTACTGTTAAAAACATTCTAATTTGCCTAAAATATCAGTAGGTATCAACCCGGGTATGTTCAATATAATTTTAATACATACTATGCGTTAAAAACGCTTAATAAGGCGATTAAAGGCCATTTCCGGGTTCGATACTTAAATCTGATATTTTTATATTTCCAGAAGGCTTAGAATACTTTATTTATCATATGTGATCAGTAGTAAGAGGTTTGGAGTCGTTTAGATCGGTAAAACTCATTTTATGGCCCGTAAGGGCAAAATCGACAATTACCGTATTAAGCCTACGACTACTAGTTATGCTCAGCCTAAAATTAATTAAAAATCTTTAAAAATCCCAAAATAATATATTACATCAGTGGGTATTAAGTTTGGTACCAAAAAGTAGGCTTAACTAGGCTATACGCTAATTACGCCATTTTATTAACATAAAGCTTTAAATTTGCGATAATGAGCATAACTCTTAATCTACAAGTCAAACTGATGTCAAACTTTGCATACAAGTTTATATATCAGTAACTAGGGTTTCTACACTTTTACATTTTCATAAATCACGTTTTAAGGTAATAAGGGCATAATGGTCAACATATGAGCAATTAACGGAAACATGCATATTAATTGGATAACTAATGAACCAAGGTGTATAATCACGGAGGGTTGTACTAACAAGTAACCTAATCCAATTAAAGCCCTGAGGCATTTCTAAAACATGCCTAAACGGGTCAGAACTGAAAGTCAAAGTGAAAGTCAAACTATGCGACTTTCGGCTCCGAACCGGGTCTAAACAGGAAATTGTCGGGTTGAACATGTTCTTACACTTATTACCAAGTTATAACAATGATCCAACAGGTTGCATATGATCTACAATGTTAATTATGCATAAATAGCATTTTAGGCTTCCTGTTGACTTTTTAAATATAAGTTTGACCCGACTTTTGACCTGGTTAGAGTGGTAATCAGGGGGAACCCTTTTGAGGTTTTATTACCCACATCAATACCTACTTATAACTACTTTTGATTCGAGATATGACTAAGCCATTGTTGACTAATCTCGAAGTCAAACCGTAATTACGTCGGTTTGACTTTTAGCTAAATAACTAAGCTAAAATTAATTAGAGAAGGTTAGGCAACTTACAAAGGTCCTAAGCTTGATTAGAGAACACTTGAGAGAAGGTTTTGAGTTCCAGAAGTGCTCCAAGAATGCAGGTGAAGATGTGATTGCAAAGTTGCAACTCTTGGCACTTATATAGTGGATTTAAGCACCACAATGGGTTGACAACAAGGTCTACTACTGCCCACAATAATCCTACAGGTGTCCTACATGTTTAGGGAGTGTTTAGGGGCCAAGGGGTATGAGGAAACTCGTTTAAAAGTCGAATGGTGCGTTAAAACAGCAAACAGCAACATTCTGGTCGCTGGGCATTAGCTTGCGCACCGTAACAATTATTTGTTGCGGTGCGCAACAAATCATCAGCAACCAAAAATCTTGTTCCTTCATGCATTCGAAAGGGCAACCTCATAATTCGACTTTGGGACCTTGTTTTGTCAGTTTGGGACCTCTATTATGGGTTTTTAACAATTTCATACCCTACCATTATGTTATGTTTGCTTGGATCCTTTTCAAAAGTGCCGAACAAGAAGGTTAACCATAGAAATTTTCATAGGAACCTGTCATGCACTTTGAATTTGTTTATCGTCAATGAATTTCTGGATTTAGGATATATTAGATGTTTGAAAAATATAATTGGGTATTGGGATTTATAAATGAGGTCGTTCAGAGGTGAAATTTAACATGACGACACTTTTAAATCCTGCCAAAACATCTTTATTAAATCCGGGTTTACAACGCGTTTTGTCTTACATGACACGTGTCGTTATTTCATTGAACACGAATTTTCGAGGTGTTACATCCTCACCCCCTTAAAATAAATCTCGACCCGAGATTTACTGAAATAAATAAGGGTATTTTTCTTTCATGGTGGATTCAACATCCCACGTATATTCGGGACCTCTACGGGCATCCCATTTGACCTTTACAATAGGTACACGCTTCCTTCGAAGCTTCTTTACCTGTCGATCTTCAATCGACAAAAGGTTTTTCCACAAATTTTAAGCTCTCACCTATATGCACATCTGTATGCGGTATTACCAGTGATTCATCAGCGAAGCACTTCTTCAGATTGCAGATGTGGAACACATTGTGAATTCCACTGAGCTCTTCTGGTAAGTTTAACTTATAGGCAACTGACCCGACACGTTCGATAACCTCTAAAGGTCTGCCTTTCTTACCAAATCGCATCACTCCCTTCCAGGGTGACACTTTAAGTAGGACTTTGTAACCTACTTCGAAGTGAAAATCTTTACGCTTTGGATCAGCGTAACTCTTTTGCCTATCCCTGGCAGCTTTGAGACGGTCACGAATCTGGGCAATCTTGTCCGTTGTTTCGAACACTATCTCTGGTCCTGATAACTGGACATCTCCAACTTCCGCCCAACAAACGGGCGATCTACACTTTCTACCGTATAATGCCTCAAAAGGCGCAGCCTTAATGCGGGTATGGTAGCTATTGTTGTAGGAGAATTCGATTAACGGTAGGTTCTTATCCCAACTACCACTTAAATCGATCGCACATGCGCGTAGCATGTCTTCCAACGTTTGAATAGTACGCTCACTCTGACCGTCTGTCTGAGGATGGTAAGCCGTACTAAAGTTCAAACGTGTGCCCAAAGATTGTTGGAAGCTTTTCCAGAAATGAGACGTGTATCTAGTATCCCGGTCAGAGATAATAGACACATGTATGCCATGTAAGGCTACAATCTTATCAACGTATAATTGGGCTCACATGTCGGAGCTGTAAGTCTCCTTGATGGGTAAGAAATGTGCTGACTTAGTCAGTCTGTCAACTATATCCCATATTGTATCATTTCATTTCCTTGTCTTGGGTAACTTGGTAATAAAGTCCATAGTTACCATTTCCCACTTCCAAGTAGGAAGTTCAGGCTGTTGTAGCAAACCTGACGGTTTCTGATGCTCGGCTTTGACTTGCGCACATGTCAAGCATTTAGCTACATGAGTGGCTACAGACTTCTTCAAGCCTATCCACCAATAATTTGCCCTTAGATCCTGGTAATTGAACTTACAAATCTATTGTCCCTACAATAGATGTTTATCATTCTATCTTTACAGGGTCTCCAAGGGAGCAGCCTTGATGCTTACATAGCAAATATCATAGGCAAGCTTATCTTAAGGTGAGATGGTTATTCCAACCACTACTTAACAAATCTTAAGGATTAGTTGATCCTTGTAGTTAGTTGAACAAATCGTCATTTCAGAGCAGCTGATGGCAAATTCTTAATTGTTGCCTAATTAGGGTTGCGGTAAATAATGCATAAGCAAAATGAACCGTCTTCCTTATCAAACTCTCGGAATATTAAGTTAGGCTATACGAATCTCTTATCTTAAAGTTTACTTAATCAGGATTCGATTATTCTATGATCAACACAGAGTTCTTACAACACTCCAACCCTAAGTGGGATGTTAATCTTAACTCGACTAGCCTCAGGAGGTAAACAGGGTAAATCTTTGGAGAAATGTGATCAAGATATAAGGAGGCTACAGAGATTTCCCATATCTCAGGCTCCAGTTCATCCATCATTGCTCGTGTTAAATAAGTGTCGCATTTATGCCATAAGTCCACGAATTCCTTAATCGGGAACATTTACTTGGACAATTCCATGCTGGTTATCTCCTTTGAATACCATTAGTTGACTTTAGTATCATATGACCATCGGAATATCTTTGTGGTCCCATGCATTAAACCTCCATACTGATCAGGCATGGAAGCAATCTATGGAACTTATTAAGATACACCAATCCTCATATGGCGCCTTTATCATACATAGTTTGGCATTCGCAGGCGATAGGAAAACAATGGGAAAAATAATTAAAATAACATATGTTGTCGTACTCTATGCGAAGAAATAGTACTCTTAGATTTTTCGGAAGGATTCCTTGCTGATACTAGAAGAATCGGTTACTATGGTTTCCTTGGTAAGTTATACCTTGTGAATAATATAAAAGTTTGCTAACCTTATGGGTTATGAAGATTCCTTATTTCCTGTAATAAATCAGGACACTTAGCAGAAAATTATCATTGGTAAATGATAATGACGTACCTGATGACATCGTGAACTGCCTCTTGGCGTTCATCAGGTGAGTTCAGGCATTTCTTCCTTTAGCCTTTCCAGGCTTAGCTGTACCTTCTTTGGCAGCTTTATGGTATCTGGTTCTGATGCGGCCTTGCTCACCACAGCCGTAATAGACTGCATTCATTATGTCCCTACATTCATGGGAATGATGACCAGTTTCCTTAGTAGATGCCACACTGCTTTGGTCTTTGTTCTAATCGACACTGTCCCTAGTGTCTTTTGTAGCAATTCTTACATACAGGCTCTTACTGAGCTTTCGTTGCTTTTTTTTAAGCCTGTACTTGCTCTCTTTCTTAGATTTCTGGGAGTTATCTTCCTCCTTTGGTTCATCCTTCATATACGAAGTGTGAACCAAACTCTTCTCATGAGCAATTGAACATGGTTTTGAATGAAATTCAGAGCGAGGAGCATTCGGCCCTTGGATTGTTTCATGAACTTTCTATGGTCCTTCCAACTGCTGCGTCAATCACAGCCTGGAGATTAACTCCATTAATATTGAGGTTTACGTTTGTAGTTTTATTAACTTTCGTCGCATTAATAGTATTGCGACTGTCGTCTACCTCATCCGAGTTTTCCATACTCGAAACTTGGTACCAATCACCAAGGTTTAACAATTATTAGTCATCATTCTGATGACCTGCCTTAGATTAGCCACGACATTAATAAACCCTACGGGCTATTATGTTCTAAACATTCTTAATGAATGCTATTTGAATGTACATCTATTACATTTAGCTTAGGTCACAAAAGGACTATCAATGGCATTTAAGGTTTGGAGCTAGTCCAATACCTGCTTGACAGGGGACCATAATGTCACAACTGTCTTTGTCACAAGGATGATTATAAATAGCTCAAAGGCTTGCCTTACAAGACTTTTATTATATATATACATATATGGCATAGAAGCCTGTCTCGATGGACGTAGAAAGATATGGCATAAAGCCCAGTCATGAAGGACATAAATGATTATACGGCACGAAGGCCTTGTCATAAAGGTCATTTAGATATGGCACAAAAGCCCTTGTCATAAGGACATTTATCAAATCTGGCACAAGGCATGTCACCAGGAATGTTAACATTTAATATGTTAGCTTGTCACGAATGACAAATTATGGCACATAGGCTTGTCATGAATGACTTTAAAACATAACTCGATGGTCTACCACCAAGGCCCTTAATTTATTAGCCACAATCTTATTAGATTAGGGCTTCAAGGTTTGAATGTGGTTCTTCACCTTTGGACAGGGAGTCATAGACTACAACTGTCATCGTCTTGAAAGACGATTCATTTGGCAGAAAAAATAAGCCAATCAACATCACTAATGGAGGTTTATATATAACCATCGTATCTAATGATATTAGTCATGATCACATCGATCATATCGACTATTAGGTTTGGGTATAGTCACACCGTTTTGAACAGGGGATCATAAAGATCACTACTATCTTTGTCTTACCGACACTAGAAAAAAGTATAGCCCATAGGCATTTCATCACGAGGGATGTTAATATTATGATCATCATACTGATGATACTAGTCAGGATCGCAATGATAGTATAGACTATGGGATTTGAGTATAGCTCACCCCCTTGGGCAAAGAATCACAAAAGATTACAATTGCCCTGTCTCAATTGGACAATATAATATAGCCCTTAGGCAAAACATCATTAAGGATGTTAAAATTTTTAATCATCGTATTGATGAATTTTGTCATGGTGGCCTCGATCATATAGACTATTAGGCTTGAGCATAGCTCACTACCTGGGACAGTGAATCGTAAAGATCACAATGTCTTTGTCACACATGGACAATATAATATGGCCCATAGGCGAAACATCACTAATGGATGTTTATAATAGGTTCATCCTATTAGATGATATAAGTCATGATTGCATTAATCATATTGACTATTTTGGCTTGAGCATAGCTCACCACCTTAGACAAGGAATCATAAAGATAACAATGTCAATGTCTCAAATGGACGATATATTATAGCCCGTAGGCAAAACATCACTAAAGGATGTTAAATAATATTATCATCGTATTAGATGATATTAGTCATGATCGCATTGATCATATAGACTATTATGTTTGGACATAGTCCAATATTTTAGACAGGAGGTCAAAGACCATCACTGTCGTTGTCTTATCGGACAACAAGTTTAGCCCGTAAGCACTTCATCACTAACGGATGTTTATAACATGATCATCTTATAGGATGATGTAAGCCATGATTCCTAAATCACTAGGCTAGATAAGGGAATTGGAAGAATCCAATACAAGGATGACTGTTGTGATTTTCTCGAATCACATTTGTCAAGAGTGCTAACGCGTTCTTAGATGTTAATAAGGATCTGAATCCCTTGAGTAGGTTTCACCATCTTGGCCGCGTAGGCTAGGTTTCACCTTTAAGATTCTTTTTAAAATGCATACTGACAGGGAAGGAAGGCTTTTATTTTATTCAGGACTTTTATCATAATTCCTAAATCATAAGTTAATAATAGCACAAATGGCCTAGTCGCGTAGACAAGTTAAATTTATAAGCCATGATTTCAGAGAATCACGGCATTAAGGTTTGAATCAAAGTTCATTACCTTTTCCTGACAGGGAGCTGTAGGCTACCACTGTCTTTAGTCTCAGAGGACATTAACTATAGCCCGTAGGTACTTCCCTTCTAAGGGATGTTTATTACGGGATTGCCCCTTAGGGAAATTCATTAACCATGGTAAACAGAGACCATATTTGGTTAATTTATTAATCATATATGTTTAGGATTTCTATTATAATTTATCCTAATTATAAAACAATAACAGTTTTATTTATGGCACAAATGGCCTAGTCACATGGACACTTTTAAATTATAAGCTATGATTTCAGAGAATCAGAGCATGTAGGTATACTGGCGCAACAGGCCTAGTCATAAAGACATTTATAAATTATAAGCTATGATTTCAGAGAATCAAAGCATGAAGGTATACTGGCACAACAGGCCTAGTCACAAGGACAATTATAAATTTTATACTAGGATTTCAGAGAATCAAAGCATTTGAGGTATACTAGCACAATAGGCCTAGTCACAAGGACAATTATAAATTTTATGCTAGGATTTCAGAGAATCAAAGCATTTGAGGTATACTGGCACAATAGGCCTAGTCACAAGGACAATTATAAATTATATGCTAGGATTTCAGAGAATCAAAGCATTTGAGGTATACTGGCACAATAGGCCTAGTCACAAGGACAATTATAAATTATATGCTAGGATTTCAGAGAATCAAAGCATTTGAGGTTTGAACCTAGTTCATTACCTTTATCTGACAGGGAGTCATCGCTTCCACTGTCTTTTGGCTCATGTAGAAATGAGCATGGCCCGTAGGCACTATATTACCACGTATGGTCAAAATATGATCATCTTAATTGATGATTTAACCCAGGATTCAGAGATCATTAAACTGGGTTACGAATCTTCTAAAGAATTCCTTTAATAACATATGTGATTTCTAACGAATCACTTTTGCCAGGAGTGTTAACATGTTTACAGATGTTAACAGGGAATTGGAATCTTTTTAACAGGTCTTACCATCTTGGCCAGGTCTTTATAAGGACACTCAGGCTAGGTTTCACTCTTAAGATTCTTTATAATATTTATCGCAGAACAATTTCTAAATTGAAATGTTAATAAGGATCTGAATCTAAATTGAGGAACTGCCATCTTGGCCGGTCTTAATATGACCCGAAGCTAGGTCTTGTCCTTTTTAGATTTTGCCATTTTATTATAATGGTAGATCTTGCAAAAGGAAATGTTATTTTCCATTTATTTAATATTTCTTGTTTTGAATGAAAGTTTAAACTTAATCATTCCACTATATAAAAATAAAAGTATAAAGTTGCCCTAAGCGGGACTTGAAAGGAATGATGTTGTCCTCGAAGGGACTGAAAGATAATTGTGTCCTTATAAGGACTTATTAAGGAAACGATCTTCAGCAAGAGGAGTTTCTTCTTCATTCATTTCCTGAATGCTTTCTCCTTGATTGCACGTCTCATCCTGGTCGCGGTACGAAGCTCAGCATTTCAAGGCTCCAGACGTGGAGAATTTTTTTTTTTATTACAGCTTCTTCGCTTGGCGACGTATCCAATTAAAAATTGGAAGCAAAATTTCCAGATTAGGATTGAGAATATTCCTAAGTTAAGTCTAGACTCAGAAGGTCAAGGAATGTGCTACTGTGTCATTGAGATTAAACACGAAAGACTAGTGTTCAATTCACTCAATGTTGGCTCTGATACCAACCTGTCACACCCCGATTTCCACGTGTCACCGGTGGGGGAGTATCGTGACGTGGTTGGCAACATAATAGTCAAACAACACAATATTTAATATGCACAGCGGAAGCAAATTTAAAAGGTGTAATACAACCGAATTTAATATTGTAATATCCAATGTCACAATATTCGGAAGTTTATCCACAGAAGGATCGAAAATAAAATATGAAACAATAGTTCAACAGACTTTAGGCATCTTAAGCTTGCGAGACTTCTATCGATTCTAAGGAGACAATCCAACCAATTACGTTTAGTACCTGCATTTAATCTTTTTGGGAAAATACGTCAGTTTACACTGGTAAATACATTCAACTGACTCATTTTAAAAATGATTGAAAATTGATTTGGATGCACATGGCATAAACATTTTTATTTGATTAAAATGCACAGAGGCAAAATTAACCTTTTATAACTTGGGAGAATTATTTAATATTATAATCTTGTGAACGAATTACATATTACTTGTGCGTTCAGTAGCCCGGATCTTGTCCGGGTTAAAGATCAATAGACACACCACATTATTGAGTTATACACTGACGGGTGTACGCCTACACCCCGTGCTCAGGTCGTGGCCATCTCGTAAGATGATGCCAAGGATATCCGGGACATGGTCATTAACCCCCCAAAGGCTTTAAGTAACAAGACTGTTTAAACGAGCCGATCAAATTATTCAACTACCCACTTAATGGTGGAGATTTGATGCCCGATCAAGCGGTATGCTATATACCGTAACCCAAGCCCGTATAGGGAAAATAAGTTAAAAGTATTTACCTGAGCAATGTATAAATCACAATAAGCAAAATGCACGTAGCTTTTACTGGTCCTCCTAATCTGGAACGAAGGTTTTAAATAACCTATTAGAATCCTAACGGGTCTTTAATTAAGCTTAAGCTTAGACCGGCTAGTTTCAGAGATACGGTTCGTACGCACGATTAAGCGAAGACCGGGTAGAATGTGATTCAGCCCCGACAAGTTCAGAGACTTGTTTAATATGGGTATATTATACACATTCTGGATTTTGAGATAAAACCGATAAGGTTTGACCCGTTTCGGCTAATTTATGTAAACTAGTTACATAAACCGAACCGTACGCGTAATAAGCGTGACGGGTACTCATGAGAGCTATAGACAGGTTTCCTAAGTTAATTATGTCTCAAATATGTTGTGACATCAGTAGGATGTCTTTCATTATGCCCGAAACGTGTTTAAACACAAACTAGGCCCCGTAGGGGTAGTTTGGTCATTTTAAAGGTTGTAAAAGGGTTTAAGTGTTTAACTGAGTTACAGGTCTGATGTAATCAGTAAACATACTCAGATTAATGAGTTATAACAGTAGGATAAGGTACATATGTGAAATTTATCAATTATAACCAAACTATGCCCCGTAGGGGTATTTTGGTAATTTCACATAAGCCGAAAAGCTCAAAACCGAAGTCTGAGTTAATCAACCTTTGCTTACTGTTAAAAACATTCTAATTTGCCTAAAATATCAGTAGGTATCAACCCGGGTATGTTCAATATAATTTTAATACATACTATGCGTTAAAAACGCTTAATAAGGCGATTAAAGGCCATTTCCGGGTTCGATACTTAAATCTGATATTTTTATATTTCCAGAAGGCTTAGAATACTTTATTTATCATATGTGATCAGTAGTAAGAGGTTTGGAGTCGTTTAGATCGGTAAAACTCATTTTATGGCCCGTAAGGGCAAAATCGACAATTACCGTATTAAGCCTACGACTACTAGTTATGCTCAGCCTAAAATTAATTAAAAATCCCAAAATAATATATTACATCAGTGGGTATTAAGTTTGGTACCAAAAATTAGGCTTAACTAGGCTATACGCTAATTACGCCATTTTATTAACATAAAGCTTTAAATTTGCGATAATGAGCATAACTCTTAATCTACAAGTCAAACTGATGTCAAACTTTGCATACAAGTTTATATATCAGTAACTAGGGTTTCTACACTTTTACATTTTCATAAATCACGTTTTAAGGTAATAAGGGCATAATGGTCAACATATGAGCAATTAACGGAAACATGCATATTAATTGGATAACTAATGAACCAAGGTGTATAATCACGGAGGGTTGTACTAACAAGTAACCTAATCCAATTAAAGCCCTGAGGCATTTCTAAAACATGCCTAAACGGGTCAGAACTGAAAGTCAAAGTGAAAGTCAAACTATGCGACTTTCGGCTCCGAACCGGGTCTAAACAGGAAATTGTCGGGTTGAACATGTTCTTACACTTATTACCAAGTTATAACAATGATCCAACAGGTTGCATATGATCTACAATGTTAATTATGCATAAATAGCATTTTAGGCTTCCTGTTGACTTTTTAAATATAAGTTTGACCCGACTTTTGACCTGGTTAGAGTGGTAATCAGGGGGAACCCTTTTGAGGTTTTATTACCCACATCAATACCTACTTATAACTACTTTTGATTCGAGATATGACTAAGCCATTGTTGACTAATCTCGAAGTCAAACCGTAATTACGTCGGTTTGACTTTTAGCTAAATAACTAAGCTAAAATTAATTAGAGAAGGTTAGGCAACTTACAAAGGTCCTAAGCTTGATTAGAGAACACTTGAGAGAAGGTTTTGAGTTCCAGAAGTGCTCCAAGAATGCAGGTGAAGATGTGATTGCAAAGTTGCAACTCTTGGCACTTATATAGTGGATTTAAGCACCACAATGGGTTGACAACAAGGTCTACTACTGCCCACAATAATCCTACAGGTGTCCTACATGTTTAGGGAGTGTTTAGGGGCCAAGGGGTATGAGGAAACTCGTTTAAAAGTCGAATGGTGCGTTAAAACAGCAAACAGCAACATTCTGGTCGCTGGGCATTAGCTTGCGCACCGTAACAATTATTTGTTGCGGTGCGCAACAAATCATCAGCAACCAAAAATCTTGTTCCTTCATGCATTCGAAAGGGCAACCTCATAATTCGACTTTGGGACCTTGTTTTGTCAGTTTGGGACCTCTATTATGGGTTTTTAACAATTTCATACCCTACCATTATGTTATGTTTGCTTGGATCCTTTTCAAAAGTGCCGAACAAGAAGGTTAACCATAGAAATTTTCATAGGAACCTGTCATGCACTTTGAATTTGTTTATCGTCAATGAATTTCTGGATTTAGGATATATTAGATGTTTGAAAAATATAATTGGGTATTGGGATTTATAAATGAGGTCGTTCAGAGGTGAAATTTAACATGACGACACTTTTAAATCCTGCCAAAACATCTTTATTAAATCCGGGTTTACAACGCGTTTTGTCTTACATGACACGTGTCGTTATTTCATTGAACACGAATTTTTGAGGTGTTACAGAATCTGAATGGTAAATACCTCTTATCTAAATTGATCAGACATTTGTCTTTAATTGTTAAGCATTATACTGACTCTTAGCTGAATTGGTCTGCCTCTTACTCTTTGTGAGTTCATGCTAGTCTTGCTGCCAGACATTGATTTGTTTATATTTGCAATTTACTTGTGAGTTTTAAAGCGGCTTCAATTCTAAATAAAATTTAGTTCTGGGTTCGATTTAGCAACAAAAAAAAGAGTTAGCGCACAGAAACGATTAAGATACCAGCAACAAGTAATGTGTTTACATAAATGAGATGTAACATCTCATTTATGTGCATTTAAGCTCATATTTAGTTCTGGTAACTCTCTTTGTGGTTCATGGTTAACCCACCACAAAGGTCATTTTAGTTCATCAAAGAAAAAAAGTAAAGATAAGGGACTATAGAATTATAAATGGGGGCATAATTTGGGATTGGGGATGGATAAGGACACCGAATAGTGTAGAGGAGAAACAAGAAATGGATACGTTGAAGGAGCGTCTACAACAACAAAAAATGACACAGACAGGCGACATATGGGTCTGGAAGAATTATGAACATCAGGAATTTTGTGTAAAAACCGTAAAACTCGCACTGAGTCAGAATCTAGACATAAACTCATCACCGAACAACTACTGCTGGAACAACTGGGCGACGGGGAAGAGTGCATCTTTCGTATGGCGAGCGATTGACGAAAAGATTCCATCAGCCGTGGCTTTAAGGAATAGGGGCATGAATATACATGATGTAACCTGCAGAATATGTGGAGCTGACGAGTCTGCTGCTCACATATTGCTGAATTGCAATTTAGCGAAACGAATTTGGGAAGTTGTGTCAATATGGACAAGAATTCCGACGATAAATTCTGTCGGTAGCATAACGAAACTGCTGCAAATGATACTTGAAGGTCAAAGGAGCCGAACAGTAAGGAAAATGGTACATGCGATAGCCATTGAAACTATGTGGATCTTGTGGAAAAACAGAAATGATAAGGTATTTACAGGTAGACATCGGGCGGCTCAATCGATTATTGAAGACATTAAAGTGACAACCTTCCAAGGGGTGAAGCTACGATCGAAGCATAGCACAATAACAAAACAGGAATGGTGGGATTTTAATTTAAATTTGTAAAAGAAGTATGATTTTCGTTTTGTTTTCTTCTTTCTGTTTGTTGTTTTTTATTTTGTTTGGTTCAGCTGCTGGCTGAGTTGCTGTACTTTAGTTTCTATTTGAATGAAAGTTCCGTTTGGCTGTTCAAAAAAAAAAGTAAAAGGTAAAAGAAAATTCTGATTTTTTTTGTTATAGTGTCAATCTTATGTCAAGTGATTTTTTTTTGTCTTATGTAAACTCAATAACATAGTGCCAATCTTATAACAAATTTAGTAGATTAAAAAAAATCTTAACATGATCTTCCATTTCGGTCAGCAGTACAAATATGCATATGACGTGTTTAAAAATATATAATTTTTAACTAATGTATTTACACTATTCAGTTTTGAAAACGGTTTTCACTTGAGTACTAAACTACACACACAATAGGCAAGTATAACTATTGGTAAAAAACCGAGTATTAATAAGTTGACCTGATAGCTACTGGAAATAAACCTTTGACAATATATAGCCGAAAAAAGAAAGTGATTTGCGACTTCAAATTTAAAGTAATGAACAAAGCAAAGCAAATAAGCATGGAAGGCAATTAATCAGAAAAAAGCATGGAAGACAATTAATCAGAAAATCTTATTGTTTTGATAAGGCGAAGTGTGAAATTTTTTATTAAACTATAGACTCGCTAGTGAAAACTGCAATATTTTAGTACGCGTTTTAAAGTGAGTCTAGATACTCGGGGCAATTTGACAAGGCTGCGTAATGGTATGATAACATAGTAGAGTTGTTTGCTGTATAAAATTGTAAAGTTTTCTACTACGTGTGATTTATAAATCCAATAAGTAACAAGCCTGTTGGAAATATTAAAGAGGTAAACATACAAGTTGGTATGTTTCCTCCATCCCACATCGGTGGAGTGAGTGAAGTATGAGTGGTTTATAAGGGATTACCCCTTATGGGCCTCCATAGTGTTAAATGGGTTGAGAAGTGGGTGAAGCCCACACGCGCGCCGAGCCGAGCCGAGCCGCGAGCTCGCGAATGGTCGCGTTTGAGGCGCACTTTGCACGTACGCATCGTCGCTAGGAGCTGAGGAGCTTTTATTTTTAGCTAAGGTTCGGTTTCAGGTGGGTCAGATCTGTAAACCGAATGAGATGAGATAAGAAGGAGATAGAGATGGATTCGAAACCAGTGGGGGTTATCCCATTATCTCTATGAAACCGAATTCGTATAGGATATAGATACTGTAACCGAATTCGAATGTGATATGGATGGTTATCCCACTCCCTATTTTTCTCATTCTCTGGTATAACCAAAACTATAAATAAAAGCTTCCCGCTACCTCTTAACCTACCTAATTTTCGCAGCTCTCTCTCTCTCTGGTGTGTGTTCCTGTTTTCGTTCCAGCTTCTGCGTTTTCTGGTTTCCATTGCTGTTGGAATACCAGATCAGTTCTGCATTAAATCCTGGGAGTTTACGCTGCAGCTCACAGCAATACGAGTGCGTAAAATCCTTTAAGGACAGGAGTCATCCGTGCAGTTCAAGTTTCTCGTTTAAGGATCTTCGATCTCAATCGCCAGGTTGGTTTTAATTTTGCATGTTCTTTAAATTCATCCGACAACGGGACAGTCTCCTTCTACCTTTCTTTAATCAGTTTGATCAAGTTGGAACAAACTGGTTTGGCTGACAACTCGGTAATTAATAAATTTATTGTTGATTAATTTAATTTTCAACAATCTTAAAGGATTTTAGTCTTGTGTTTAATCAACAGAAAAAAAATGGACGCTGAACTACCAACAGCCAATCTGAGATTCATGAATCAAGAGTTTGTCAAGTTGGACAGATTCGATGGTCAGAACTATACCCGCTGGGCGGACAAGGTTAAGTTCATGCTAGTTGTGCTGAAACTTTACTATATCCTTGATCCTGATTTGCCTGCAATTCCTGATGACCCTCCTCGTGAGGCAGGAGAGCTCCCAGATGCAGATTTGGCAAAGCAAAGACTTGTCCGTAAGGAAGCTGAAGATCTTTGCCTGGGCCACATCAAAAACTCTCTTTCGGATCGTCTCTATGACTTATACGCGCCGGTAAAAAGTGCTAGAGAATTGTGGAAAGCTTTGGAAGATAAGTATAAGGCTCATGAAGAAGGTACTAACAAATACCTTATTGCCAAGTACTTAGACTTCCAAATGGTCGATGACAAGTCAATCCTGGAGCAAGTGCATGAACTCCAAGTTCTTGTTAAGAAATTGACTGCACTTTCTATTCCGCTGCCAGAAATATTTCAAGTAGGGGTCATTATTGCAAAATTGCCTCCTAATTGGAAAGATTTCTCAAAGAGAATGATGCACAAGTCTGAGGACTACTCGTTGGATGAACTGTTGAAGCACCTTCGAATTGAGGAGGAAACGCGCAACAGGGACAAAAGAGGTAAAGTCGGATCGAGTGTGAATCATGTTGCTGGAGGATCTGGTCAAAAGGGAAAAGGGGCATCATCAAAGAATAAGAAGTTTACAGCACCAAAGAAAAAAGAATTCAAGAAGACACAACACACTAACAACCATCAACCAAAGAGGTCTGGTAAATGCCATGTTTGTGGAGAAATAGGGCATTATGCACGAGAGTGCTCTCAGAGGAAATCTGGATCTACGGTTGGTTCTACAAGTGCTGTTGATGTTGAGAAAGTTACCAATCTAGTGGCCAACGTGGGTCTTGGTGAAGTCAACATGCTTTCTCAATATACACGCATTGTGGCATGTAGAGGATGGTTTTTGGATTCTGGAGCCACTGTTCATGTTTGTGGGAATCGTGGCTCGTTTCTTACTTATGCTCCTGTTCCTCGAGGAACAGTGGTGGTATGTGCTGATGGACATCGTGTAGAGGTTCGTGGTAAAGGCACGGTGCGGCTAAACTTTAGAGATGGTCAAGTGGTTACTCTTCAGGACGTGTTGCATGTTCCTGGTATTACCAAGGGTCTGGTTTCTGCTGATAAATTTGATCGGAATGGTTACAAGCTGGTTATCAAGAATCTTCGCGTGAAGTTTTCTCTAAATGACATCTATGTGGGTCAAGCAAAGAACACGGGTGGAATGTATCGTCTTGACTTAGCTGAAGATGGGATTGATGAAGAAGATTCGGATGAAGGGGGCGTTTCAGTGATTGATGGGTTTGGGAATGAAAGTGATAGTGATAGTGGTGGTAGTGTTAGTTCTAGTATTGGTGAATGCAATGCAATTGGTTTTGATTTGAATGAAATTATGTCTTCTGATTATATCGCTTGTTCAATTTCTTTATGGCATAAACGTTTAGCTCATACAAATATTAAAAACATTGAAAAAATGCAAACTAAAGGTTTATTAAAATTAAAAGATAAAGACTTTGAAAAATGCGAAACTTGTGTTAAATCAAAATTCACAAAGAAACCTTTTCCAAGTGTTCATAAACGCAATACATCACTACTAGAACTAATTCATTCAGATATTTGTGAACTGAATGGAGTTCTTACTCGTGGGGGTAAGAGATACTTTATCACTTTCTGCGATGACTCTAGCCGATACTTATATGTTTATTTGTTGCATTCAAAAGACGAAGCTTTTGAGGCATTTAAAATATATAAGGCCGAGGTCGAAAAACAAAAGGAGAAACGCATTAAAATTCTTCGCTCGGACAGAGGCGGAGAATACTTTAACCGAAAGTTTGATGCATTCTGCGAAGAAGAAGGCATCATACATGAGAGAACTGCACCTTATACTCCCCAACAAAATGGTTTGGCTGAGAGAAAGAACCGAACCTTGGTAGAGATGGCTAACTGTATGTTAAACCAATCTGGTCTACCTCGTAATATGTGGGGGGGAAGCTGTGTTAACCGCATGTTATGTTCACAATAGGATCACTAGTCGTGTGATACCTACGAGTCCATATGAGTTGTGGAAAGGAAGAAAACCAAACCTAGAGCATTTGAGGGTTTGGGGGTGTCTTGCCTACTATCGCGTACCTGATCCAAAGACACTCAAACTGGGAGAACGAGCTTTCAAGAGTGTATTCATTGGATATGCTTCGCATAGTAAATCTTACCGATTGTTGGATGACGAATCAGGTATAGTTGTAGAATCCAGAGATGTGGAATTCTTTGAGAACAAGTTTTCTAGAGATGATGAAAACTCAAATGGCACCACAACTTCTAGTACTTCGGAGAAAAGGGTTCAACCCTCACCAATAGTTGAAGAACCAAGGAAAAGTACTAGAGTTAGAAAAGAGAAAAGTTATGGAGATGATTTCTTTTCTTACCTGGTTGAAGGAACTCAAAAGAAAGTGACGAGAGAGGTCATTTTCGCTGTAAATTTGGATGATGATCCTAAAACTTTCAGCGAAGCAATGTCATCTAGAGATGCCCCTTTGTGGAAGGAGGCAGTCAATGATGAAATGGATTCCATTATGGGAAATGGAACTTGGGAGTTAGCTGATCTACCCAAGGGAAAGAAACCTATTGGATCCAAATGGATTTTCAAAAGGAAGTATCATTCAGATGGATCCATCTCTGCCTATAAAGCGAGATTAGTTGCTAAAGGGTATAGGCAGAGAGAAGGGATCGACTATTTTGATACCTATGCACCTGTGGCTAGAATAAGTTCTATTATAACTCTGATAGCGGTGTCTGCTTTGAAAGGGCTTTACATCCATCAAATGGATGTAAAGACAGCATTTCTAAATGGGTATCTAAATGAGGAGATTTATTTGGAGCAACCAGAAGGGTTTGCAATGCCTGGACAAGAGAACAAAGTGTGTAGACTTATTAAATCTCTGTATGGTTTGAAGCAAGCTCCTAAACAGTGGCATGAGAGATTTGACACCACTGTGACTGCTTTCGGGTTTCGACACAACAGTGCTGATAGATGTATTTATACTAAATGTGAACTCGGTTATACAGTCGTGATTTGTCTTTATGTTGATGATATGTTGATCATTAGCACTCACCTTGAAGGTATTTCTGAAACTAAGAAATATTTGTCCTCGAACTTTAAGATGAAAGATCTAGGAGAAGTTGATACCATTCTTGGGATCAAGGTGAAGAGAACTGGAAGTCAGATATCTCTTAGTCAATCTCATTACATAGAGAAAATTCTGACTAAGTTTCAACACTTAAATATTAAAGAGTTTAATACTCCGTTTGATCCAAGTGTGAAACTTAATGTGAACTCTGGAAGAGCAGTGGCTCAACTGGAGTATGCGAGTGCTATTGGAAGTATGATGTATGCAACGCATTGCACTCGTCCTGACATTGCTTTTGCTGTAAGCAAACTGAGTCAGTATACTGTTAATCCAGGGACAGAACACTGGAAGGCAGTGGGCAGAGTACTTGGATACCTGAAAAGGACCAGTAACTTAGAACTGACATACACGTCTTCTTCCAGAATACTTGAAGGTTATTCTGATGCAAGCTGGATTGATCGCACCAATGATTCAAAATCTACAAGTGGGTGGATTTACACTCTAGCAGGAGGAGCAATTTCTTGGGCGAGCAAGAAACAGACGTGTATTGCCCACTCAACTATGGAAGCTGAGCTCATAGCGCTAGCTGCGGCTGGTAAGGAAGCAGAGTGGATTAGAGATCTACTTACTGACATCCGTCTGTGGGATGTTCCAATGCCGTCTATTCCCATGTATTGTGATAGTGAGGCCACACTATCTAAAATATACAATGCAGTGTATAATGGGAGGTCGAGGCACATAGGTCTTCGGCACAGTTATGTGAGACAACTGCTTGAAAGTGGTACCATCAAGGTTGTCTATGTCAAGACAAGTAAGAACTTGGCAGATCCGTTTACTAAACCTCTGACGAGAGATTTGGTTGTGAATACCGCGAGAGACATGGGTCTAAAACCACAATAGAATCGTTAGTGATGGAAACCCAACTTGAACTTAATGCTCCTATTTCTCAAGTTTAATGGGTAACAATGAAGTCACTTAACGATAGAAGGTACTATCAAATTTGATAGATCCATGTGAGGTATGATAGTACGTCGTTGCCGAGAACAAGGGTGAGCTTATGCTCTTAACAAAGTTTTGGAGGCATCCAAGCAACGTGGATGATGTAAAACTTTGCCTATATGATCTAGGGGTGGTGCCGCCTCGAGTGAAGATTAGTGGTTTATCTTCTAAATGGTCATGAAAAGGATTTATAGCGCACGGCCATATTCGCGCTCAGTGAGAACGCAAAGTCAGCTGGTGATGTGTGGGGGTAAACCGAAGGGGGCTATCAGGTTAATGGTTTAATTCCATAGGACACCATCTAATCTGTCTCTTCTTGTTTATCAACATAAACTGGGTTTAATCTTCGTGACACCTAGTGACATCATTAGTCTAAGTGAAAGGAAACATTCCAACTTGGTGGGGGATTGTTGGAAATATTAAAGAGGTAAACATACAAGTTGGTATGTTTCCTCCATCCCACATCGGTGGAGTGAGTGAAGTATGAGTGGTTTATAAGGGATTACCCCTTATGGGCCTCCATAGTGTTAAATGGGTTGAGAAGTGGGTGAAGCCCACACGCGCGCCGAGCCGAGCCGCGAGCTCGCGAATGGTCGCGTTTGAGGCGCGAATGGGCGCGTTTGAGGCGCACTTTGCACTTGCATCGTCGCTAGGAGCTGAGGAGCTTTTATTTTTAGCTAAGGTTCGGTTTCAGGTGGGTCAGATCTGTAAACCGAATGAGATGAGATAAGAAGGAGATAGAGATGGATTCGAAACCAGTGGGGGTTATCCCATTATCTCTATGAAACCGAATTCGTATAGGATATAGATACTGTAACCGAATTCGAATGTGATATGGATGGTTATCCCACTCCCTATTTTTCTCATTCTCTGGTATAACCAAAACTATAAATAAAAGCTTCCTGCTACCTCTTAACCTACCTAATTTTCGCAGCTCTCTCTCTCTCTCTCTGGTGTGTGTTCCTGTTTTCGTTCCAGCTTTTGCGTTTTCTGGTTTCCATTGCTGTTGGAATACCAGATCAGTTCTGCATTAAATCCTGGGAGTTTACGCTGCAGCTCACAGCAATACGAGTGCGTAAAATCCTTTAAGGACAGGAGTCATCCGTGCAGTTCAAGTTTCTCGTTTAAGGATCTTCGATCTCAATCGCCAGGTTGGTTTTAATTTTGCATGTTCTTTAAATTCGTCCGACAACGGGACAGTCTCCTTCTACCTTTCTTTAATCAGTTTGATCAAGTTGGAACAAACTGGTTTGGCTGACAACTCGGTAATTAATAAATTTATTGTTGATTAATTTAATTTTCAACAAAGCCTAGGTTTTGGGATGTTACAGTTTGATATCTTGTTTAAGTTACGGGAAGTGATGTAATTTCCTCAATAACAAGTTTTTATATTTATTTGAAAACATTTCATTATCTAAATTCTAAACTATCAAATTTCTATGTTATTACTAAAATATGCACTTTTAATAATGTTACATTTTTGTTACTTACAACAAATTTGATCATATTTAAGCACTTTGCAAGTTAAAGAACAACAATATCTCATTAATATTTTGACGATCACATAACACAATTGTAAAAACTATTTATAAATGACCTCATTAGTCACCCATAGTATCTTTTTGACCCTTTGATAAGACTAGTTACTAATTTTTAAATCTAAAGACATAATTAAAAATGCGATTAGATCAACTTCGTAATGCCAAGGCCTGCAAGTGGCAATTTCATATGAAGGCACTAATGTCATCACGAGTCACGACCACATTTAAGTTTTGCAACTTGAAATTTATAATTAATAGATAGTCAAATATTCTTGATTCATTCACATGTAACATTGTGTTACGGATAACAAGAAGGTTGTTTGATAACTAAATAAGAAATTGAATATTTACACAATTACAAATACAAAACATGTTAAAGTAAAATGCCAAAATGGTCCTTGAGTTTAAGCCATTTTTGTCGGTTCAGTCTAGAAATGAAACATTTTGTATCTGGGTCCCTAAGGTTTCATTTTTGTTGCCATTTTTATCCAATTGATAAACTGGATTCAATTTCCTGTTACCTTTTTTTTTTGTCGTTTTCCTCATTTAATTAAAATATATTATGGCATAAAATGACGATTATATCCTTAATTTAAATGAGGAAACCGATAAAAAGGGAGGAGTTAACAGAAAATTTTAACCCAGTTGCCAATTGGATGAAAATGACAACAAAAATGAAACATTAGAGATTAGGATACAAAATGTTTCATTTTTCGACTAAAGTGACAAAACTGGCCTAAATTCGGAGACCTTTTTGACATTTTACATTATCGTTGGGTTTGTAAGATAAGAGAGGATTTAAAGCATAGAATAAATTAAAAGTGGTTTATTTAAGGGTTTGTAAGATAGAGAGGATTTAAAGCATAGAATAAATTAAAAGTGGTTTATTTAAAAGTGAATATGTGATAACAAGATGTGTTCTAAAATGGTCCACCATGTAGTAAAGCTACATTCTTTGATAGGGACTCAAGTATTGTGTGATGCATAGCTTTTTGGGAAGGTTATATGTATCATGGTATGTACTCTTTTAAAAACTATATTATATTACAAATCATTTAGTGCAATAATTTAGCTAGTGGAAATTCTCATGTGTAGGAATATGTATGTATTACAAAATAAATTTGTTTCCTTGCAATGGTATTAACTATATGAACATAAAATTTATCACAAGATATTTAGTAATGGCAAATTTTCATACCTATTAAATCTACTCTTAAATTTTATAATAATGTCCACCGAAGGACTAGAATCATAACCACTTGGTACAAAACAACTTACTACGCTATTGCTATCACCAAACTACAAGCCCTTTGGTGGGTAGTGGAAGTGCATAATTGTATTCCGTCAAAGTTATTGACGCAAGCACATGCAAAAGCCGTTTACGATACAAATAAATACTTTATTTAAAACACAACTCCGTTTAAACCCTAAATGTACACAGAAAATTATTTAGTCTTCATCGTCGCCAGTTAGTTGAGGTGCATTATTATATTCTGCCAACGTTATCGATCAAAGCACATGTGAAAGATGCTTATTATTTTTTTTAATACAAATCTGCTTTAAGTTATAAAAGGTTGACTAAAAAAACATAAAATAAAAAAAGTTATTATCCTGTCATCGTCGTCATCAGATAGTCGAGTTGCGTAATTGTATTCCGCCAAAGTTACCGATCAAAACACATGCAAAAGTCGTTTTCGAAACCAATAAATACTTTATTTTGAAGACATCTATGTTTTCAACAAAATTCAGTTACCGATTGAAGTACGTGCTTTTTGATCAAAGTTATATCAGAATATTGAAAAAGTTTCTTTAAAACGTAAGTGTGTTAGAACTTTTATAAGATTTAACGTATAAAAGTTATTAATAAAAAAATAAAATTAGATGACAAAAGCAGATACTATTAATTTTTTTTAAGAGTTATGTGTCATAGATAAGCATGAAGTGCCACTTGTAAACACGATGTCTTCTAAAATAAAAAGGTAATATATAATATTTCATGTTTTCATTCTGTTCATTCAAGATTGATCAGCCAATGCTATTTGATTATATGATTAAATTATAATTGAAATATCTTCTAAAATAAAATAAAAACTAATATATAACATGTGATATTTGCATCATGTTCATTCAAGATTGATCAGCCAATGCTATTTGTTTATATGATTAAATTATAAGAGAAACTAATATCAACTAGTGGGTGAAATAAATGCGTTGCGATAGTGTGTTAAATTTGCAATGCTCAATTTTAACGATGATACGAGTCCATTGATGTAAAATTTGCCTCGAAACGGTGCTCCAAACGATGAAAACGGCGCTTCAATTCGGGTGCTTAAATTTCCAATTAACCAAAATCAAGTCACTTGAAGCACCATTTCGAAGTAAGTTTTACATCAATGGACTGGTATCATCGTTCTGATCAAAAGCCCTAAAAAATCTGTTTGTAATTTGGAAAAAAGCTTAACTCCGTTAAGTTTTTTTAACGGGGGCCATTGTAGGAAAAATATGTGAAATATGGGACTGGTGGGGAGAATATTCTGAGGTGGGGTTATTAATGACCAATAAGGTCTAGGTGAAATTATTACAGGTCAATTCCCCAAGTTATAAAGACACACAAAAAATAATAGGTCAAATGTCATAACGTGGTTTATTAAAAAAGAAATAAAAGCAAAACTTTATGGTGTAAATGGTAAGTTTAGAGACAATGAAGGTATAACTTGGCAATGATCTCTAGATCAAGTGGTGGAAGACTTGCATTTATTTTGGGAGATGCAGGTTTAACTCTCACTTGGTGCAGAGTGAGGTATTAGTGGACAATGATAGAAGACCCAAGGAAACCTAGGTTGGATCCCTTAGCCAAACGGGTTTTACCAGTAATTTCACCATCGTGCCTGCGGGTGGGTTATCGGGTTTTCCCCCAAAATTGGTGGTGGACCCGAGTTACTCCGTTTGATTTAGTGGGTGTCTCGAGAATGCTCGAGATTAGTTCTGTTGGCCGTTAAAAAAATGAAGCTATAACTTGAAAAAAAAAAGTAAAGCTTAAAGCACTTGTTATGTTTGATTTAACATAACTAATAATGTCTTTATGAGTGGTAACCGACCATGAATTTTAATAATAATAATAATAATAATAATAATAATAATAATAATAATAATAATAATAATAATAATAATAATATCAACCGAATATACATAAAAGGTAAGAAAGATATTCGTTTTAGGGTGTGTTTGTGATTGTTTTTTCAACCTGATTTTTTGATTATTGTGTTTTGAAAACGAAAAAAATAAATCTATTTTGAGTGTTTGGTAAAAAAAATTAATAAAAACTGATTTTTTACGTTTTGTAGAGATCAAAACGTGATAATCCAAAAGTAGGTCACCCCTTACTGCAGGAAAACGAAATTCCATAAAAACTGATTTTTTACGTTGTGTAGAGATCAAAACGTTAAAATATATATATTTGCCAAACACTCAAATAGTTGATTATCTGATTATTGTGATATCAAACAACATAATCAAATCCAAACACTATCTTTCTGCAGCACGTTTTGTTACAGCTAATTATCTGATTCTGATTATTCAAAACGCATAATATATTTTCAAAACTAAACCCCAAACACCCTCTTAGTTATAAAATGATGTTTAAGTCTATGTTTTTTATAATCTAAGTTGGCTCAAAAAATTTCGTTACAAAAATTATAGCCTAAAGTTTATTTTGAGTTTCATTGTTACAACTTCCAAATCAACATTTATTGTTTGGCCATAATGACATATGCATAGCTTTCATATTTAATTTAACATAAATTTCATTATTAGACTTTATCTTTTTGTCTTAAAAATTTGTATTCTCAAAACACGTTTTGATATGTTTAAATAATCTAACTTGAAGTAGATCGACTCAATCCATATATGATCCGAAACAAAACAAACTACGACACTAAAAGTCACAAGCACGCCATCAATTGAGCACTAAAGAATAATATTCGACATCTCTCTAAAAAGTGAAAAAATATTTGAGTAGACTGTGATTTAGTGGTTATTGATATATTTTATAAATTCTGATCTCTGTGGTTTAGCACTAGAATAGCCTCGATTATCAAATTAGTTTCATTCCTTGATTATCTTTCCAAATCCATTACTCGATACTCTTTTGTTAAATAGTTAATTAAAAACTCTTGTTTTTTTTTTTTACGTAATAGCAATAAGCACTAAATCATAGGGACCAAAATTTGTAAGATATAGCAATAAGAACTAAACTATAGAGACCAAAACCGCAACTTACTCAAAATATTCTAATGCGGTGATTATGCAATAATTTTGATGGTGTATAATTAATTTTCAATTTCTAAAATACATTTAGGAAACATTGTTACTTGTGTGGATGGTATAGTAGCAAATATTATTCTAAATTTAGTAGTAAATCATCCCTTATGGTACAGTAGCAAATATGATTAATCACAACCTTTGCTTTAGTTTTTGATTTGTAGGAAACGACAATCAATAGTAAGATGCATATCAATCTCATCGGATATTATCTTCTATGTTAGTTGAACACTAATTATCATTATGTCTAGCAATAGCATTGCCTCACTCGGTGCCAATAATAGTGTCTTGTCTTTTTGATAAGGTAAAAAAACAACTATTCAATTCTTTTGTTTTGTGTGCATGTACATGTACATTGTACATGCATAGGAATCTCATTTCAACCAGATTGGTTATTGAACCCACACTCTTACTAGTTAGTCTATTGATTGGACATGTTTCGAAAACAATATAGGAAATCACTTTAACTTTGATTTGAATTTATAACTTAATAAGATATAAAGCATTAAATAAGTAAATATAATTCTAAGGAGAAAAAATAAATTGTTTACACCCGATCCCATGGCGAGTTGAAGTTAGGATTCGTGAACCTGTTGTTGAACTTGAACTCGGACTATGGAGGTATGATGGAGAGGGTTTTGAAGTCGGATGATATTGTCGGTTCAACAAGGAATGCCTCCTCATAGTAGAAATGAAATGAGTTGAATAGGGTTCAAGGATGTGACGCAATTTGGCGCAATATAATTGAACGGTGGAGAGGGTACTTGTTGGTTTTACCAGAAATACCCCCACCGCCTAACATTCTTTGCACATGAGGCACGAATATGTGTCGAGACACGTTTAATACCTAACCAACTTTTCATAAGGAATGACAAAACCGCATAAACAAGTTTATGTGATGTAGAGAAGATAATCACAAGCAGTGAGAATATACCATCTTAATTATCATAATCAAAACAACGAATATAAGTGTATGTGTGTATATATATACAAACACAGTGTTGGAGTACTCATTATGAAGGAGAAGAGGAGCAGTGGCAGATCTAAATTGCTTTGGGATGAGCGGATTAGACAAGACTTGCGATAATGCGCCTTTCTAAGGACATAGTCATGATAGGACTTCATGTAGATGTAGAATTGAGGTTAATGAATTCTAAGAGGGGGTACCGATGAGTCTTAGCTTTATATGAGGCTTAGATTTTCTTACGCTCTATACAGACCTTACACGTGATTGTCTCTATGTTGTTTTATCATGCTAATCTATACTATATAATAAAAGAAATCAATTGAGTAACACATTTCATTCATTGAAGTCATCTATTTTTTAGTTTTCTTATCTCTATTTCCTACTTAACTATAATTCATATTAATTAAAATATAATTACAAAATAAAATTTAATATAAATTTAAACAATTCGTATAGGAGAGAATATAGTCTTTTGAAATATTTATTTTTTTGAACGGCCAAAAGAATCAATCTCGAGCACTCTCGGGGCACTTACTGGACCAAATGGAGTACTCCGAGAGTACCCGGGTCCACCACCAATTCCGGGGAAAACTCGGTAACCTACCCGCCCGTAGGCACGACGATGAAGTTACCGGTAAAACCCGTTTGGCTCAAGGATCCAACCCATGTTTCCATGGGTCTCCTATCATTGCCCACCAATGCCTCACTCTGCATCAAGTGGGAGTTGAACTTGCATCTCCCAAGAGAAATACAAGTCTTCCACCATTGGATCTAGAGATCATTGGCTATTGAAATATTTCTTAGATTTCAAAATTATTTATCTTGAAAGTAACAAAAGACGTACACTAAATATAAATTAATATAATGTAAAGAGTTAAATGTCATTTTAGTGCCTCTGGTTTGGGCCATGTTGGTAGTTTAGTCCAAAGGTTCTGTAATACACAGAGTTTATAAAGATATAACAAGATATAACTTTTTATTGATTGGTATATAAAATTACATGACCTCAACCCATACAATATATGAGGTTCTTAAAAATGTAACTTTTTTCATTATTTAATATATAAAATTAAATTTACTTAACCCATACAATACACGGAGTTCTTACAGATATAACTTATTTTATTATTTAATATATAAAATTACATTTATTCAACCCATGTAATAAACGAGATTTTTAGAGATATGTTGTTTTATTATTTGGTATATAAAATTACATCTATTCAACCCGTGTAATAAACGAGATTTTTAAAAATATTTTTTTTATTATTTGGTATATAAAATTACATTTATTCAACCCGTGTATTAAACGGGGTTCTAACCTAGTATAATATATATGATTTATTTATTTTAGTAAACTAAAGTAGTTAAGGGTAGAATCTATTTCATAAATGTTTATAAGGGGTAAACAAAAACATTAATCAATGTTTATTGGTTCTATACTTTTATTTTCGTGTTCAACTTTCAACTCAAATACGGTATTCACTATGTTTACATGACATTTATAAGAATCATCACCGCAATCATCACATCCATCATATATCGAGTATATCCGTTAGTTTTTTTAAAGATATAATTTTTTATTAGATTCATTCAACACATGTAATAAACGAGGTTTTTTAAAGATATAATATTTTTATTATTTACTATACAAAATTACATTTTTGCAACTCGTGTAATACATCGGGTTTTTAAAAATATAACTTTGTTTTTAATTGTGTGGTATATAAAATTAGATTTATTCAATCCGTATAATACACATAGTTTATAAAGATATAACAAGATATAACTTTTTATTGATTGATATATAAAATTACATGTGTTCAACTCATACAATACATGAGTTTCTTAAAAATGTAACTTTTTTCATTATTTAATGTATAAAATTAAATTTACTCAACCCGTACAATACACGGGGTTCTTAATGATATAATTTTTTTATTATTTAATATATAAAATTACATTTATTCAACCTATGTAATAAACGAGATTTTTAAAAATATATTGTTTTATAATTTGGTATATAAAATTACATTTATTCAACATGTGTAATAAACGAGGTTTTTTAAAAATATATTTTTTATTATTTGGTATATAAAATTATATTTATTCAACTCGTATATTACACGGGGTTATATAACTTTTATTTCTACTTTTCTACTCTTCCAACATTTGTTATGGGTAGCTACGTACGTCTATATATAGTTCTATTTGTTTATCTGTGCTTGTTTTTGAGTTGATGGTCTCTTCAAAAGCAGTCTATCTATCCCTAAATATAGAAGTAATGTTTACTTACATCCCATACTTTTGAGACTATTAATAACTTCGCTGTGAAATTTACTAGGTATGACTATTGTTATAATTTTTTAATTTAAACCTAGTGAAAACCTATAAATATAAGAAATAAACAAAAAACATAAACAAAAACATCAATTGTGGATTTATGGTGACACCTAAAATATTTATTTAACTATATACAATAACAAATTCACAAAAATAAATTATGTGGTATATAAATGGTAACATGATTCCACATTTTCAAATGAAGTGTCTATTCTAAGTTCCAAACACTCTACTCTACTCTAGTCAATAATTCCCATTTCCTTCTCAAAGTGGTTATCTTCTTTGCCCCCTTTCTACCTCATCTCATCGGGGTTTGAGTGTACTTTAACCCCAAGTTATTAGATTCCTTCTTCAACCCTTCACTAATTTCATCTCTACTACCATCATTAACTCTTGCTTCCACCAATCACAACTCATCTCTCACCTCTGATCTCACACATCCATCTTTAATGGTGTTTTTCAAGGTTGGTTTCTTGTTTTCTTTATCTTCTTGTTTCTTCTTTTTTCAACCAATTTATTTCAAGATTTTCATGGGTTTTGTCCGAAATCACGATCTGTATATGGGTTTCATGTCAAGTTTATATTTTTATATGTTGTTTTGTAATTAAACCTATTTTTCCAGATTGAAGAAATTGGGATCTGTGACGAATTTGTGACGGATTTGTGACGGGTTAGTGACGGATTAGTGACGAATTTGTGACGAATTGTTCAATGCAAGCATCAGAGGACAATAGATCCGTGATATCTAACGCGTTTTTCAGTCAATCATTGGTTGAAATCGATGAATTTTGCAACCCACAATTTCAATTTTTAGATAAATTTCATTATGGAACCAAATCGGAACCCTACTGCACACTCGAATCATCTTCTGCAAACGGGAGTTGTACCACGATGTACTACTCACCTTCCACTTTATCTTCATCACAGCAAGAATGTTTATCTAATTCACCTGATGACAGTGATTTCAGGAACAAATTGAGGCAATTGGAGACTGTGATGCTCGGAGATAATTCCGATTTCGATGAATCGGGTGTCATCGAGTTACCGGATATCGAATTCTGGCAAGAAATGGTGTCGGGTTATCCGAAACGGGACTTGAAGCAAGTCCTCATTGGGTGTGCGAAAGCGGTGTCGAATAACGACTTGTTGAACGCCCGGTTGCTGATATCGGAGCTTCGGCAAATGGTGTCGGTTGCCGGAGAGCCGATACAGCGGTTAGGGGCGTATATGTTGGAAGGACTTGTAGCTCGGCTATCGGCTTCTGGTAGCACGATCTACAAGTCCGAATACGCGTTGAACACGAACACGCATCTTTTGTACGAGATTTGCCCGTATTTTAAGTTCGGGTACATGTCGGCTAACGGGGCGATAGCCGAAGCGATGAAGTGTGAGAAACGGGTTCACATTGTTGATTTTCGTATCGGACATGGGAGTCAGTGGGTTCCGTTGATCCAAGCTTTTGCGAAGAGGCACGGTGGGCCCCCGCATATCCGGATAACGGGCCTCCACGACTCCCCTAACGGGTTGAGTAAAGAGGGTAAAAGGCTTTGTAAGGTCGCGAAAACTTACAATGTGCCTTTTGAGTTTCACACAGAAGTCGGGCTTGAAGGTGTTCGAGCCCGACCTGGTGAATCTCTAGCGGTTAATTTCGCGTTTGTGTTACACCGAATGCCGGATGAGAGTGTGAGCACTCGGAACCATAGAGACCGAGTGTTGAGGTTAGTAAAGAGCATGAGGCCCAAAATTGTAACACTAGTCGAACAGGAATCCAACACGAACACGGCCCCATTTTACCCTCGGTTCCTTGAGGCACTCGATTATTACAACGCAATGTTCGAGTCGATAGACATTACACTTCCGCGTGACCACAAAGAAAGAATAAACGTGGAGCAACATTGTTTGGCCAGAGAAGTTGTAAACATAATAGCGTGTGAAGGGAACGAACGGGTTGAGCGACATGAGCTTTTGGGAAAGTGGAAGTTGCGGTTTAGTATGGCGGGGTTTAGCCCGTGCGCGATGAGCCCGTTGGTGAACGGAACGATAAAACGGCTACTAAAGAACTATAGCGAGAGATATAGGCTTGAAGAAAGAGATGGAGCTTTGTATCTTGGGTGGATGAATAGAGATTTAGTTGCTTCTTGTGCTTGGAAATGATCAAATGTATCATGTTTTTTTGGTCCTAAATTAGAACTTAATGTAACTTAAAAAAGCAAGTTCTTAATGAATCGATGATTATATATTGATCTACGTTCGTGTTTTGATTTAGTGTTTGTTGGTCAATCAGAATTAGGTGTTAGTTAACAAAACTGTGACTAAATTGTACATGAGAGGGGTCTACTAGAACTGATAGAGTGGTGGATATATAACTTGTGCCCACAAGGTCATCTTTACATTCCTCTCCATCATTAAGTATCCATCACTCACCATTTACTTTTTTCTTTATTTACTTTTCAGCAGTTGAATGCTATATATATAGGGGACCGCTAAAATGAGAACCACCTTCAGTTGTAAGAACCGCGAAAACAACTTTCTAGCCATTAGATCAAGTAGATGGATTGATGAGATTAAAAGTATTTAAAAATAATATTAAGTATTTTTTGTCTTATTATATCTTTAATATTTTAATCCAAAAGGGTATTTAAGTAAAATTACTCTATTTTGTCTTTTTGAGTTTATTGTTTTTTTATTATTTTATTGTATTATTATATTAGATTTTTATTTTTTAAACATAGTTTTTTTATTAAGCATTTTCAAATTCAGATTTATTTACAGATTTTTACGTTTAACGTTTTACGTTTTTACGCCCGACCTTTTCACGCCCCGTTTTTTGACGCGCCGTTTTTACGCCCGGCTTTTTCATGCGTCGTTTTTTCAACGCGCCATTTTTACGTTAACGTTATTTACGTTTTACGCGCCGGTTTTTTACGTTAACGTTTTTTTATGTTTTACGCGCCGGTTTTTTACGTTAACGTTTTATACGTTTTTACGCGCCGGTTTTTTACGTTAACGTTTTTTTACGTTTTACGCGCCGGTTTTTTACGTTTTACTAAAAAAAAAATTACGGTTTACGTTTTACCTAAAACTTTTACGTTTTACAAAAAAACTTTTTACGTTTAAGTAAAACTTTTTACGTTTTACGTTAAAAAGTTTACGGTTTACGCAAAAAGGTTTTTACGCAAAAACGAACGCACCCAGAAAATCGCACACTCGGGAGGTGTCTCAGATAGTTTGCTATCATCATCGACGCCTAAAAAAAAACCCAACAAACAAAAATCAAAAGAACGAGTGGATTCATGAAAAAAATGAAGTTTTGGCTCAGATTTTCCGATAATCAGAGGCTGCAAAGTGGGGTTGCAGGTTCAAAAACCTACCCTCCACCATCCTTGCCGCGCCATCGTCAGTTTTTTTTTTGCATCATCACCGCCGATTCAATAAGGCATCAAATTCAACCGATTTAAACATTCAAAAGGAACAAGAACATCATTCAAACAGATTCAAAAAATTTCAACAGATTCAAAAGGCAACAGATTCAACAGAATCAAACCCCAGATTGAAGCAGATAAAACAAACCATCAAGAAAGTCAAACCCAGATTCAACAGAATCAACCCCGCATCAAAAACAGTTACCAAAAAAGTCCACTGATCAAAATCACCAGATAAACAAGAACACAGGCCACATAGTCCACAGAGTTCATTAGACAAAATATCAAAAGAAACCCAACAAAAACAAATTTGAAAACCCACATTCACTGACCCAACTCAAACCATCATCTCGAGCACCCACCACCTCCGACGTCGGCACTACACCACCTGCCATCGAGCACCCACCACCTCCGACATCGACACTCCACCACCGTCATCGAGCACCCACCACCTCCGACATCGGCACTCCACCACCGTCATCGAGCACCCACCAACTCCGACATCGGCACTCCACCACCGCCGGAGATAACAACACAGGTCATCAACGTCAAACCACCGTCGGAGATAACAACACATGTCCCATCGTTCACCGTCAAACCACCACCATCTAACCCTAAACTCCAAATCGGAGCTCACTACCCCAAATCGGAGCTTCGGGCGGTGGTTTTGTGACTGTTGCCCACACAAGTCTTCATCAAATCCAGAATTGGGCGGTGGTTGGGTTGTGAACGGTTGGGTGGCGGTGAATAACGGTGTGTGGTGGGGGGAGGGGGCGGAGATGAGGGTGTGTGGTGGTTGTTTTGATTTGGGTTTTTCCAAATGCAGAATCTTTCGAAGCATTTTCAAAAGAGAGAGAAATTAGAGATAAATGGAGAGTGTAGAAGATGAAACTGACAAATGAAAGAGGAGAGAGAAAGAACTTTAAATGAAGAGATGTAAGGGGATTTGACATTTGGGGTAAAAGACCAAAATAACCTTATTGTTGGCATAATCTAATTGGTTGAGAGTGGTTCTCGCGGTTCTTACAACTGGAGGTGGTTCTCATTTTAGCGGCTCCCTATATATATATATATATATATATAGGGTAGGGATATGGTAAAAAGTGTCTAAAATGTGAGAATGGTAAGAAGTGTTTTAAACCATTGGATATTTGATCTAATGGTTGAGATCAATAGGGTATAAAATGTAAATTGTGTTTTAATTAGAAGGACCTTATGTAAAATTGAAGGGCAATAGTGTCTTTTCCAATGTTTCAAATATGGTAACCGCCATCAATCTCCTAAAAACTAGCTATTCAAATTTAATTGCTAAATTATCTCGATTCTAAATTCTAAAAATAGAAAAAATATGTAACTGCTGCAAAGAAACGTATAACACTATACTTCCATCATATAACACTATACGTCTATCATATAACACTATACATCCATCATAGGCATGCTACCAGAAAAATATAACACTATATAACACTATGCATCCATCATATAACACTATATAACCAAAGAACACTATATAATACCACATAAAAAATATATAACACTATACAGCTCTAAATGGTGGTTGCACTACAGAATTAAAAATTGATGGTGTTATATAGTGTTTTTTGATGGTTGCGCTACAAAATTATATAACACTACAGAATTATATAACACCAAAAACCATATTATAACACCATATAACACCAAGTAACACTATATAACACTATATAAAAAATATATAACACTATGCAGTTCTGAATGGTTGTTGCACTACAGAATTATATAACACTACACACATTCGTAGATTAATTCCTAAAATCGAATTCCTATAATAAAGGGTGGAAGTTATTTTGGGCAGTTATCTTTAAATCAATTAATTGAAAGAAAATAGAAAATTACTAATTCACCCTTTTGGATTAATTTAGATATAGGACACTTGTCATCACCACATTATTTCTTACCCTTCTCACACTTTGGGCACTTTTTACAGGATCCTTTACCTATATATATATATATTATATATATATATATATATATATATATATAGGTAAAGAGTACTGTACAATATTGCTTATCGTACATTACGTACGCTTCAATCTCAGTCGTCAGATCATCTTCCCGCATTTTAAAATCGCATGTTGTTTTTTTTATAACAATTTCGCATGTGATACTTTTTGATGAATTCGCATGTTGTTTTTTTGTACCAATTTCGCATGTAATAATTTTGATGAAATAGCATGTTTTTTTATAACAATTTCGCATGTGATAATTTTTGATGAATTCGCATGTTTTTTTATACCAATTTCGCATGTGATAATTTTGATGAAATAGCATGTTGTTTTTTTGTAACAATTTCGCATGTGGTAATTTTGATGAAATCGCATGTTAAAAAACCAACATGCGAAATTGTTACAAAAAAACAACATGCGAATTCAATGCGGGAAGATGATCGGACGGCTGAGATTGTAGCGTACGTAATGTACGATAAGGGCATTTGTACGTTAACCTAACCCTATATATATATATATATATATATATATATATATATATAGAGAGAGAGAGAGAGAGGGATCACGTGTTACAATACTTTTCAGAATTCTGACATGTACAGTTTTTGTCAGGAAAGAGAAAGTTGATATGTTACAGATCTTTCGCCTGTTTATATAGATGTAACATCACATTTACATTTTATTTCAACAACAAATTTTGCAGGTTTTACGAAGTGTAATATTTTCGAACTTAAATGTTACGAGTTTTCAATATGTAGTGCATGTAAAAAACATGTTATATGTTTTTATAGAAAAAATAGTGTAACAAACAAAACTGTTACATGTCAGTATGTCAGATAGAAAAGTGAAAAAACAAAAAGTTGCTACACGTACTTTTAACAGTCTGTAATACATTTCGGAAAAGTTACTTTTTGTAACATGCAATTCGAAAATCAAAGCCTTATCATCCAAAACACAACACAAAACCCACAAATATGGCGTTTTAGTAATCTCCACTTTGTTATTTGTGAGTTGTGGTGTGCTTTATGGCTGAAATTGTGGTGTTTTATGACTTTGTACACTTTGTAGGAAAAATGAACTTTGTAGCCAACTCCCACCCTATATATATATATATATATATATATATATATATATATATATGTGGGAATGTTTTATGCAGAACACTAAATATTGCGAGAACACGCAGAACAAAATGAATCACGCATTTTTTCAATCCTATAAACCTAAAAAGTAAATGAAAATGTTATAAATGTAAGATTTTTTGTTTCTCACACTAGAATTTAAAACAAAAATATGAAAAATCTTCAGTTTTTAAATAACTCACACACATGTAGGTTATGTGTAGGCTAAATTACCTATATGTATATATATAGACTATGTGTAGGGAAAAATATATGTATTTTTTATGTATATAAAATACACATATAAATGTAAGAAACATAAAATTTAAGAAATATGAACCTTAAATCCCAAAATTTAGTGATTTAGAGTTGTTTCTTTTTGTTCTCGCAATAATTAGTGTTCTGTAATGATCTTTATCCTATATATATATATATATATATAAGGATCCGCTAGAAACCACCTTTTATTGCGAGAAACGAGAGAACCAATGTGAACACACCAAAAAAGTACCTAAAAATTTAAAAACACACAAAGATATTTTTTTTATAAAAAAACGCTACATTTACCGTTGCACATGTGCATGCGTATGCATATGCACATGCGCATATGCATCGTTACTGTTCAATTTTTTTTTTGTGACGAAATTTAGCGATTTTTAATAAAAATAAAAAAAATACCTTTTTAACATTTAGTTGTAGGGTTTAACTTTATGGTTTAACTTTTAGCATTTAGCTTGGGTGAGGGGGGTTAGGTTGGGAGGGGGTTGGGTTTTTTTAGGTTTTTGGGGGATTGGGGGGGGGGTGTTGTTTAGGTTTTGGGTGGTGGTGGGTAGGTTTATTTTGTTGTGTTCACATTGGTTCTCGCAATAAGAGTGGTTCTCAAAGATTAATGGGTGAATGAACTACTTCACACGAATTTAGAGGGATGGGGCGATGGGGGTATGCAATCGGTTTCACACATGGCATGAGACTAGAGGGCGTGTTTCTTACATATTACACTGGTTCCACTCACATCAGCGTCACATTAATTTTTACTTTCTATCACTTGGTGAGGGAAATGACTTTCGCTGCTCACATGGGTAAGTTTTTAAAAGAGGGTGGAGACCTTATGAGCAACTCAACACCGAAGTCTCACAACTATGAACCATGCCTAGGGGGCGGGATGATTCACGTGTGACCCCATGTTGGCCAGGCCGGATGGTCTAATGAACCGAATGTTCGGTCATACGTTCTGTAGGAGGTTCGTTTTTTATTTGATAAACAAACAAACATCAATAAACATTTTATACATTTATTAACACACTAGGGCTGTGCATGAGCCGAGCCGAGCTAGGGCAAGCTCGGGCTCGGCTCGATTATAAACCGAGTTGGCTCGGCTCGACTCGGATTTGAAACCGAGCTGAAAATCTAAGCTCGAGCTCGGCTTGGTTTGACTCAATTTTAAAAATAAAAATTAATACATAGCTCTCAAAATTCAGTATTATAAAATATTATTCAATACTTCAAAAGAACATATTCAAAATAAGTTCAACCCAATACATTACAAGCCAAAATCACGTTCAACAACGCAAAATAGGTTTTATATTTCAAGTAAATACAATATTTGTTCATTAGCACGGCAATCAACCTTTAAATATATCATAAATATCAAACTACAAGCCTAAATACATGTAAATAATAATCACTTTTTTTATAATATATTATATGTATATAAAAATAAAATATATTATAAGTAAAATAATTCGAGCTAAGCCGAGCCGAGCTACCAAGCGAGCCAAACCGAGCCAGTTTAGCTCGTCACGAGCCGAGCCGAGCCGAGCTAGGCTCACTTTCTAACCGAGCCATATCGAGCGAGCTTTTTCCGAGCTAAATCCGAGCAAGCTACGATCCGCGAGCTTTTTGGACAGCTATGTAACACACAAATAAAAAAGAAAGAAAAAGAAAAACATAATCAACAAGTCAAAGGACACACAAAACTATACACGCCTTTGTTACACTTACACACGAGCTCACTACAATGCACCAAAAAACGAAACAGAATAAGAATAAAGGTTTGACCATACAGAGAAAAAGTCAACATCAAAGTTTGATATAAAGACAGACAAGCACCCATGTGTAAGCTTATCGGAGACTTGAATGTTTTGTTGGAGTGTTTAGACGGTGCCGTCCACATTAGTCAACACCAGTGCACCAACAAGTACAACTACCCTTTCATGGTCCATTCAATGCATGCCAACTGAACAGTTTCAAGACACTATTTCATACCAATAATGTTGTTGTTTACACCACAATCGGCCCACTGGCCACATTTTTGTTCATGGGCCAGGTTGATGATCAATAGAGCATTTTCGTTTTGATTTTGTTTCGGTTTTAAAATTGGTTACATGTTGGGTTAGCAATTTACTCACGGGACTAAAGGCTGTTTGGCAACTTCTTAATGGTTAATTCTTAATGGTTAAGTGCTGAACCAGTAAGAGGTCTAAATCATTAAGTGCTGAATCAGTAAGAGGTCTGAACTATTAAGAGTCAGTATAATGCTTAACCGTTCAGAGACAAATGTCTGACCAATTAAGATTAGAGGTCTTAACCTATCAAACTTAGTATAATGCTTAATCATTCAGAGGCAAATGTCTGAGCCATTCAGACATCTTCTCGCGAAACAAACAATCTGAACCATTAAGTGCTTAACCAGTAATAGGTCTGAACCATTAAGAGTCCCATTAAGATGTAAACAAACAACCCCTAAAAGTGTATGAAAAAACCGGTTAATATGAACATAACCGATTATTAACTAAAACCATAACCGGTTTGTGACCAGTTTACTATAAAGCAATTGAAAATCATAGGTTAGAAACCGGTTTGAGGATGTTAGAACAAAAACGGGTTAGTAATCGTTTTTTTTTTTTTCTAATCGGTTTGACCTAAAATAACCAATTAAGCGGATATTACCGTTAGGACCAAAAATCTTGCCGTTTTCAAAAGGCTAAATAGTCGGGGGTATAAACAAGTATTTGGTGTATTTGTCTGATCACAACACCTATCAAGTTTCGAAAAAATGTTTCAATAGACAAATGACATCCGAGAGTGGTCAATCCTAACCTTTTGTTTGTATTGATCTTCGTAAAGAGACTTCACAGTTGTGCAAGTTCTAACAGCAGATAAGCTACAAATTTGGAAAATTTTGATTTATGCAAATTGTCAAACGGGGTGAAATTAGCTTGATGCAGGAAATGTGGCGAATTTTATGACTATTCAAACATGGTAAGGTTAAGCCTTATGGGTGGAACTTGAAAGTTGGTGGATATTTTTTTGGCTTAAGTAAAGCAATACTTATAATTCATAGAGTTAATTGCCCGGATGGTCCCTGTGATTTCACATTTTTTCACGTTTAGTCCCCACCTTTTGAAAATAGCAGGTATGCTCTCTATGGTTTGTTATTTTGTTACTCGGATAGTCCCCTGAGTAGATGTAAGTTAGTTTGGAAATAGCAGGTATGCTCCATATGGTTTGTCATTTTGTTACTCGGATAGTCTCCAGAGTAAATGTCAGGGGACTATCCGAGTAACAAAATGACAAACCATAGGGAGCATACCTGCTATTTTCAAAAGGTGGGGACTAAACGTGAAAAAACATGAAACCACAGAGACCATCCGGGCAATCAACTCTAATTCATATAATGCTTTAATAAAAAAAATATTAAACAGATACATCATATTAAAACACTCAGAGCATAAACATTAAACGGATACAACATATTAAAATCCTTCAAAGCATAACAAAACAACCTCACGAGCACAATGCAACAATGGACACCAATGGTCCAACAAAGATTAAACATAAAAAAAGAGTAAATTACAAGTTTTGTCCTTTATCTTTACACCAAATTTCAGGCGGTGTCCTTTGTCTTTAAAATTGATGAGTTTTGTACTTTATGTTTCAAAATCCTACACGTTATGTCCTTTAGCCTTAACCCAATTAGATTTTTCTGTTAAATCTGGTCATGTGACTTGCACATGAGGGTATTTTTGTCATTTCATTTTTTTCAGGGACTAACTGTGTAAATAAATTAAATACCAACCAATTAAATAACTCTCTCACCTATTTACCACCACATTCCACCATCCACCACCATCCACACCTCACCTCACCTCACCTACTGAATCCCCTTTTATTCTTATTCCATGTAAACACAAGATATAGCCCAGATTCAAAAAATCAACTATCTGGTCCATATGAAATGTTTATTCAACTACAATTATGTCTACCACACAAATCAAAAGAAACCCTAAAATTCGCTAATCAGTTGTCACTAATCATCTGTTGATGATTATCTCCAACTATTTAATGAAAGGAGAACCCACAACACTTCCAACAGTTTTAACTTTCAATAACACAATCAAATCGGAAAACTTCACTGGTCTTCTTCATCAATCATGGCTTCAATGGCTTAGGATCACCACCAACACTTCCCACCGGCAATATCCATCACATCCGCACCACCACCTCACCCCCCCACCGACCTTCTCTCCACCACCACCGCAACCACCCCTTTAATCCTCCGCCGCCGTTCTTCTATCTCCACCAACCACTTTCACCGACCTCACATCCACCCTATCCTCCACACTACCTACCCATTGTCGTTCCCTACTTAACCAGATCTGAACAGGGGTGTTAGAGATGATGATGGTTTCGAGTGTCTTTGATCATCGACGCCTGAGGGTTTGAGTTCAGATGCAGCAACAGACGATGATTGACAAGAAACATCACAGATCCAACAGATCTAGCTACGGGGATGGCAGTTTATGATGGTGGATGGACGGTGGTTGGTGGAGTCTCTTGTCTTGAAGAAGAGAGAAGACTGACGGTGTGTTCCCGAGTTAAAAATCCCTCCCCTCCCCTCCCCTCCATGTCTTTCCAAATTGGAAAGACTATTTTCAGGCAAAAAAAACCTCATTTTCCCTCCCCTCCCCCTGTTAAGTGGATCTCTGAACACCATTTTCCCTCCCCCTGTTAAGTAGAATTTAGAGAGAGAGGGGATGTTGTGAGAGTGTTTTTTGGGTACATATATTGTATTTGTTTGATTTTTCAATTAACATATTTTTTTAATTAAATGATAAAATTACAAAAGTACCCTAAAGTGATATACACATTTTCATATTTAACGTTAAAAACAAACTAAGTTAGGGCTAAAGGACAAACCATGCAACAATCTGAAACATAAAGTACAAAACTCATCAATTTTAAAGACAAAGGACACCGCCTGAAATTTGATGTAATGATAAAGGACAAAACTTGTAATTTACTCTAAAAAAATAAATGTACTAGCAACATCTATGTTGTTTTTTTGCAACAATATTTTTTCTTGTATAATAAATAAAAATGAAGTTTATTGAGTTTATTTTATATATTTAGTATTTGATGGATTTCTTTTTTAAGTTTTCAGAAACATTTTGGAATTTTTTTAAAGCATAAAAACGGTTATTTAATAAATAACATATTCAATAAATTTAATATCAGAATATTGACGAAAATAAACAGATGTAAAAATAACCTATTCAGTAAATTTAATAATCAGAATACTGACGTAAAATTAAAAAAAAATGTGTATTTATGTATATTTTTTAGGGTTAATGGATTTAAACACCCCCAACTATGACCATTTGGCCGATGGCACTCTTAACTTTCACTTTGGCCCAGACCACTCCCAACTTAACACATCGATTGTCATGGCACCCCCTCGTTAAGTATTCTCTAACCAGGTTAGTAAAATGAGCATATGTGGCAATTTTATCTGATGTGGCATGTCCTACGTGTCATACAAGAGCTTATGTGGAACACCAATGTACATAAAACACCCTTAACCCACCATTCACCTTCCTTCATCATTGCTTCAAGTCTTCTGTCTTCAACTCAACCATCACCACCACCGTATAACACCTTTCTCCACCATCACTCAACACATTACCGTAAACCCTAACAATCACCAGCACCCATATTCAAACGCCACCTATTTGCACCGTTTCAACCACCATTACACCCACATTCAAACTCCACATGATCACCACCGGTAACTGTACACCACCAACCATTTCCACCGTACACCTTCACTGCAACCACGACACCCACCACCGTACACCTCTTACTACCGCCTACCTTTAACTGCCAGTCAACCACCTCCAACACTAACCTCATCACCTTCACCAACATAACTCGGTAACTCAACCTGGACGAAATCAATCTGAAACAAATCATGAACAAGCACCTCATAGTGAGCTCGCACCTACTCCGACGTCTTACCGGGAACGGTGTCGCCGATTAACTGCCACTGGCCGATGACTTCATCCGGGTACATCACCAACACTTCTTCAAACAACTTGTCTGGATGATTTGATTTGAAGGTGTGGATTAACTGCCACTGGCCGATCGACTGCCACTGACCGATTGACTGCCACTGGCCGATTAACTGCCACCGCCGCTACTGTGGATGATTTGATTTGAAGGTGTGGATTGATTAGGGTTTGGGAATTTATGGGGTTTGGGGATTTGAGGGTTTGGGAATTTATGGGGCTTGATGATGATAAATGAATTGCTTAATGGGTTGATGAATCCATGTGGGTAATTATGGCGGTAGTGGCAGGCGATAAGGGTGGCTCCACCTCCACCACCGCTTAATGGGTTGATGAATCCATGTGGGTAAATGTTCTGCAATAGGAGGGTGTCGGAAGGGGGTATGGCCGGCTGGTTAGTCGGAGTAGAGAGGGAGAACGAGGGGTGTTGTGTGGGGGTTACATCGGAGGATGGTGGCTCACCGGCAGATGAAGGAAGGCGATGAAGGAAGGTGAATGGTGGGTTAAGGGTGTTTTATGTACATTGGTGTTCCACATAAGCTCTTGTATGACACGTAGGACATGCCACATCAGATAAAATTGCCACATATGCTCATTTTACTAACCTGGTTAGAGAATACTTAACGAGGGGGGTGCCATGACAATCGATGTGTTAAGTTGGGAGTGGTCTGGGCCAAAGTGAAAGTTGAGAGTGCCATCGGCCAAATGGCCATAGTTGGGGGTGTTTAAATCCATTAACCCTATTTTTTATTACAATATATTAAATAAAAAGTCAAGTTAAATAATAGATATGATTTTATTAATAAAGAAAATCGAACTGATTGACGTCCAAGGTAGTGGTGCACAAATCGGGTTTTCTGAATACCCGGTTCCGGGTATGGAACCGGGTTCGGGTATGATCGGGTTCTACAAAATCGGGTATTGACAATACCCGGGTCAGGTCCGGATTTTATATAAAAAATGTATACCCTATATACCCGGGTTCGGGTAGGGTTCGGGTCGGGTTTTCTAATACCCGGGTATTATAATACCCTATTTTCGGGTAGGGTTGGGTATGGATCGGGTTGGGTTCGGGTTTGGTTCGTGTATGCCTCGGGTATTCTTTTTTTTTGGATAAATCATAGAAATATAAAATGCAAAACCTTTTTATTTCATAAAACATAACATAACAGCTAAATAATCATTGAACCAGATCGAATAAGATGATGAACATAGATAGCTTCGAATAACTTGATCGTCTTCGTTTATTGTTCGTCATCAAAGACCCCTTTTATAGGGTATAGAGATACAATGTAAACCAAACAAATGATCATAATACACTTTCTAACGGCTATATATAGGGCTGCAAATGAACCGAACGAACACGAACAAGACCTTGTTCGTGTTCGTTTGTTAAAAAGTATATGTGTTCGCGAACCGTTCACTAACACTTATCGAACGAGATTTTATGTTCGTGTTCGTTTGTTAAGGAAATGAACTTGTCGTTGTTCGTTTGTTTTTGTTTGTTAATTTTAGGCAACGTACGTTGATGAACACAAATGAGCACAAACTAATGTTCATGAACACAAATAGAAACAAGCGAACACAAACAATCGTCATGAACATAATATATAGTACACTGACACTTATTAGATATTTAATTTTTTGGAATTTTTAAAGTATTTAAATAAATATAAAACTAAAAACACTAATAAACTATCGAACACAAACGAACACGCTACCGAACGTTCACGAACATAAACGAACGAATGCGACCTTTGTTCATGTTGTTCATTTAACTAAACGAACAAAATTTCTTGTTTGTGTTCGTTTGTTTAACAAACAAACGAACACAAACGAACTTCCCGCCGAACGGTTCATGAACTGTTCGCCAAACGTTTGGTTCGTTTGCAGCCCTAGCTATATAAGTACAAAACTCGAAAAAACACAAAAAAACGAAAAAACCTGAACAGGGAATTGGGAAACCCGGACCGGGTATTGAAAAAACACGGTTCCGGGTTCGGGTTGAAACCGGGTACTCGTAAAACCCGGGTTGAAAACGGGTATAAAAAAACCCGGTTCCGGGTTCGGATTTTATAACAGAAATGCATACCCAACCCCTACCATATGGGTAGGGTCGGGTTCGGGTATAAAAAAACCCGGGTTTTATAATACCCGGTTCCGGGTTTTATTTTTGGGTCCAGGTTCGGGTTTTTTGTGCACCACTAGTCCAAGGTCTCCATCTGGCTCACTCCTTTAAACTGATGACCGGGGCTGAAAATTTAGATTTTCCTCACATTCTTGGTAGGTTCATGTGGGTCTGTTTCTAATAAGCCCACTTTTATACCAACCCATTAGCGTTAAGGCTCAATAGTACTCTTATATAAAAAACTCTTAGGGGGCGTTTGTTTCGCGGAATGTGGAGGAATTGGAATTGGAATCCCTATGGGAATTGGAATTTGAATTGGAATTTGATGGATTCCTTTGAAATCCTTAGATGTGTTTGGTTGATAAATGTATTAATGGAATTAGAATTTAAAAATACCTAAAAAGACAAAATTACCCCTAGTTATAAACAATTGGTTTTAAAAACAACTATCATAGATAAAAATTCAAAAAAAATCTAAAAAATTATAAAAAATTATAAAAATCCTAAAAAATTCTAAAAATCATAAAAAATCATAAAAACTTATAAAAATTCTAAAAAATTCTAAAAAATCCAAAAAATCCAAAAAATTCAAAAGTATCAAAAAAATTAAAAAAAATCTAAAAAATAATAAAAGGGAAATTGGATTTAAATAATCCGAACTTTCACCTGTTGGCCAATAACACTCCGAACTTTCAGTTTGGCCAGCAGCACTCTCAACTTTCATCCTATTTTCCCAAAACACTCCCAGACATGCTTTCAGACATGTCTTGTTCTGTACCCTAAAATCGTTTGGGAGTGTTTTGGGAAAATAGGATGAAAGTTGAGAGTGCTGCTGGCCAAACTGAAAGTTCGGAGTGTTATTGGCCAACAGGTGAAAGTTCGGATTATTTAAATCCAATTTCCCATAATAAAAACATCAAAAAATTCTAAAAAAATCAAAAAAATTATAAAAAATAATAAAATCCTAAAAATTCAAAAAAAATCTAAAAAATAATAAAAATCGAAAAAATTCAAAAAATCAAAAAAATAATAAAAATAATAAAAAAATCTAAAAAAATAATAAAAATCGAAAAAATTCAAAAAAATCAAAAAAATAAAAAAAAATCAAAAAAAATCCAAAAAATTATAAAAAAACAAAAAAAATTCTAAAAATAATAAAAAAATCCAAAAATTCTAAAAAATCGAAAAAATTCAAAAAATCAACAAATTCAAAAATAAAATAAAATTTATTATCCATAAGAAATTCTTAAAACTATATGATTTTACATAATAAAAAAAAATCTTAAATAATCTTAACTAAAGTTATACAAAGTATTCAACCAAAATAAAATAAAAATGAACATATTGCCAAATATATAAATCATAATCATATGATACTAACCGAAAGTTCAAACGTACGATTAAAAGTTGTTTAACATACGACTAAAAGTTAACTCAAACATACAACTAGAGTTAGTTCCAAAATGTAAATACTACTTCAAATTCTTTAAACAAGTTTCTTAGCCAAACTTAGACAACATAAACCTCACCCAAGCCTCCCTTTCTTCTTCACCCAAAGTCCAAAACGTCATCACCCTATTTTGGTCACCATCATAAACAAAACCAAACATTAGATATATAAAAGACAACATCCTAAACAAAATCAAACATTATATATATAAAAAGCAACATTACAAACAAAACCTTTGCTTACGTTTGCGAGTTGCTAAACTAAGTCGGGCCATTTCCTATTTACACATTATAAACACACAATGAGTTAACATAATTAAGACAAATAACAAAAGTAACGACCTGTTCCTGTTTCAGCAAGTAATATAATTAGAAAAGTGACACTATTCTCACATATAGTCTTATCATTCACAAAACCGAGTAACGACCTGTTTCTGTTTCAGCAAGTAATATAATTAGAAAAGTGACACTATTCTCACATATAGTCTTATCATTCACAAAACCGAGTAACGACCTGTTCCTGTTTCAGCAAGTAACGAACGGACAAAACCGAGTCTGCAGTAAACTGATTCTGTTTCAGCAAGTAACGAACGGACAAAACCGAGTCTGAATTAATTTACTAATTCACGAATCAAATCTGCAAACATTTTATTTGGATTTATATTTTTCTTTGTACTTTGTTAATAAATTAATTTATTAATTCACAAGTTTTATCCTTAGGTAATAAAGTTATATAAATACTTGAATAGTAAAAAATTAATTAAAAATGTCAAAGGGTAATTTTTAACTACAAAGACAGTTTTGTTTGTTTATTAATGTTAGTGAGTTGAATAGTAAAAAATTAATTAAAAATTAATTTATTAATGCTACTCGCCACCAGTGCCCTACACACCAGGTGTTTCTTTTAATTCATTCAAACATTTTATATAGTGTTTACATGATCCAAATATTGATTATAAGTTTTAAACCAAGTGTATTTACTGTCAAAATGAAGGTATGGAGGCAGCTGGAGTTGTTATAGCAGTAGGTTGTTATAACACTACCTGCAAGGTTGGAGATATAGTGGCATATGCGGGTTTCCCTGTGTGCGCTTACGCTGAAGAACAAATACTTCCAGCAGAAAGAGTTGTACAGGTTCCGCCTTCTATCGATCCTGTTGTAGCAGCTGCCGCAATCTTTAAGGGCCAAATGGTTTCATATAATCTAATGGCCAAAAGTACCGATAATAAACAAACAATTAAATACTGAAAAAGCAAAGAGGTGTGTACAAAGAGTAAGACCCTTTCAGCTGTTTCTCTCATTTTGATGCCTATATATATAAGTGCATCAGAATTCATATGATACACATTAACGAATATAGTTACCAAACCCAAAAAGTAAAAAATAATATAGAGTAAATGGCTAGGAAGAGAAAAGTTGCCAATGATCAAGAACACACCATGAGTGATCATCCTGAAGAAAACACAGCTTGGGATGAGATGGTCAAAGACTCAGCCGTTGCAGCGGCACTAGGCGGCCCACGACGTTTTCGGAAGCGATTCGTGGGTGTTCGCCAACGGCCCTCGGGTAGGTGGGTGGCTGAAATCAAGGACACCATACAGAAAATTAGAGTATGGCTAGGCATCTTTGACACAGCTGAAGAAGCAGCTAGAGCTTATGATGAAGCTGCTTGCTTGCTAAGGGGAGCCAATACTCGAACCAACTTCTGGCCTTCAACCCAATCATCTTTAACCACACCCTCCCTTCCCTCCAAGATCACAAACCTACTTCTTCACCGGCTCAAAGCCACCCTATACGCCCTCAAAGTGATCTACGGAACCCATGACTACGAAAACTTATCTAGTTGACCCAACAAGATTCATGCCTGATAAAACATCTACCCATCTGACCCGAACCTGTTTTTGACTTGTTACCTAGCCAGACACGACCCGTCCGTTCAACCAATAGGTGTGGGCCCTAAAATCCCCCAATTCAACATTCCTCAATTGCAAATCCAAGAGGTGTTTCCTACTGCTTAACAAAACTATTTAATCACTGATTATCTAGAGTTAATCATGTCATGTCTTTTGCCAGCCCTAAATTAATCACATAAACAGTTTCAAATAAATCAAGCAAGTTTTTCACCAGTGTACAACACATAGTAGATTCGATTCATAGACCGATCAATGATCAGGATGAAACAGAAACAAATTGACGATTAATTGAAGACATTAATGTAATCGATCGAAGAAGATAATGGATATATACATGTTGTTCAAATATAATTTGACCTAAAAACACACAATCGACGAATTGAGAGTCAAGAGATCTACATACCTTAGCGGAACGAGGAGCAGGGGAGGTGAAAGCGATGTCTGGGAGCCGATCGAGATCTTCAGAGATGAAGAATGAAACCAGGAGCGATCGAGATCTCAGAGGATGAAGGAGGCTGCTGAAACCCTAGACAAAAATGGAGAGGCGAACTGGGGGTTATTTCAGTAACTTGGAAAACATTCCCGTGTTATTTCAAATTTTCCTTTGAAATTTAGAAGGAATCTGAATTCCTTTATACAAGGGATTTTATTGGAATTAAAATCCAATTCCCTTCAACTAATTTGTCTAACCAAACACACAAAGGAATGGAATTTAAATTCCAATTCCCTTGAAATCCTATGGATTCCTGTCAACCAAACAGCCCCTTATAGGATAACAGGAGTAAGCAACTCTCCCTCCACTTGAGGCTCACTCTTTCACTCTCTATTTCTTACATCTTTGCTTATATTCATATATCATGGCCGATATGGTACTGACTTGAGTGTCGGAGTGTCCTCGGAGCGATACTCCCCGGGCCCTCTAATGAAATTTCCATGTGGTTGCAGCTCAAGACTTGATATCTCGCACGAGGAACCTCACGACGACGAGAGGAGGAATCTGAACCAAACCCGCCTGGTTCAAGCTCGACTACGCCAGCTGTGAAAATTTTTGGATCCGACGTTGATTTTCCCTCACGGCGACCTCTCCACACACAAGTCACTTTTTGCGGCACCACTAAGCAATGGTGTTGTCTCGCAGTGTCCGCTGGCAACATTAGCGGATTAGCCCCTCACTCTTGATGCCAAATCATCCTAAATTTAATGTCTACTACCTTATATTCTCAGAAGGACACACCACCATGGCACCATCATGTACCACCAGGGAGGACCACAATGAAAATATGGAAAATGACATTAGCCAAGATCAAATTACTTTTGAAGTGACAAAAATGACACTGCTTGCAACACTTTCAAACAATATTACAGAATCTATATCCATCATTTCTTTCATGAAATATTTTTCCTGACACAATTGCATTTTAGAAACACACTGCCCCAAATTCGGTGCACCTTTATTAATGGAATACTTTTTTTTTTTTGAACGGCAAACAACACTTTATATATATATATAAAGAGCCAGCAAGAAACTGGGAACAAACAAAGCAAAACAACGGGAAAGAAAAGACAAACAAAAAGAAAACGAGAAAACGAACTACAACATTTCGATGAAATCAAAAAACTTCCATTTACCCCAAGCAGGCTTCTTCAAAGAAGACCGGCTACAAGCCCAAAGGAAGGACTCTTCTTTTATATGATCCACTGTAGAGGAGACAGGGATGAAGGAACCGTCGAAAACTTTTTTGTTTCTGGCGAACCAGATCTTCCAAACCGTTGCAATGGCTATCATATACACACATCTTTTCCAGCTTCTATCCCCCGGGCTATTTTTTAGATAAGAGATTAAGTCGGAAAGATTATTGATGTGAGAAGGAAACTTAACTTTGACCCAAGCCATAATGTTCCACCAAATGCATCTTGACCAGATACAGTTAACAAAAATATGATCCGGATCCTCGTCTGCAATGTCACACCGTGGACAACGGGTATCCGCAAGAGATATGCCGCGATGCACCAGGCCCACTTTTGAAGCGATTTTACCAAGCAAAGCTCTCCAAATCAAGTAATTGGCTTTCGGGGTGGCCCATGAATTCCAATCGAAAATAAAGCTGCCCGAGCCAACCCCATTTATCGCTGATTCAATATCCAAGCGGACCTGTTTGATAGAAAAACCGCCATTCGGGTCACTCCGCCACTTCCACTCATTACCCACCTCAATGATGTTTTCAGAGATAATGATTCCCAAATCATTTAAAGCCCCTTCCGCCGACCCAATATCTTTCCATGCTCCTGGAAACGACCTTTTCAATGGAATTAAATTAGCCGAATTTAAAGGCCCATTGCCTTGATGAATAGCCGCCACTACCTTCGCCCACAACTGATTCGGATTTGCCTTATACCTCCACCACCATTTTGTTAACATAGCAAGATTATAACCCTGAATGCTCCCCACTCCCATTCCCCCAGCTTTTTTGGAATTCAACAAAAGTTGCCACCTAACCCATCGGAGTTTATGCCCCCTCTCGGATTTACCCCATAAAAAATCCCTTCTAATTTTTTCGAGCTTCTTTATAACACACTTGGGTGCTGCAAAAATAGACAAAAAGTAGGACGGGAGACTACCCAGGACCGACTTGACCAAAGTCAATCGACCTGCAAAAGAGAGATACCTCGCTTTCCATTTCGATAACTTTACCGAAAATCGATCCACCACCGGTTGCCAAAATTTTGCCCTTTTCATATTCACCCCTATGGGAACGCCCAAATGAGTGAACGGGAGGGAGCCCACTTTACACCGAGCTAGGCTAGCAAAGCAAGCCACCTCCGATTCAATGGCCCCAATGCCAAAAAGGAAACTTTTCCCCCGGTTGACCTTTAGCCCAGTTACAAGGCTGGTCCACCTCAGAAGACGATTCAGAGCCAAAACATTATGAGCCGACCATTCTCCGATAAAAAGAACGTCGTCCGCATAACTTAGATGGGAGATAATCGGGCCTCCATTTGGGAGGCTGCACCCATGGAATAAACCCAGATCAATAGCCCTTTTCATGAACATACTTATAACTTCCATAGCAATGATGAACAGGAAGGGGGAAAGAGGATCTCCTTGTTTAAGCCCCCGCTTAAACTTAAACTCCTTTGACGGCGACCCATTGACTAGGACCGAACCCAAACCGGAAACAAGACAACCTTTTATCCACTTAATCCACTTCTCTGGGAAAGCCATTTTCTCCATCAAACGAAAGAGAAATTTCCAGTTAATTGTATCATAGGCTTTTTCAAAATCCACTTTATAGATGAGAAGCTTATTTTTCGATTTTTTGGCCCAAGACACCATCTCACTAACAATTAACGGGCTATCAAGAATGTTTCGGCCTCCCACGAAAGCCGACTGATTGACAGACGTAACATCATTTATAACAAGCTTGAGGCGATTAGATAGAACCTTGGCTAAGATTTTATACATAGATCCAACAAGCGAGATAGGACGGAAATTACCTAAATCTTGCGGATCCTTTATTTTTGGAATGAGTGCAACAAAAGAAGAGTTGCAACCGACGCTAATCTCACCCGACGCATGGAAAGCATTCAGGACCCCTATCACCAAGTTTTTAATCTGAACCCAAAACACTTTGAAAAACCTCAAAGAGAAGCCATCCGGCCCTGGCGCCTTCCCTCCATCACAACTGTTGATAGCCGAGAGAACCTCAGATTCCGTAAAACTATCGCAAAGCAGGGAACAATGATGTGCTGACACACAAGGCAGCCCGTAATTAGTAAAGTCTGGCCTACGTCTCATCGGTTCCGAAAACTGCTTCTTGAACCATTTCCTCACTTCCTCTTTAAGAACCACCGGGTCTGACACTAACACACCTTTGAAATAGAGGCCGTTAATTCTATTATTTGCCAACTTAACCGCTAGCGAATTATGAAAAAAAGCACTATTTTCATCCCCAAATTTAATCCATTTAATACGCGCCTTTTGCTGGAGGTCTTTACATTTGTTTAGCTCCAAACGGTTTACCTTTACACTCAGCTCCATTCGGTGTTCTTTTTCCGCAAGAGAAAGCTGACCTGCCGCGGCTTTGTTTTCCAGATTTTTGATACTCGATACCAGGTGGGATAGTTCCATATTCTCGGCTTCCCTCTTCTCCTTTCTCCATTTTTTTATTTCCGCCTTACACCGTTTAAGAAAAATTGCAAAGGCAACATCTTTTCTGTATTCCAAAATACCCTCCTTAGCAACGACCTCCACGATCTCAACTAGCCTTTTTTCCCCAATCCACGAATTGAAAAACTTGAACGGGATTGGGCCGAAATCAGGGGACCGACAAGACATAGATATAGGGCAGTGGTCAGAAAAACCTCTACTGTGTACCTCCACTTTTGCTAAAGGCCAGATATTCATAAACTGATCATTGACAAGGAACCTATCTAGCTTGCTCATTTTCACATCCAAATGGCCAGAAATGAAAGTGAATTTACCTCCGTTCATATGATACTCCAGCAGCCCCGTGTTAGAGATAAAAGCATTGAAAGACTCAGCGGAAGTACGCTCATAACGGGAATTAACTCTCTCCTCCGGCGAACGGACTTCATTGAAATCGCCTAATAACACCCAAATCCCGCTAACCGCATTAACGATACTCTCTATTTCCAACCACAGATCCCTCCTACCACTCTGGTCATTAGGGGCATGTAAATTTAGGATGTTTATTCTAGGAGCTACTCCTTGCATATGACCCGACACCAGCAGAAACCTCTGGTGTTTAAAAGCATAAACCGCTTGAAAGATGTCCGGGTTCCACATGGACACCAGACCACCCGACCTTCCAACAGATCCAACCGATTCAGACTTTAAATTAGACTTATCCCAGAACCGAGACAGAAAAAAATCCGAGAGATCGGCCTGGTGAGTTTCCTGAAGGCCAATGAAGTCTGCTTTAATCTTGCTCTTTAAGTTTCGAACCCAAAACCCTTTTCGCGAATCCGCTACCCCATTAACATTTAACGACATAAAATTCATTTGCCAACTCTTGAATCCGATTCCCCGCTGACCAGTTTTCTCACTTGATTCTCGAAACCCTCTGTCTCTATTCCCAGCCGAGCTCCGAAATTAAGGGTCTGAGTGACTTCCTCTTCAAAATTTAAATTGTCGGTCGCTTCTCTCTGCTCCATCACTATGAAATCAAGGTTCTTCTTCATAGCCCCTGTATCATTAGCACCTGCCCTAGCTTCATCTTCCACTATTCTGAGAATTTCGTCAATATTAAAGGGATCCGAATCCCCCGTTGAGTCCACCTGTTGATTTAAGTCTGGAATGTTCACAACTTGGGCCTCACCTTCCTTATTAGCCCCATTTAAATTAGACTTGGATTTCCTGTTGGGTCTTATTGTAATGTAACTGGGCCTGTTGGGCTCCTGAGGAGCAATAAAAAATTCATTTGTTCCGGGACCAATATTCTCAGACAAGTCTTCTGTCTGTATCTCTGGCTCCACCATATCACTATTCCCTATATTCAGTTGGTTTTCCCTTCCTTTGTTCTCAAAAAGGTTTATGGATGGCATTTTTAAAATAGCTTCTCTCTCCACTAAGGTAGTTCCATACGGCGTGCCTTGAGCCCCACTAAAAACCTGCTGCCTAACCTCGGGAATTGGAGACCGCGTGATGGAGTGATTTTCCATGCACGTGGATGGAGAATCTCCTCCATGATCTTTTGAATTTTCGGAAACCGAGTCGTTTCCCTCCGAATTGTCAAACTCCGACGACATCTCCGATGAGGCTGCCGCTGGTACGGCGTCTTTCAGAAATTCCGGCGTCCATTGACCAGCAATCTCCTCTACCCAGATATTTATCTTGTGTTCTTTCCAGCAGAGATTGAATTCCATTGAAATCCTCCTCCCAGAATGGACTAGAACCGCCAAACGGTCTTCCGCCATGTTGCCATTGAGAGCATCAGCCTCCGATTTTACCAGAAGCCTACCACACCGTTCGCCGATTATGTTGAAAACATGGTGATCCCAAAGGGATAACGGCACACCCAATACTTTTATCCAGGCTATTCTCTCGAATAAAGGAGGAATTCCCTCCCACACATATACTCTTGAGAACCATTTTTCCCATTCATCTACTTTTGAAGAACGAAATTCCTCCGCTTCATCCACACTACTGAAACATAGAAGAACTTTCAGGCCCCCTAGATATCTTATTTTAAAATTCTCCTCCATAATCCCAGAGAGATGACTATTCAACTCATTGAGAATATCAATCTCCTTTACCTCTCCAATGAGAGACTTTAATTCCCACTTCTTCTTTGCATCAGTATTCATGGGAGGAAGCACAATATCCAAATTATTATCCACCTTACCCCGAGGATTCACCACATTTGCATAAGACCTAGACTTGGTGTTTTGAGGTTGAACTACATACGGGTCGCCACCACTATTGCCGCCATGCCATCTGCTCGAAACAGGAACTCTACCACCCATGTTTTGTCCAGCCGTTTGAGATAGAATCCCACTATTGAGCCTAGAAAAAACGGAGACACGAGAATGGGTGTCCACCTTAGATCCGTCTCTTTTGAATTTTGCAAGGTTAACGTCGATCACAGACCCCTCTATTCTAACTTCCTTAAGCTTTTCGATCCACCACGCCGTATCCGACACATTTGAAAGTTTTATAAAACCAAACCTGTTTCCCGCTCTATCTTTCTTAGCTGGAACGAACGCGTCTTCAAGATTATCCAAATGTTCGAAAGCCTTCCAAAGGGAAAATTTATCACAAGAATCCGGTAGGTTTGAAATGAAAAAAGAAGTGGCGTTACTGAGTCTCGTTTCCCTTTTTGAAAAGATCTTTTCTTTTCTATACTCCTGCTTATTCAGTATGATATTCCAACTGTCCTCAGATCTCTTCCAAACTTTTCTGCCCATGACAAGACAAAAAAAGCGAAGACAAAGAAGCGCAGGAACAGCACCAAAAAAGCAACCAAAAAACCGAGAAGACTAAAGGACACGAAGAGAACGAGAACGGAGAACCGTCCCGAAAGGCGAATGGGAAAGGCACCAAAACAGGATAGTGAGAAAGGTACACAGGAGTATCACTCGAATGATAGTCCGCAACCTCGCACTCTATACCGGAATGGGACTCGCCGTCGAGCACTTCCGGCGGCAGTTCATGTTGAATTCATGGAATTATTATTATTATTTTTTGTTACTTAGTTGACGGGTAGCGCAAACTACCCGTTCAGGGTATGCTAGATTTGCCCCTAATCTAATACGATTAAGTCACATTATTTAATCCATTGCAACCCAAAAGGGACTCATTTAGATTTTACTGTGAAGTTGTTTTAATTTCCAAGTAGTGGCATAGTGGTTGGTTAATTTAGGGGTTGTTTGGCAACATCTGAATGGTTAAGTGCTGAATCAGTAAGACGTCTGAACCATTAAGTGCTGAACCAGTAAGAGGTCTTAACCATTCAGACTCTGTATAAATCTTACCCATTCAGAGGCAAATGTCTGAACCATTCAGACATCTGCTCGTGAAACAAACAGTCTAAATCATTAAGTGTTGAACCAGTAAGACGTCTGAACCATTAAGAGCTTTATTAAGGGGAGGAGGGGTGGTTCACTAGTGATAGTTTCTATCACTCCCACTATCCAATTCAAATCATACCATGTCAACACCCAATATTCTATCACTAGTGATAGAAATGTAATGAGGGTGGTATCACTAGTGATGGGATTCCAATGTACAAGTATTAATGCACAATGTACAAGATACTCATTCATCACCCAATATTATCAACACGTTATATATATAACTCGTTATACTCTATCACTCGTTATGGAATTGGGCGGGGCGGTGTTCCACGAGTGATACAATTGTATCACGGTATATATAGTAAGTGCCCCGTGTGGCCTAAGAGGTAAACAAACAGCCCCTTAATCTCTCTGTTATTCATATGTAAGGCTATTTAAGCCATTAGTTTCTTTGAGTTGATTATGAATGAAAATTATAGAAAGTTATCTCAAAGTCTTGTTTCTTACTATTTTCTTTTGAGCTTGATCCACTCAACGGATTATCTATCTATCAACCGATTGGTTCGTATCATCTTGTAACCCATCCAGCGGATCCCTTGGTTGGTGACAGCAGATTGCGACAACAGTTGCATTGGGCTTGAACAATGACAAAGACGGGTACAACACCTGAATGGTATTGGTAAGCCATGCACATTTTTCGGCGACAGAACAATGACAAAGGCGGGAACAACACCTGAATGGTATCGATCAGCCATGTACGTTTTTCGGCGACAGATCAAGACGGTACTCGCCTGCTAAATATCTTCAGCGATTAATTTTTATTCAATATTTTTGATAAAAAAAAACATTTTTCAACCGATATATACATTATAGTTCTTTTAATCAAATTGTGTTAAAAAAACAAATTTTAATGCCTTTATCACTTATTTTTAAAGAATAAAAAGTATTGCATCTTAATTGAACACAAATTCACAAAACTAAAAACACAAACGGCCTCAGAATTGCAGAATTAACATCAAAATCTTTGAAAAAGATCAATCAGTCCCGAAAGATGGTGTTCTTTTATACAAATTTCCTCACAGGCCAATCACAATAATATGATAAAAAAAATAAAAAAAATGTTTTTCTCACGGCCAGACCCAAGAGTTCATGGCAGAGAATCTACTCCCCAAGGCGATAGGATGTGACAACGCCGTCTCCACCAACAGGATCCGCCCAATAAAGGGCGGCTCAACCGCTGTGATCACGAAGACAGCTTGATTTTCAACGATTTAAATTTGGGTTTTACGAATATGTGTTATTTCGCCCCAATGGTTTGTAAATCGTCGGTGATAATTATTGATTGAAAAGAGAGTTTCGCTACCTAGAATTAGACAGGCGAATGTGAATTTGTGACAATCAGTAAAAAGGGTTGTAAAAAAAGGTTAAAGTTGAGGGTTTGTGTGTTTAAGCCGGGTTGATGTTTAACATTGACATATTCTAACATATTGAACCGTCCAGTACACCCAGTTAAACCGCCGGGTGCATCCAGTTGAACCACAGGATAAACCTAAATAAACCGTTTTAACCTCAATCTTGTACAGTATAAAACCGGGTTTTAAAACATTGCATATATCTAAACTAGAGGCACGGTCTGAAAACAATGGGATGTTTTAAAAACCGGTTCAAAACAGACGGTTGAACTAGTTAACCACCCGATACACCCAGTTAAATCGCTTGATACAACCCATTAAACCATTACTGAGAATATTAAAAATGTTGCATTCAAACATATTGCATCTAAATCTCAACCAAATTCATAAAACCAATAACACAGAAGGGCCTCAGAATTGCAGAATTAACATCAAAAACCTTTAAAAAACGGTAAATCAGTCCCGAAAGATGGTGTTCTTTAATACAAATTTCATCACAGGCCAATATAATAACAACACAAACACAAAACAATATTAAAAATGTTTTTCTCACGGCCAGACCCAAGAGTTCATAGCAGAGACTCTGCTCCCCAAGGCGATAGGATGTGACAACGCCGTCTCTGTCAACGGGATCCGCCCAATAAAGGGCGGCTCAATCGTTGTGATCACAGAGCCGGCTTGTTTTTCGACAATTTACATTTGGGTTTTACGAATATGTATTGTTTCGCCCCAATGGTTTGTAAATCGTCGGCGATGGATGTTGATTGAAGGAAGAGGGTTGTTACCTTGACATAAAAGTGTAGTTGAGACGAACTGGAAAAAGGGTTGTGGAAGAAGGTGGTTTAGGGTTTGAGTGTTGGGGTCTAAGATGGGTTGTGGATTTATAGGAGAAACGTATGGAGAGATGGTGATGGGGATGCGTTGTCAGCCGTCCGATGTTTTCTTAAGAAGTGATCATCTTTAGTTTTAACCCTACGAAATCTTTATAAAACACATTGGTTCAACGGTAAAAGACGCTTTCAAATTGCTCACCGCTCGTCATTTCCTTGACGTTTGATCAGAAATTGTACTGAAAATGTTTGTTCGATTTAAGGCTTGATTGTAAACGAGTCGCTCTGCTTAGTTCGGTTTGTAAATGAGCCAAGCATTAACAAAGGTCCGCTCGGCTCGGCTCGAATTATTATTATATTTTTTTAATTAGTATATATATATACCTATATAAACACGTATATACACACTATAAATCATATATATAAAGTAAAACACACACACATACATATATACATAAATATAAGTCGAACATATAGTTTTATATATACCTCTATGTTAGATTTTCGTCCACTTTATACAAGATTACAATTATATTTATACGTACTCGCCCAATCACACCAATAAAAAAATTAACATCAAATCGAAAAGTAAAATGACCACAATATTGTTATTCATAAGAAAAATATTATGCCATAAAATGTGCATGTTTTTAAAGGCATAAAAACTTGAAACACAACATTGTCACTATCTCTCTTCGCAATATTAAATCGAGCAACACAGTTGTCAAAATCGCTCGGAATATTCAGCGCTTGGAAAACGCTCGTCTGATTTGAGGCTCGGTTTTGAATGAGTCGCTCCGCTCGGTTCCGTTTGTAAACTAGCCAAGCATGAGCAAAGGACCTCTCGGTTCGGCTCGGGTCATAAACAACCCAAATGGAGACGTAGGTTCGATTTCTACTTGGACCATTTTTAAAGGACATTTTGTTGATGCATATTTTGGTGTCTGTAACTTGTCTTATTAGCGTTGTAATTTACGGTCTTTTTTGTTATCGAGTCTGTATTCGCCGTCGACCTTAGTTAGATATCCTCATATCTTTCTATTGTCCGACAAGTTTGTCTCGTTTGTTATGTAATGTTAAATGAAAATGCATGTTACATATTTGGGTTTTATGTTGTTTGTGTGTTTATGAACAGTTTGCAGCCAAACAGCTTTTGTAGCCCTCGACGAAACTCCAAGTTTCCTCGAGCACATGTATGACGAAACTCCCTTTGGTCATAACTCCCAAGTTTCGCCATGAACAGTGACGAAACTCCTAGAGTTTGGTCAACTGTGATGTTTCGTCAGGTCCAATTCAAGTTTCGTCAAGCCCAGTTGATGTTTCGTCACTTGTGGGCCTGGGCTGCCTAAATAAACACAACATAGTTTCACACTGAAACTATGAGAGCATAACCTTACTGAAAGATTACTGTCAAACTTTGTGTGTATCTGTTTGAACATTGTTCTCATCTAATCAATTGACTGTGATTCATTGGTTACTTTGTGTTTGTTTCTATATGTGTTTGGTTTGGCATCGTCACGGGGATTCCGCACTCGTGACCGTGTTTGATATAAACAAGGGTTCGGTTTCGTTAATCGATCCTCCGAGAATCGGGACCTACAAGTGGTATCAGGGCATTGGCTCTTAACCTTGTTTAAAACCAAACATAGTTGGGATTTTTTCAAGTGTTGAAACTGGTTGTTTGTGATTTTCTGAAAATCGTGTTCTTGAAAAATTGATAATTTCTGGAAAAAGCTTATTAAAATCTGCTTAGATCTTGTTTGTTTGCTAAATTTTTTTATCAAAAACCTTGTTAGTTTGCTTGTTCACGTGATAAAACCGGGTTTTTAGTGGAAGTTTTAAGCAAATTCGTGTTACGGAAAATTCTCCGATGAAAAACTTGGCCGGAAAATTCAAGTGTTCTTCAGTATTGTTCATATCTTCAAAGTGTTCTTGGGATATCTCTTGGATTTATAATTAAAAGATAAAAGTTAAAATTGATTAAAATATTGAGACCATGCTTGGTTTGGTAAGTTAGGCATGTTGTAGGTTGAAATCGGGTGTTCTGTGTCAGTCAAAAGATAAGATTTACTTTTGAAAATCTTACCAACTTTCACCAACTCATTGAGACCTTATCCCGACGAAACTAATAAGCGACGAAACCCCCTGAGTTTCGCCATAAGGAACTTCGACGAAACCCCTAGAGTTTCGTCAAAGATACTTCGACAAAACCTCTTGAGTTTTGTGGGAAGAGTTTCGTCGAGATCCTTGTCAATTTTCAACAGAGGACTTGTAAAAGTGGTTTAACAGTTTGTTTTCAAGTATTTAATCAGGTACTATCTTTCATACATCAATACATCAATAATGAGTAGTACGAGTCCATGGGATTGGAGCACGGACCCAAGACCAGGTCAAGATTAGGCCTCCGCAGCTGCGTGGTTAAGGAATGTTATGCCTCCACAATCTATAAGTGCAAGTCAATGGGCATTGGTGACGAACCAGAATCAAAGCATTCAGAATCTATTGCTCAGTGAAAGTGAAACAGGTAGCAACAACCGCCCGCCAAAGCTGAATCACATGAACGACTATCCATCATGGAAGGGTCGTTTTCACACATATGTTCTAGGGCAAAACACCGAGTTATGGACGTGTTTTACTTCGCCATACAATACAGCTCTCGAAGAAGCAGGATCAAGTGCGGCAACTTTTGCAAATATGTTAGAAGATGACAAAAAGGCATACGATTTGGAGAAGAAGGCGTTTGCTATTCTTACATAAGCACTACACAAAGAAATCTATCATCAATTCGCTTACTGTACTAGCACAAAAGCCTTATGGGATGCCTTTGTAGCAAGAGGAAAAGGGAATGCTGCGACAAGAAAGACACGCCATGATTTGTTGAAGAAAGAATTTGAGTCATTTCAATTCTTGGAAAATGAAACCCTAAATGATACGACTACTCGTTTTTATCATTTGATTAGTGAAATGTATTCTTATGCTGTTCTTGCAACTCAACAGGAAATGGTTGCACAGTTTGCTGATGCTCTACCTCCAAAGTGGAGTCCTTTCATTGAACTTTGAAAGCATACGGGCGGCTTGGATGCGGTTAGTATCTATGAGTTCGTTCAGAAGTTGGAGCATAAAAATGACGAGGAAATCCGCAAAGCTAAACGGATAGCACTTCCTCAAAACACGGAAATGTATCTAGGAGGTTTTAATCCTGCAGCTAGTTCCAGTTCCGTTCAACAACCGAAGCTATAAACGGCGTTTATGTCGAATACAAGCTCTTTTCCTTTTCCACAGTCAGCTCCACCTCCGGTTTTCGATCCAAGTGCCTATCATCCGCCAGCGCATATGATTTCTCAAGCTCATGCTTTTTCTAAACCTCAACTCGATCCGAGTGCCTGGCTACCAAAACCCCAACCTCCACCTCAAGTTTCCACTACTCAACCTCAGTTCGATTCAAGTGCTTATCTTCCACAATCCCAACCACAAGCCCAACCACAACAACAACAAGCATGCTATACTAACAACCCTCCACCCCAAAACCCCAACACAGTCATAGTTGACACTTCAAACCTTTCGAAAGTTAGCATCGAAGTAGCGAAGGAGCATATGGAACTAATCAATACAATGGTCAGTGCCTACTGCGGATTGCTCGCAGGTCAAATTGGAAACATTAATTTGACCAACGAAGATTATCAAAAAATAGACCGTGATGAAATGGAGTTGATGGATATCAAGTGGGCATTCGCAAGTGCTGTTAGAAGGGCTAAGGATTACATGAGTCGAACAGGAAGAACATCCTTGGAAAGCAAAAAGGATACGAAGTACGGTTTTGATAAAGATGCTGTTACATGCTTCAATTGCGGCGAAAAGGGTCACTTCAAACGTGAGTGTACCCGACCGAGCAGACAAGGCAATCAAAATCCTTTCCGTAATCAGACAAGTACTTCCAATGTAAATCAAGACAATCGTGAAAGAAGGATGGTAGCTGTGAACAACACCACCAACCAGAACCAGTCTGGACCTTCAAACACCACCAGAGCATTAGTTGTTCAAGCTGATGAAGGGTGTAATTGGTCTGTACAATTTGGGGATGGTGATCAAGAAGGAGGAGGAACAACATGCTATGCAAAAATCTTCAATCACATCATGCATGTTCACAAAGAAGAATTTTCTGAAAGTGATGACAGTTCGGGTTATAACGGGAGTTCTGATGAAGAAAGCCCGAATCAGGGTGGTTATAATTCGGAATCTTATGTGAAGGAAGAAGTTATTTCTAATGTTGATGATTTATTGAATGAAGCAGAGGAGTTGAAGTGTCAGAAATCAGTTCTGATCAAGAAGGCTGCTGTAGCATCTAAGGAAATGGAGAAGTTCTTCTCTGAAGACGGATCTTTTTCTTATCAAACTGCCTTTATGGAAAATGTCTCAGCCTCTACGAGTCAGGTAAAATCTGAAACTCCTGCTCCTAGTGTTTGTAATTTGTGTGAATATTTGAAGCTGGAATCCGAAAAGGTTCATAGTCATAATCAAAGTTTGGTTATTGAGCTGTCTAAGTGCAAAGAGGCAAATATGGTTTTAGCTAGAAATGAAAAGCATTTTAAATTTGTAATTGAAACCTTAAAGAAAAGTGTTTTCGAACTGACAAAAACTATCTTTAACAAACAAATTGGTATTAACAATTACATTAATATCATTGAGGAAACCAAAAAGGAGCTAGCCATTGCTAAATGCGAGCATGATGCAATCAAGCTCAAATTGGAGAGTTATTCTAACTCCCAATATGTGCTCGATCACATCATAGACGCTCAACAACTGAAAGAAAACAAGAAAGGCGTTGGGTATAAGAAGTGTTCGCCCCCTTTGAGACACAACTATACTCATATGCCTGATGAAGAAGAAATGCCATGTTTTGAACCCAGTGTGCCTCTTGGTTATGAGGAAGTTACTACTGGCTTAGGGTTCAAATCGGACAGTTCCTCTAGTACCTCATCTGATGAAATTGAAACTTCAACATCGACGCATCAAAGTGCTCCAATTATTGAGGACTATGAGTCGTCTGATGATGAATCAGATGTGAGTGATCAGGATAAATCACTTGATAAAATGAAAGGAGTAGAAATTCCAATTGAGAATTACATTCTTTGTGATCCTCCTACTCCTGCTGTTCAATCAGTTGTCAAACAAGTGATAGATCCTGTCAAAGAAGTCAAGGATGACAAGGAATCTGTGTCTGCTGTTAAGAGCAATAACGTGTTGTATACTTTGGTCGGTGATTCTAAAATTTATTCAGACAATGATTTTCCAATTAAAAACGTCAATCCATCGTCGATTGATAAAGTTTTGGAAGATAATACAAGCAAGTTTTTGGGAAAGACGATTCCTGGAGTTATTGTAACTCAATGTGATCCAATTCCAAAAGCTGAAATCGAAAAGCAATTTGGAAATAAAAAACAACCGACAAAGCAACAACCTATTGCTTCTAAGGGTAAACAACTGTAAGACCCTAACACGTATTTGACAAAAGTCGCAGCGGAAATTCGTGCCATAAAATTTCTTTCAATACAAACGTCTTGACTTACTTGAAGGTTTATTTTAAAAATATCTCTTTTACAAAACAAAACAAAAGCATAACTCCCGTTTACTAAAGTACATACTCGATTATTCCCGTACAATCTATCTTGTGACTCGGTCTTCGATCTCTATTCCTTGTGATAATCGCCTGTGATCCGTACAACCTGCACTCACCACATACATTCCTAACATTAGCACACATTATATAAACAAGATTCTTTCACGTACACTTCACATTTCGTCCTTTTCAAACTTAAAGCATTTCATCTGCTTATCCATTTCCTGGTGAGGCTTCAATAACGTACATGCATTACTTTTCATTCTCAAGGTACACCATTAATAACGTTAACACTCAACGTGTCTAAATCATGCATACATACGTACATACATACATACATACATACATACATACATACATACATACATACATACATACATACATACATACATACATACATACATACATACATACATACATACATACATACATACATACATACATACATACATACATACATATATACTTACACATCTACATACGTACATACCTTTCCTACAACTTTACATACGTGCATACACTCATACATGTCTTTATTCATACATACATACATACATACATACACAACTACATACGTACATACCCTTCCTACACCTTTACATACATGTATACACTCATACATATCTTTATACATACATACATACACATCTACATACGTACATACCTTTCCTACATCTTTACATACATGTATACACTCATACATATCTTTATACATGCATACATACACATCTACATACGTACATACCTTTCCTACATCTTTACATACATGCATACACTCGTACATATCTTTACACATACCTACATACACATCTACATACGTACATACCTTTCCTACATCTTTACATACATGTATACACTCATACATATCTTTATACATACATACATACATACACATCTACATACGCGTACAAGATCTTGCATACTTCTTACATACTCATCGTTGATTACATGGGACTTAGACTTTGATTTATAGCCCATAAACATCTAAGGATCGATCAAAATCAGGTTTAGGAAGCCTACCGTAGTCCACGGATAACAAACCGAAGCCTACGATACATGAATCAACTTAAATAACAAATTTCATGTTTTTGTACTTGGGGAGGGCGTCGGCGACGGCCCTAGGGCCCGTCGGCGACGACCCGTGGTTCTTCCCGTAGCCAAAAACCCCGTAGACAGGTAAATAACCCGTCAGCAAAAAAACTAACTTTCTAGAGCCCGTCGGCGACTACCCTTAACCCGTCGGCGACTACCTCTAGAAATGGCACTTTTCTGCAGTTCCGTTTCGTCGTCCGTACGCACTAAAACGCGCATAACTTTTGAACCGTTTACCCGTTTAACCTCCCGTTTCTTCCTACATGCTTGTAAATTCACATTCTATCATATGAACTTAAAATCCCACATCCGGATTAAGGAAATTCTTAACTTACACGCTATCGTCTTATTATTTATTTGTGATTTATTCGACCCGTTCATGCATTCATCCACATAACTTGTTTGTTTGACCCTAACTTCTTATGAACCTAATAATGTCAACATTGTATATCATACAAGATTAAGTTCTCGGATGTCTTGCATCCTCTTGACCCATTTTCGCTCAAGAGCTTATTTTGACCCGTTAAGGGTATTTGCGCATTTTAAGGTCCTTAGCTTACGAAAACCATACTTCTCGCTTTCTTGCTTTTTCAAAACATTCATTTAATCAAATAGCTTGTTTGTAATCAACTTTTAAGACCATTTGCTCGTTTTACCCATCAAGGGCGTTTTTGTCAACTTTGCTCTATCCTTAACAACAAAGGACTCCCTTGCATAAGTAACCAATCCTACTACTTAGCTACAATTCTTAATCACACATACCTTACTCGGATCAAAGCTAAGATCCGTTTAATACTTCATCGACATCATACAATTCATTCCTATTTGACCTCAATTATCATATTTAATTAAGTTGCATATAACTTTACATAAACAACTAAGAAGTGATTACGGAATCACTTACCTTATGCGTCCGTGCTCGTACCCGATCTCTTGCCTCCTCTTGGCCCGTTAACACCTCGTGCTTGAGCTCGTCTCGACGTGATTCCTATGCTTCCATTTCATCGAAATCACGCTCTTATTAGCATACTCATTTGTACATGTTAACGGTCATATCATTAGTCATTTCTAACAAACGTAACTCATATAGCCATACCCATATCCGTTTGCACTCATGTAATTCATCATGTCATCGCATTAAACACACACATAAGTCTAACATGCGCCGTATAACTTACTCTAATCTTACAATTATGACAACACGTCTAACCATTCTTCTTATACCCAGTTGACTTTTAGAAGTCAACGGTTCATTTAATTTAACTTTCGACTTATCATTATATACCCGTAACATCATAATCGACTATACGGACGACAATATATACATTTTATCATACGATTGGTGTGCGTACCACCTTTTAAGCATAACGTACAACTAATTCATGCACAATCTTCTAAATTCATACATAGTTCATCAAATCCTTCTACTAATCAACATGTGGTATTTAAAATTAAACATCAAACATATTATCATCACATTTTATTCAATTCATCTAACAACAATTCATCATTTCTTATCCAATTTCTTTAAACATTCACACATATAAACGATTTCAAACATCGATAATATGAACATATTATCATTTTCATCATATCATCAAAACCTACTTCATAACTATTTTTCTAATCACTTACAAGTGATCTAATCTTAAGTTCTTCATAATTTCTTCATGCTTTTGATGTGTGTACTACCTCCTAAGCATAGTGTACAACTAGTTCATGCATATCCTTCAAATCTCATACATAATTCAACAATTTCTTCCTTCTAATCAACATGAATCATACATGCATAAACATCAAACATACTACTATCACATTTCTTTCAATTCCTCTAACAAGAGTCCATCATACAAATCAAAATACATCAACATTCAACAAGAATTAGACATGGATGATGATTCAAATCATCATTCTCACCATAACTAATGGGTTTCACCCTTAAACATCAAATTAACCTAATTTATGCATAATCCATGTTCCAAATGATGATTCTAACACATACTCATACTCAATTTCATACATACTCGTGATTTACATCATAACCCGCTTCATGCATAATCACCAAACTAACTTTTAAGACATACCTTGCGATCCCCTTGTGAAGGTGATCATTAATCTATGCTCGGTTATGAATTTGAGCTTCGTTTGACTCCTCAATTTGATGATTATGTTAGAACTAGGGTTTGGTTCATGGGGAGTTCCCCTGATCGATCTAAAACACACACGATGTGTGTGTTGTGTGTGTGTTTGTTTTGTTTTTAAACATAACTTTCCCCTTTTTCAACTTTGGCCCCTCATGTTTATTACTTACTCATAATATTGGCAAAACTCTTGTCTTTTCATACTTCTAACCACACACTTAACTAGGTTAAATAGCCTAGTCATTTATTTCATGCTAAGTCATATGGGACATACGATAATTATAAACATTCGGGTTTTGGGGTGTTACAACAACCAGTTCAACGAGCTCAAAGGTCTAACGTTTCTAAATCAAAGTTCGAAACAAAAGGAGCTCGTTATCAAAAGAAAAGCAGTGATGTCAAATTTGTAGCATCGAAGGGTACTGATAAAATTGAGACTTTTGAAAATAAATAAAACACTGATTTTGTCCAACAAGTCAAGATTTTAAAACATAATAGTCAAAACAATTCCACTCAACATACAAACGGGTGTGATGAAAAAGCAAGTACCTCAGGTTCTACAGGTTCGACATCTGTTCGTCGATCAGATTCTCCTAAGATTGTTGAAAGGAGAACGTGTTTTAAATGTGGGGAGTTTGGACACATCATTAAAAATTGTACAAATACTCCCAAAGAGAAATTTGTTGAGAAAGCATCACCTGAAAAGGTTCACCCTCAACGTCGTCCCGTTTCACCAAAACATGATAAAAGAACTGTTAAAGAACAAGAAACGAAACAACGACGTCAAAATGTCAAAGCAGTTGAAAATGCTTTAAAATCTGAAGTCAAATCTGTTTATAGGGAACCAAGTTAATCAAAATCATTAAAACCAGAGGTTTCAAAATCTTTTCATAAAAATCAAACTGGTAAACAAAATCAAACTTGGAGACCTAAGACGAGTGAAAGTTCAGGGGGAGCTGTTGTTTTTGAAAATCATCAAGAAATCGAGATCACCTTTCATGATGCTCAGGGACGACGCAAGACCACTAAGGCTTGGGTTTCCATCCTCAACTGATCGTTGGATGATATGTGCAGGGTGTTCCAGGAGGAACTGTTAATAGTAATTGGATTGTTGACAGTGGAGCATCTAGGCACATGACAGGCGACTTACGGCTTCTGTATGATGTGAAAAATATTAGAGGAGGCTATGTCGCATTTGCTGGAGACACAGGCGGATATATCACTGGAGAGGGAATGATCTCCAATGGTGTTGTATGTTTCGATAAGATCAATTATGTTCGTCAAATTGATCACAATCTTCTGAGTGTTTCGCAAATCTGTGATAAGAAGTTCACTGTGCATTTTGATGATGCCGGTTGTTATGTGCTAAAACCTGGTTTCAAAATTCCAAAAGAATGGATTCTCTTATCGGCTCCAAGAGTTAATGATCTTTATATTCTTGACATGAGCTAAACGATTACGACATCTGCGCAAGTCACATGTTTTGTCTCGAAAGCCACAGGGAAGGAGTCTATATCTTGGCACAGACGAATGGGACACATTCACTTAAGAAAAATGAACCATTTGGTGAAGAACAATCTTGTGAATGGTGTGCCTGTGAGAAGTTTTCATCTATAAGATATATGTGTTTCGTGCCAGAAAGGGAAACAAACGAAGAAGTCTCACCCGCTTAAGAAAATCAACATTGTTAGCATGCCTCTCGAACATCTTCATATGGACCTCTTTGGACCTATGAAACACAAGACAACCTTTGGCGATGCTTATTGTCTGGTGGTTACTGATGACTACTCTAGATTTTCTTGGGTAGCTTTTATGGCACACAAGAGTGAAACTTCTGGAATCCTCAAAGATCTTCTTACTATGCTGGAAAATTTGTACACGTTGAAAGTAAAGAGGATCAGAAGCGACAATGGAACTGAGTTCAAAAACCGTGTAATGGATGAGTTTTGTACTTCTAAGGGCAATCTTCATGAATACAGTCTCGCTACACTCCACAACAAAACGGTGTTGTTGAGAGGAAGAATCGCACGATAATTGAAACTACAAGAATGATGTTGGTAGAGTAGGAGATTCATGTTCAGTTCTGGGGGGAGGCTGTGTCGACTGCTTGCTACACATTAAACAGAGTTCTCACAGTTAAGAGGCATGGCAAGACTTGTTTCGAACTTCTACAGAAAAGGAAACCAGATCTTTCTTACCTAGAACCTTTTGGCGGTCCATGTACTATGATTGAGTCGGATGGAAAGTTTGGCGCGAAAGCTATCGAGGGTTTCTTCCTTGGATATGCTACTTCAAATTTTCGTGTATGGAATTTGGCTACTAAAAAGATTGAGCTATGGAGTGAAGTAAGGGTTCAAAGGTATACAAATCCTGTTAGAGCTCCGGGTGATCCTTGGATGTTCGACTATGATGGACTATTCGACTCCTTTAATCTGCCTACCTTTGACGAAGCATCTGCAGCTGCTCGAATGCTATTTGATAGTGACAACGCTGTTGGCTCGCCATTGGTAAGACCTATTATTGTTAACCCCCAAGGTTCTAATTCGGTTAACAACACGGTCCAAAATAAGGTTTTTGAAGATGCTGCTGATTACAATGAGTCATCGGAAGATGATGAATACCATGATGCGACTGAAGACACTTCAGCTCCAGTTGCTTCTGTTCAAAGTGCTTCTGTTGAAACTCCTCATGTGCAGAATGTAGATACTGCTGAAGGGAATGCATCCACTTCTACGCCTATGCCCGGTGTGGAGTTAGTTGTTGATCTTAATATTAACAATTTGGATATCAATACTCGTGTTCCTGATTTTCCTGAAACGAGAATTCACGATACTCATCCGCAACAGAATATTATTGGAGATGTCCAACACGGTGTGCAGACGCGTAATCAGCCGAGAAACAACCAGAATGCTGGTTTATGTTCAGCCATCAGAGAATCTGGTCTTCAAAATGATTGGTCCTTCGCGTGTTACGTTTCACAAGAAGAACCGAAATCTTGGAAAGAAGCCTTAAAGGATAATTCTTGGGTTGAAGCCATGCAGGATGAACTGCAGCAATTTCAAAGGCTAGGTGTTTGGAAGCTTGTTGAAAGGCCTGAAAACTACAAGAAAATTGGCACACGTTGGGTTTACAAATGCAAGAAGGATAATCGTGGAGTAGTCATTCGAAACAAGGCGAGATTGGTTGTTCAGGGATTTTGTCAAATCGAAGGCATTGACTACAATGAAGTTTATGCACCTGTTGCACGTCTGGAAGCTATTCGGATCTTTCTAGCTTATGCTTCATTTAAAGGATTCAAAGTCTACCAGATGGACGTCAAAAGTGCTTTCTTACACGGTGTGGTTCAAGAAGAGGTGCACGTCGAACAACCTCCGGGTTTTGAAGATCCTATTCACCCCGATCGGGTTTGGTTGCTCAACAAGCTCTTTATGGTTTACATCAAGCACCTAGGGCTTGGTATGCAACCTTATCCAATTATCACCTGGAGAATGGTTTTCGTCGAGGTCTTATTGATTGCACTCTCTTTATCAAGGAACAAGATGGAGATCTTCTGCTGATGCAGGTATACGTTGATGATATAATATTTGGTTCAACTAATGATTCTTTGTGCAGGCAATTCGAGCGAGTGATGCAAGAAAAATTCGAGATGAGCGCAATGGGGGAAATGAATTTCTTCTTGGGCCTACAAGTTCAACAAACCGAGTCTGGGATATTCATCCATCAGACTAAATATGTTGGTGACATCTTGAGCCGATTCCAGATGTCTGATGCAACTCCCATTGGTACCCCACTTCCGCAGAATCACGGGATTACTCCGGATTTGTAGGGTAAAAGCATTAACTCTTCATACTATCACACTATGATCGGATCTCTAATGTATCTCACCACCTCGAGGTCTGACATCATGTATCCGACGTGCCTGCTCGCAAGATATCAAGCCAACCCGAAGGCCTCGCATCTTACAGATGTTAAAAGGATTTTTCGCTATTTGAAGGGTTGCCCGGACACCGGACTTTGGTACCCTAGGGATGATAGCTTCGACTTGATTGCATACAGTGATTCTGATTTTGGTGGTTGCAAAATTAATGGCAAATTAACAATGACTGGATGTCAATTCTTAGGAAATCGCCTGGTCACGTGGCAGTGCAAGAAGTAAACCTGTGTTGCTACATCAACTTGTGAAGCAGAATACATTGCTGCCTCTAGTTGTTGCTCCCACGTCTTGTGGATACAACAACTAATGCGCAACTACGGTTTTGAATTCCTATCTACTCCTATCTTTGTTGATAACAATGCTGCCTTACAGATCACTAGAAATCCTATGCAACATTCCAAGACAAAACACATCGAAATTAAATATCACTTCATACGTGATTGTTTTGACAAAAGATTAATCGATGTTGTTAAAGTTCACACCGATCACCAACGTGCCGACCTGTTCACAAAAGCTTTTGATAAATCATGTTTTGATTATCTACTTTTAGTCAATGGCATTAAGGTGATACCCGAGTAAAACTTCTTGGCTAATCGTTTTTGTAAATATTTTCTTTTCAAATCTCTAAAAAATTCAAAAAGATTTTCGTTTTGGTAACCTTTTAGCATTTTAGGGGGAGTAAATTCAAGAAAATACAAAAACATTTGAAAATGTCAAAAATCCAAAAAGATGTCTTTACTTTCTGTCCTTACGTTTGAAAAATTAAAAAAAATTCAAAAAGTCTTTACTTTCTGTCTTTACGTTTGAAAATTCAAAAAAAATTCAAAAAATAGAAAACCAAAAATGAGTTTCTTGGATAAAGGAAGATGATGATATTCACTGGTGTGGTCGGTCAACGTGTTCAAAATGTAAAACCAAAATTGAGAAATGATAAGTATCTCTACTAACGATGTATCGGTAGGCTCACAATCAGACTAAAATGTGCAGGATGATACAAACCTAACAGACTTCAAGTCAGGTGGGAACCATTCATTGGCATATGGTCTTGGTACCGAAATTTCGTTTGATTGATTGCCGAGGTTCTGAGATATTCGGTCTTTATGCTGCTTATCATCTGGGTATCATGGTTGTATCTTTTACCGAAAAATAACGGAGACGAAGTCTAGATCTTCCATGATACTATACATACGCGTACATATTGCATTTGACATCAATAAGTGATCAATAATCACATGTCCAAACAAAATCAGTGATAAAATATCACATCTATCCGTGTCACACCCCAACCAATGGCGGAATCATCTGAGTGGGACTTGTTCAAGATTGCAAGAGACTTCATAACACTATTTGTGACAATATTTAATTCAACCGATTTCATTTCATAGATAAATTGTCAAAAACATTACAAGGAAATCAAATAACAACATTGTTCAACATAACATAAACAAAATTGATACAACACTTTAAACCTAAACGTCTAAGTGAGTATCTAGGCATCTTTGCTATCCATTTTCATAGCATCATCAATCATCAACCTGTAACATGTTTAAAATATAATTCAATGCAAAAGCAAAGGCGAGTATACTAGTTTAAGAATAAGTATAAGTATAAAATTTTAAAACGAATCCACATGGCAAATTAGTTTATACAAGATCAACCTAACATGGCATGCAATATTTCTAGCCAATCCTCTATTTACGCAACAATGATATAATTCAACATGACCACAAGTCTACGAGTGGTGCGTTACTCCTATAGCGCTATACATGTCAAATGGAGGCTCGTGAAAGCTAATGACTAAAACATATCACATAAGTATGGTCCACGTAAGCATCAAGTATCATAACATAGTATTCATGTATAAGGATTGTTTTGTGCATTGCATAAAGAATAAGTTTAAGTGTGTTTAAATAAGATAACATGTTACACCCCAAAAAGTGGTAAACATAAAAAAGGGGTTGCGAGTATACTCACGGTTTTGCAAGTCTTCTACTTGGTAATCCCGCGAGTAAGTTGATTGATTAGGAAGTTGGAACACCAAGTCCTTCTACACAAAGGAAACATAGGTGCGTGAGTTTGGGCATTCGGAAGATTTAGGGATTTTGGGAAGTTAAAACTCAAGAATGTATATATTCGAAAGTAATCATCCTTCAACATCAAGTACTTGTTCTTGACACTATGAAACCCCAAGGGTTAATGTTTTCATAAGTAGTGTACTCATTAGAATCGTAACAAGTCTTATGTCTTGGATGATGTATTCTAATACTTTGACGAATGAACACAAGTCCACCATCAAGAGTTTGAATAGTAAATATATGTATGAGTATTATATGTATTATTTAGTCCAATAATCAAGTATGAGGTAGAAGATTAATCTTCAGTTAGGTACCTCTATAGTGTCATAGAATTCATGTAGGAGGTAGGGAGAACAAGCTTCCATTTAGGTACCTTTTATGGTTCACCACTACACTTGATGTAAAAACATACAAGGAGGGTAATGAACTAATACCAATACAAGAATAAGAAACATCTACACTATGAGAAATCATCAAGAGATGTGGGGATTTTATGTTGGACAACCCAAGTTAGTCCACAATCACACCTTCATCAAGCTTGAAGCTTGAACACCACTTGTGGGTCAAAAACCCTAAACCAAACAGAAAGTATTTGAGGATTAACCTCTAATTTTGTATGTCTCAGCCCCATTTTTAAGCTTAACTAACCATGGGAGAGGTTATAAGCATAAGGACGTGGGTTTGAGTGAGTTAAACTCAAGTTTGCACAAGTATAAACAATGTTTAGTAAAGATGAATGAAAACAGTGAACTTTGGAGCCTATTTGTTGGAGTTCCAGGGCCTTATTCTCTTTGAAATACCCATGTAATCAAATATAAGGTCAAGCCAAGCGTTCTGGAAAAAGAATGAGCTAAAACGGATGAGAAATGAAGAAGTTATAACCACTTTAGTGGAGCTTGGTACTTTTGCTCGAACCTGCACTTTCAGCTACGAATTTGAGAGTTTGAGAGAGTTATGGGAATGTTTCTAAAGTGCAAATGGCTTGGACAAGTGTGGGTTTATATAGGGATTGAGTTAGGGTTGAGTTAGATGTGAATTTAATCCCAAAAACCCGCTTAGAAACTCAAAATCATGCAAATCCCGCTCAAAATCGCGTAAAGGAAACATTCTGATGGTTCTGGCACTTGGCTCGCGGCCAGCGTAACCCACAGGGTTAGCTTATGCGGCCGGTATGAGGGTGTGGCCTGAAGTTTCATAAAATTGCATTTAGGCCCCTCTAGTTTGCTATTTAGGGCTTTTAGGGTGTTTTAAGGGCCATTTTCGCCAATTAAGCATAGTTTAAGGCCAAATAAAGTATGAGGAACATAATTCAAGTATAATTAAGCGTATAAAGGTCGTATTTAAATATCGTTTACGTTCAGAACACGTTTTATGCATAAGTTTCACATATTTGCAAGTTTAGCACATAGTTTCCAAGAATTACGAATAAGCATCAATTGTTCCACGAAATCGAATGTATGAGCATGTATAAAGTATGTACAACATAAATTGAACAAAATACGAGTTTCATTAATGATCCAAGTCTTGGATTTTACAACGGTTACAAAGAAAGAACGATTACAAGAACACAAGACTTCCAAAAATAGAAATACAAACAAGACTTTCTATTTATGGAAAGTATGAAGTAGCAGGGCGTTACAATCCGGGAGTCAAGTTCGTCTCTTTGCTGTATGTTGTACTGACCTGTTCACGGACTTGCTCATGTGCCCTCATGCATATGAAAATCAAGTTCCTCATCAATAAGTGATTCTATCACATAAGGCTTGTTTTCAAATAAAAAATAAGTGAGTGTCTCACATTCTTTTATACGATCATACAGATGATAAACGGTATACTCACCGGTAAGATGAACTCTCGTGCATACCTTGATACGGGAATGTGTCGTGAGTGGATGAACATCGACTTGTAAGTATAACTCTTACCGTAAATAGTATCTCCTCATGATGATTAAATCTGATCAGTTTGAGCTTAAGTGAACAACAATACCGATAATCGAGGTAGTATACTTATCCAGAGCTTTAAACATAACAAAAAAAAATCATGTTGACTAAGACCGTCTGGCATGATTCCTTTTCCTTGAAATTTGCAAAAAGATTGCTCTTGTACAACCGTCTATTGCTTTTTATAGCTTGTCGATTAGTTTACCGCACTTTAAATTCAGTTTTAGTGTAATTTGTAAAGTTCATTTTTGATTAGCCGAAGTTGTAACTTGGTGTTTTCTACCGAAATCGTGAAACCTACTTCATAAAATGCCCTTGCTTTTGGTAAACTCAATCAAAATGAAAATCTTTTCAAATTAACAAAATCTGTTCAAGTGTGCAAAATTTCAAATTTCAAAGACTTAGTGAATTTTGAGAAAAAGGTGTCGACGAAACCCCTAAAATTTGACAAAAGTCCATGGTCAAGGTCAACTATGGTCTGTCTTGGTCAAAATTTGAAATGTTCACGGCGAAACCCCATGTTTCGTCGAAGTCATGGCGAAACTCCCTTGGGCTTATCTTACTTTCTTCATGGGCTTACTGTTCAAGCCCAATGAAGCCCAACAACAAGTTTCGTCGAGCCCACATTAAGTTTCGTCGAAGTCTAAGTTTCGTCGAGGTCAAGGTATTTAATGGGTCCCAGTGTTCATTGAAATCACTTTTTCAAACCCACTTCACTGTGTATCTTCTCCAACACTCCAACCTTCATACCCTTTCACCAACTCTCAAAACTGTTTATCAAAATTTTCAAACATTTAAGGTATACAAAATGCTTATCTTCATGATTTGAGTCTTTGGAAACCTTGTATGTTTGTCGATTGTTCGAGAAACCCTCTAAAACCCCATTCTTGGTTGATTTTTGCATTTGAATCTCTGTTCCTTGTTCTTTGTTATTGATAAAACTGATAGAACTAGGATGTTTATGTTGATTTGAACTTTGATTTGGGTTGGGTTTCATATAAAAAAAACAGAGGATTGGGTTAGTGTTGTTTGTTTAAACTGTTTTGGGTGTTTTTCCGGTCAAAACTCATGCCGGTTAAACTACTGGTTGTTTTGGTTTGTTTGGGAGTTTAACGAAGTGTCAATCTTGTGATTGTGTTCATCGTTTAAACAATAGACGACGAAACCCCTTAATTTTGAAAACCCCCCAATTGTGATGAAACCCTAACTGTTGACGAAACCCCATGACGACGAAACCTAAGTTTCTTCAAACTGTTGACGACAAAACCCCTGTGACGAAACCCCTTTGAACAATGGAACAACTTTCGTCGAAATACTGTCGATGAAACTCCACTGGTCAACGGTCAACATTGACTTTGTTTGACCAAGGATGTTTCGTCGTAAAGAAGAGAGTTTCGTCGCAGTAATGAAGTTTCGTCGTCCCATACTTAGAAAATTTTCATGTTTGGTGCTCTTTCACAGTAGATGTGCATATGAATGTATACACACAAGTCTAATGCATATGTTATATCATTTTAACTTATTATGGATATTTTACACATGCAGATGGCACCGAAAGAGAGAAAACGTAAGCCCGCGACGAAGAAAGAAAACAAAACAGAAGAAGTGATGTCCGAGAAGCATCACAATATGATTGCCTATCTGGATCCCGAAGGAAAGATCAGTGAATTGAAAGAAATCACACAGTGGATTAGGGAGTCGCGGATAAATAAAGCTGTCACCTTTTCAACTCCAGTTTACAAATCGCTCGTTAAAGCTTTCTGGAATTCTGCAAGCGTTGTGCAAGTTGATGGAACTGAAGTTATTCAAGGGCAAGTGAATGATCTGAACGTGACTGTCTCACCGAAAATCTTGAACACTATTTTAGAGCTGCAAGACGACCCGAATGATCCGTCCACTATTCCAATCACGTGTACCCGTGGCTGTTTGCTAAGGATGAAGTGTATTGGTGACATCTTCAGTTCTGAAATCAACAAGGGAGATTTGCCGATGCGTTACAAGTTTCTTTTGCACGTACTTATTCAATGTATCAGCAACAGACGTGCAGGATATGACATGGCAAGCAACGACCTTGTAGAACTCATGGTGGCATTGGTGTTTAACAAACCGTTTAGCATCTCAAAGTATATCTTTGCCAACATGAAGGAGAACATGACGAGAACTGGTGGTAGAACTACTGGGAATAAATTCTGGATGTATCCTCGTTTTCTACAGATGATCATGAATGTTCAGCATCCTAATCTTCCAAAAGCCGACGACGACATCCTGAAGATAGAATCTATGATTGAGCAATATTTAAGGATATTCAGGAGCCTTGCAGCAAAGAGATACAAAGAAAGCAAGCCGCCTAGGAAATTGATCGGTGCTCTTGGCAAACCAGACTACATCGCTCCAGCAGATGACAAATGGCGTCATAATGACAGCCAATCTGATGATGAAGAGCAGGAGTTAAAGAAAATGATGGATGAAAAGTTTGGTCGAAAGGATTCTGATTCGTCTGATAGTGACAGTGATGGTGGTGATGCAGGTGTCGTTGGTGCATCTACTGTTGGTGCATCGTCTGCTGGTGCAGCTGGTGGTACATCAGCTGGTGATGACGAGGAGGATACTGAATCGGACGACAATCCACCTGAGCCAGGGTATGAAGTTGTCACGGCCCCAGCCCCGGTTTGACCCGGTCCGGAGCCGCGGGACAGGAACCCTTGGTATTTAATTTATGCGACATCAGAAGATTTTGACAGGATCTTTTAAAACTGGAAATGCCCGATTATTTTATTTCATAATTCGGGATAAACCCTGTAATTTACAATAGAGGAATTTTACTAGGAAATTCCCTGATTTATTAAAATATGTTTATTCATTTTAACTGAGCCACCTCGTCAAACTTGTTAGTGCTCCGTAGCACGTTTTCCTTGATTTACAGCAGGTCGCCTGAAACATGTTTTTAAAATATTTTGTCAGCGGGGAAATACTGGTGAATCATTCATTTTGATAAATTGACACATAGTTATAAATTACAGCATAAGAACGATTACAATGGCTTTTATCTTATTTTTATCTGGCGCCTTGTCACCCGTGTGACGATGGTCATACCACTATTGGGTCCTTCCCCAAGTAGTGACGTTTATCACGGTGAGGATTTATTAGCCTAACCCGTGAGAAATTAGTAATGTGCACAATACCCCACTAGCCAGTGATTTAAGATAACCACGACTTAATCCCTGTAATTATAACTTTGAAAATAGTTTGAGGTATTGTAAAATAATTTTAATAAAAGGGAATGACTCACATTGCAGATTTAATACGAGCAGAGTCTAGCTTACTGATTAGCCTTGTTAACCTAATTTAAATAACAATGCACATGAAAACTAGGTTAGTAACTTTAATCCAACTTTTTACGACAACTCACGAGATCAAAACCTTCACAACGAATGACAAAGTACGATACTTAAACATCCATCGAATTCACGACGAATGACAAAGTATAACCCGAGTTTGAGCAGCACTTAAACATTCATTGGATTGGTTTCTATCGATCAGACATTAAATCGTAGCAGAGATTGAGTTATTACCCTGTTATAGCGGCAGCGTTTCATGATTGTGTGTGTTTTAGGACTGTTTCTACAATATCTCAGCGTACGTATTGAATTTCTACGTCGAACCAACGTAGTAAATCATGTCCCACACCCCACTATTTATACTGGAAAAACAGCCCCCTAGCGTGGCGCGAGGGGCTGTCGCGTGGCGCGAGGGGTGCCACCCTACCATAGGGTAGCCCCGTGTCCCAGTAGCTCAGGTGATTTGGCCATTCATGCAAATTCGTTTTACACGTAAAACTGTTTTGATATTATCAACTAGGGTTTACCCCCCCCCCCCCTGAGTTTTAGGGGCCCTGATCCTGATTCCGATTGTTCTGAAAATTTTAGGGTTTATGCAGGATCACTTGGGGGTCTTAATTAGGGTTTCCTATTGGATAAAATAATATGAGAAATGGAAATTTTAATGAGAGTTGTTACATCCTCCCCACCTTAATAAAAAATCTCGTCCTCGAGATTTACTTGAATAAATGAGGATATTTCCGTTTCATCTCTGATTCCAGCTCCCAGGTGTATTCGGGTCATCTCTTTGATTCCCATTTGACTTTCACAAGTACTAGTCGTTTATGCTTGAGAAACTTGATCTTTCTGTCTTCTATCTACAGTGGTTTCTCCTCAAATTTTAGCTTCTCATTTACCTTTATATCTTGAAGAGGTACTACCAGGGATTCGTCAGATAGACATTTCTTGAGATTGGATACATGAAACACATCATGTACTCCAGCTAGTTCTTCTGGTAGTTGTAAGCGATAGGCAACTGGTCCTATACGTTGGATTACTGGGAATGGTCCTACGTACCCTGGACTTAGCTTTCCTTTTTTACCAAATCGAACTACTCCTTTCCAAGGAGAAACTTTCAAAAGTACCTTATCTCCGACTTGAAATTCCAGTGGCTTGCGTCGATTGTCGGTAGTTTCTTGTACTATTTCAGGACCTGATAATTGACTTTCTCCTATTTCTGCCCAACAAACTGGAGTTCTGCACTTTCGTCCATATAATGCTTCGAATGGGGCAGCTTCGATACTTGAATGATAACTATTGTTATAGGAGAATTCAATTAAGAGTAAATGGTTGTCCCAGTTTCCACCAAAATCTATTACACATGCCCTAAGCATGTCTTCCAAAGTTTGGATCGTCCTTTCACTTTGTCCGTCTGTTTGAGGATGATATGCAGTACTTAGATTTAGTCGAGTTCCCATAGCATCTTGGAAACTTGTCCAGAAGTGGGAAGTGAAACGACTATCCCTATCTGATACGATGGAGAGTGGAACTCCATGTAAGGATACGACTGCATCTACATACAATATGGCTAACCTTTCCATACTAAAGGTTTCCTTCATGGGTAGAAAATGAGCTGATTTGGTTAATCGATCCACAATTACCCAAATTGCATCATTACCTTTTCTGGTTTTGGGTAACTTTGTAACAAATTCCATTGTTATGAGCTCCCATTTCCATACAGGCATTTCTAATTGTTGTAGTAGTCTCAAAGGTTTCTGGTGTTCTGCCTTAACTTGTGAACAAGTAAGACACTTAGAAACATATCTAGCTATGTCCTTTTTCATTCCTATCCACCAGAAGTTATTTCTTAAATCTTGATACATCTTGTTGTTGCCATGATGCATGGTATACCTAGATTTATGAGCTTCTTCTAGAATCTTATTTCTTAATTCTCCTTGTTTAGGTACCCAAATCCTTTTCTTATGGAATCTCCAAATTCCATCATTTCCTTGCTCTAATTCTTTTATTCTTCCTTTCATTCCTTCAGCAACGTCCTCGATTGCTGTTTCTTGAACATTCCTTAATTGTTCCATTAAATCCAATTGCAGATTTATTCTAAGAGCACGAACTCGTCGTTGTTTCTCATGATACTTACGACTTAAGGCATCTGCAACTACGTTTGCTTTTCCTTCGTGATATTGAATATCACAATCGTAGTCACTTAGGATTTCCATCCATCTTCTTTGCCTCATATTTAATTCTTTTTGCCCAAATATATATCTTAAGCTTTTATGATATGTATAGACAGTAAACTTACTTTCATACAGATAATGTCTCCAAATTTTAAGGGCAAAAATTATGGCTCCTAACTCTAAATCATGAGTCGTATAATTTTCCTCGTGCGTTTTCAATTGCCTTGACGCATACGCAATTACCTTCTTGCGTTGCATAAGCACACATCCTAATCCTAGTTTTGAAGCATCACAGTATACTTCAAAACCTTCTGTTCCTTTCGGTAAAGCTAAGATTGGAGCATTTGTTAACTTATGCTTTAAAATCTTAAAAGCTTCTTCTTGCTTAGGTCCCCATTCAAACTTAACTGCTTTACATGTTAGCTTAGTTAAGGGTACAACTATTTTAGAAAAATCCTTAATAAACCGTCTATAATATCCGGCTAAACCTATAAAGCTTCTAATTTCCAGTGCTGATTGTGGAACCTTCCATTTGGTGATTGCTTCTATTTTAGCAGGATCTACGTGAATACCTTCATGATTCATCATGTGTCCTAAAAATTGCACTTCTTGTAGCCAAAATTCACACTTCGAGAATTTGGCATAAAGCTTTTCCTTTCCTAACAAAGTTAAGAGTGCATGTAAGTGCTGACAGTGTTCCTCCTGACTTTTGGAATAAATAAGTATATCGTCGATGAAGACAATTACAAATTTATCTAAATATGGTTTACAGATCCGATTCATCATGTCCATGAATGCCGCAGGTGCATTTGTTAGTTCGAAGGGCATGACTGTAAACTCGTAATGACCATACCTAGTTCTGAAAGCAGTTTTAGGTATGTCTTCTTCTTGTACCTTCAATTGATGGTATCCGGAGCGCAAATCTATCTTAGAAAAGTATCTAGCTCATTGAAGTTGATAAAAAAAGATCATCAATCCTAGGTAATGGGTATCGATTTTTAATTGTAACCTTATTTAATTCCCTATAATCGATACACATTCGCATCGAACCGTCCTTTTTCTTTACGAACAACACTGGTTCTCCCCAAGGGGATGAACTAGGTTGTATGAATCCTTTACTTAACAATTCATCTAATTGTTTCTTTAGTTCTAGCATTTCTGTGGGTGCTAACCGATAAGGTGATTTGGCTATCGGTGTAGTTCCAGGAATTAGATGAATTCTAAATTCTACTTCCCTATCCGGTGGTAATCCAGGTAGTTCTTCTGGGAATACCTCTGGGTATTCTGATACTACTGGAATTTCTTTGAGTTCCTTACCCTTAATGTTAATGATTACTGAAATCATATACACTATTCCTTGCTTTCGTTCATAACTAGCAACTTTCATTACTGAAATTAATTTTAGGGGTTTTCGTGGTTTATCTCCTGTAATCACCACTAATTCTCCTGTGGGTGTATGAATTTCTATGGAATTCTTATCACAAAGAATTCGAGCATGGTTGGCTACTAACCAATCCATTCCTAACACAACATCGAACCCATCTAAATTCATTGGTAATACGTTTGCATGAAATTTATGACCTGAAAGTTCTATATTTTCTTCTTGCACAACCTTATTTATTTTAACTGGATTTCCATCTGTCGTTTCGACTGTAAAAATCTGCTTAAGATTGGTTAAAGGTAAGTTAAGAGCTTGGCAGAATGAAGTATTTATAAAACTTTGGTTTGCACTAGAGTCAAATAATACTTTTGCATAAACATTGTGAACTAGGAACGTACCAGCTATTACATCAGGAATTAATTCGGCTTCCTGCGTAGTTAACTGGAAGGCTCTTACGTTCTTCTTTGTAGCTCCTTCTGCAGGTTTGGCTTTGTTATCAACTGGTTTGACCAGTTTTGGGCAGTCTGGCCTAAAGTGTCCAGCTTCTCCACAATTGTAGCAGACTGTTGCTTTCTTCTTCCTACACTCTTCTTCTTGATGCCCTGGAATTTTGCAGAAATTGCAATACCCTTTGCATCTTCCCAAATGTTTTCTTTTGCAGGTATTGCAAAATGGAGCAATGGGAGATTGCCTAGTCCCCCTTCTCTTGAAATTGCTACTATTACCCACACGGAATCCTTGGGTAATCTTTTGGGTTACTTCCTTTTTCCGATTTTCTTCTCTTGTGCGTACCAGCTCGTCAGTTAGGGTGTTAGCTAATTCCACAACATCGTCAATAGTGCGAGGTCTCGCAGCTTTAACGATATTACGGATTTCGCCAATCAATCCCTAAATATAGCGAGAAATGAGTATCGGTTCTGGTGAAGCCAGCGTTGGTACCACTCTTTCATATTCGAAGAATGTCGAAGTATACCCTCGACAATCTACACCCATCATCCGATGATTCAGGAATTTATTTGCCATTTGTTCCTTTTCATATTCAGGACAAAATTTTCTTCCCATTAGCTGCTTAAATTCTTCCCAATTCATGGCATAGGCCATAGTTCTTCCTTTGGCTTGAAGTACCGTATTCCACCATTCTAGCGCCCCTTCTTTAAAAAGATGCGACGCATACATGACCTTGTCTTCCTCCGCACATTTACTTATCATAATTACTGCTTCGGTTTTCTCCAACCAACGTAGTGCAGCAGTTGCCCCTTCATTGCCTGCAAATTCAGCCGGTTTACAGGCAAGAAACTCCTTGTAAGTGCAACCGGGCGTTGCAGCTTTCATTTTCTTAAGGAGTGGAGTTTGCAACCCGTCATTGTCATTATTAATATGGTTGCCGCCTTCGTTTATACTATTACTAAAATTGTCGCCTTGTGTGCGTTTGCTATGAATAATTTGTTGAGATTCAACAGGTTTCTGAGCAGCAGCCAATATTGCTGGAATAGCATTGGCTATTCCTTGAGTAACGATATTCTCGATATCTTGCCTAGTCATAAATTGATCTCCCTGATTTTGCTCAGATTGATTAACTTCATTAACTGGTTCATTATTAGCAGGTTCCATCTGGTAATTATGTAACGCCCCAAAATCCGAATGTTTATATTTGTCGTATGTTCATATAGGAAATGCCACGAAATAAATAACTAGGCTATTTAACCTAGTTAAGGGTATGGTCAAAAGTATTAAATGACAAAAGTTGTGCCAATTATATTTAAATGGCGAACATGAGGGGCTAATTTGTAAACATGAGAAACTCATGTTTTATAAAACAAAACAATACACACAAACACACATATTTCGTGTGTTCTGGAACGACCAGGAAGGGCTCCAAAGGAGCCAAACCCTAGTTCTTCAAAAAGCTTCGAATCAAAGGATGAATCAAGGCTTAAACTCGTGAATGAACTTGGATTAATGATCACCATCACAAGGGGATCATAAGGTATGTCTTAAAAGTTAGATTGGTGATCATGTGGGAAGTGGGTTATGTTCTAATCCGTAAGTTAATATGAAATTGATGATGTATAAGGGTTAGAATCATCATATCGAACATAGGTTATGTATGGTTTGTGTTAATTTGATGATTAGAGGTGAAACCCATTAGTCATGGTGATGATGATGACTTAATCACCATCTATGTCCAATTCTTGTTGAAAGATTGTTGTATTATGTGGATATGATGAATTGTTGTTAGATGAATTGAATAAAATATGATGCTAATATGTTTGATGTTTATGTGTAAATGATGCATGTTAAGTAGTAGGAGGAATTGGGGGAATTATGTATGAGATTAGAAGAATATGCATAAATTAGTTGTACGTTATGCTTAAAAGGTGGTACGCACACCAATCGTATGATAAAAATGTATATGGTGTCTTCCGTATAGTCGATTATGATGTTACGAGTATATGATGATAAGTCGATAGTTAAATATGGTTAATAGTGACTCTTGAAAGTCAACTTAGTATAAGAAACATGATTTGACTCGTTGTTATAAAGGTAAGATTATAGGAAGTCGTATGGTACATGTTATAGCAATACGTGTTAAATGTAATGACATGATGAACTACATGAGTGCAAACGGATATGGATATGACTATATGGGTTATGCTTGTTAGAAACGACTAATGATATGATCGTCAACATGTACAAATGAATATGCTAATAAGAATGTGATTTCGATGACATGGAAGTATAGGAATCATGTCGAGACGGAATCAAGCACGGAAGGCTAATGGGTCAAGAAGTGGCGAGGAAACGAATATGAACACAGATGCATGAGGTAAGTGATTTCTGTAATCACTTCTTAGTTTGGTTAAGTAATATGGTGTTTTAATTAACTAAACATGATGTTTAAGGTCAAATATGTGTTGTAGTCTTTCGTCGTAAATGATGGGATTAAAGTTGACCAAAATGCCCTTGATGGGTATTTTGGGCAAACGATCTTAAAAGTAGCTTAGAAACAAGTTATTCGATTAGGGTAATGTTTTGGTCAAGTATGAAAGTGGGGAGTATGGTTTTGTTAGTCATAGACCATTTAATGCGCGAATACCCTTAACGGGTCAAAATAAGCATATGAACGATAATGGGTTAAGAGGATGCAAGACATCCAAGAATTTAATCTTTTGTGATAGACGTCATTGATTTTATTAGGTTCATAAGAAGTTATGGTCAAACAAACGAGTTATGTTGATAAATGCATGAACGGGTCAAGTTTTTGGTAAAAGGGTAGTAAGCCGAAGGCTTGAAGGTCCTAAATTTCGGTAGCCCAAATATTGGATTTTCACTCCATGTGATGGAGAATTAAATTACGGTCGCGTAGGAAAAAGAATCGGGTAAAACGGATCAAAAACGAGAAAGTTATGCTCGTTTCCGTGAAATCGAGTCGTGCTGAGAATCATACAGCACCAGCTGCAACATTCTGTCAAAACTAGGCAGTGGCGTAGCGCGACTGGGAAGGCCCCAGGCAGTAGCGCTACGCGACGGTGGTCAGTTTCGCGAAAATCGTTTATTTTAACTGTTGATGCATTGCGAACCCGTCTGGACCGTTTTTAAACGCGTATAAGCTAAGAATGATTAGTTTATTCCTTGTTTTAGGGAAAGTAGATACGTATGAAGGTATGTATGTATGTATGTATGAATATAAGTGGTATGAATGAATGAATGTATGTGTGTATGTATGCAAGTAGGTATATATGAGCGTATACACGTATGTAGGCATGCGTGAAGATAAGGAATGTATATATGCATGTAGGTAGTATGTGTACGTATATATGTATATCCAAGTGAGTATGTACGAATGTGTGCACATATGTAGGGTTGTGTGAAAGCATGTGATAGGTATGAATGTAGACATGTATGCATGTATGTAGGTAGGTATGCACGTATGTAGGCACGTACGTATGAATGTAGGTACGTAGGTTTGTAAGTAGTTATGTGTGAACGGATGCATATATGTAAGTGTGTATGAAAGTATATATGCATGTATTCAAAGAAATTGAGTATTGACGATAATAATAGCGTGCCTTGTGAACGAAGTGTAGCGCAGGTACAACGAGAAAGTCTCACCACGGATTGTATAATCAGATGGAAAGCTGGGATGTAAAGAGTTAACGGAACGAAAAGTAAACGTGAACAAATCTTGTATGTTTATAATGCGTACTAATGTTATGAATTTTATGTGGTGAGCGCAGGTAGTACGAGTCATGAGGACCATCAAGGCATAGAGATCGAGGATTGAGTCACTGGTGAGATTGTACGGGAACGTTGATGTACATAATGTAGTAAACATATGCTATGTTTTTACTTAGTAAATAAGCCGATTGATGGATTTATGTGAAAGAGTTATGTTAAGGTTAAATTTTAAGTAAGTTAAGGTATTTATAATGAAAGAAATTTTATAACACGAATTTCCGCTGCGACTTTTGGTCAAACATGAATTAGGGTCTAACAAGTTGGTATCAGAGCCCTGGTTTGAGAGAATTAAGTACGAGAGGATAGGTACTTGAACTCAAACCTATGTGCTCTTGTGATAAGAAACCCGTACAATCCATGACTCGATCAAGATCTAAAGGTAGAAATGGAATGGAAACGTGCATGTATGCATTCATAAGAAGAAACTAATGGTTATATTATGTGTAAGGTAAGCATAACTGCGTGGAAAGGATGATCCGTGAATGCGGTCTAGACCGGCATCAAGGCAAGTGATAAGACAAATGAACCCCAGGTTTGTAAATTCAACGTGTGGGCATATGAAGTGGTATAATTAAGCAAGCGAAAGAAAATTATAAATGAAATATAATAGTGACATGGCAATGAAGTTTTGAAAATGTTACACGTGCCGAAACTTAATTCTTCGGACATAAGGTGGCGATTACACGAAGGCAAGAAACTAGTATGTGGATTGTGTACCTGGCCAGTACACAAGAAACGTATGACGTTCGTGAGACCGTGATAATTGTTACAGGTATGTCTGTTAGAATTAAGTAGTAGGTGGACGTGAGGGTGAAGAGAAATGTAAGACTCTCAGGAATGAAAGTATGAATGCTATGTTAGAATCCGCGAGACGGATTCGAAACATGAAAGAAGTTAAAGTATGAATGCTATGTTAGAATCCGCGAGACGGATTCGAAACATGAAAGAAGTTAAAGTATGAATGCTATGTTAGAATCCGCGAGACGGATTCGAAACATGAAAGAAGTTAAAGTATGAATGATGTGTTAGAATCCGCGAAATGGATTCGAAGCATGAAAGGAATAAAGTATGAATTACCTGTTTGAATTCGCGAGACGGATTCAACACATGTAAGGAAGAAAAGGTATGAATGATATGTTTGAAACCGCTAGACGGATTCAAACATAGAAGGAATGAAGGATATGGAGGTTACGTTTGAATCCGCGGACGGATTTAGAACATAAAAAGGATGTAATGAATGTTTTTATAAGTAAATATGAATGAAAATAGGTACGAGCGTGTACCTCAATACATATATGATAATTAAGAAATGTCAGTTTAGCCTTGAAAAGTCAAATGAAGGTTGATGAAATAAGTAACTTGAATGAAAGAATTTCGTGTGAGAAATGAAATGTGCTAACTGCTAAATTTATTGATGATAATGTTAGAACCCTTGATGTGATGAAACCAATCGAATTGGTTGAAGGATGTGTACGATTGGAAGCACATTACATGGATGAATGAAATCTAGCCAAGTACGGCTAGTACTCGTGAAGAATGTGGACATGTCTGATTTACGGATCACTGAAGTATGGAAGGAAATCGAGGTAAGTAAAGTGCTTTAATTTATGACAGATAAGTATGATTTAGTAAATTGAAAACGCCCTACAAAATGCATAGTGGAGTGAGTATGGTATAGTATGGAATGTTCGATTCCTAATAGTTGACATAAGAAGAAGACTATGTCGTTAAAGAATGAATCTCAAAGGTCTTAAGTGAAAATTTCGAGAATTTGCTAAACTCTCGTATAATGAATTTGCGTGACACGTGGGCTTATGCAAATTAAATAATGCATGAAATGAGAGGAATAGTAATGTAGAATGAACAAGGTGAATTGAATGTAGCGTAAGAGTATGTATGGTACAAGTAGTTATAAAAAGGTAGAATGATGTTAACTTTGGGGTTAAACGTGTATAGGTGACTATGAACTAATGGTTTTGTTGCGATAACAAAACAAGAACTAAATGATATATGATATATGTACAGAATATAATCTAAGAGGTGGGATGAAGGTATTAGATCTGTTATAATGGATCATACGAATGTGAGTACGATAATAAGTGTAAAGAAGTATGTATATTGACCCACTACAAACGGGCCAAAGAAATGAGAATGTTATGTAGGAATAAAGTATGAAAAGTATGGACCTGTTAGATAGAAGTCAATCATATGAATAGTCATGAAGTGGGAACGGATAGTTACTTAGCATTATGATGTATCTATCAAAGTTAAACGTAGAGGTGTATGTACAAATTACAAAGTAAGATCGTATAGTCGCCGAAAATGATATGAATAATGAACTAAACATAAAGGAATGTTAGTAATGGGAAGTTGTAATTGTTCAGAGCAAACAAAATAATGAATGAACCGCTAGCTATGAAGTGCGATAGCAGCAAGCATTATTTAGTGAAAGAAACATTAATAAGAACTCTGGGACGGGGTCTTGAAAAGGGAGGATAGTCATTGTGATGGGCTCGCGGTCATGTTAAGGGGACGTGGAAAAGGAATAATTAGTGTTAAATAAAGGTAAGAAAGGTTTCGGGGACGAAACCTCATTTAAGGTGGGTAGACTTGTAACGCCCCAAAATCCAAATGTTTATATTTGTCGTATGTTCATATAGGAAATGCCACGAAATAAATAACTAGGCTATTTAACCTAGTTAAGGGTATGGTCAAAAGTATTAAATGACAAAAGTTGTGCCAATTATATTTAAATGGCGAACATGAGGGGCTAATTTGTAAACATGAGGAACTCATGTTTTATAAAAGAAAACAATACACACAAACACACACATTTCGTGTGTTCTGGAACGACCAGGAAGGGCTCCAAAGGAGCCAAACCCTAGTTCTTCAAAAAGCTTCAAATCAAAGGATGAATCAAGGCTTAAACTCGTGAATGAACTTGGATTAATGATCACCATCACAAGGGGATCATAAGGTATGTCTTAAAAGTTAGATTGGTGATCATGTGGGAAGTGGGTTATGTTCTAATCCGTGAGTTAATATGAAATTGATGATGTATAAGGGTTAGAATCATCATATAGAACATAGGTTATGTATGGTTTGTGTTAATTTGATGATTAGAGGTGAAACCCATTAGTCATGGTGAAGATGATGACTTAATCACCATCTATGTCTAATTCTTGTTGAAAGATTGTTGTATTATGTGGATATGATGAATTGTTGTTAGATGAATTGAATAAAATATGATGCTAATATGTTTGATGTTTATGTGTAAATGATGCATGTTAAGTAGTAGGAGGAATTGGGGGAATTATGTATGAGATTAGAAGAATATGCATAAATTAGTTGTACGTTATGCTTAAAAGGTGGTACGCACACCAATCGTATGATAAAAATGTATATGGTGTCGTCCGTATAGTCGATTATGATGTTACGAGTATATGATGATAAGTCGATAGTTAAATATGGTTAATAGTGACTCTTGAAAGTCAACTTAGTATAAGAAACATGATTTGACTCGTTGTTATAAAGGTAAGATTATAGGAAGTCGTATGGTACATGTTATAGCAATACGTGTTAAATGTAATGACATGATGAACTACATGAGTGCAAACGGATATGGATATGACTATATGGGTTATGCTTGTTAGAAACGACTAATGATATGATCGTCAACATGTACAAATGAATATGCTAATAAGAATGTGATTTTGATGACATGGAAGTATAGGAATCATGTCGAGACGGAATCAAGCACGGAAGGCTAATGGGTCAAGAAGTGGCGAGGAAACGAATATGAACACGGATGCATGAGGTAAGTGATTTCTGTAATCACTTCTTAGTTTGGTTAAGTAATATGGTGTTTTAATTAACTAAACATGATGTTTAAGGTCAAATATGTGTTGTAGTCTTTCGTCGTAAATGATGGGATTAAAGTTGACCAAAATGCCCTTGATGGGTATTTTGGGCAAACGATCTTAAAAGTAGCTTAGAAACAAGTTATTCGATTAGGGTAATGTTTTGGTCAAGTATGAAAGTGGGGAGTATGGTTTTGTTAGTCATAGACCATTTAATGCGCGAATACCCTTAACGGGTCAAAATAAGCATATGAACGATAATGGGTTAAGAGGATGCAAGACATCCAAGAATTTAATCTTTTGTGATAGACTTCATTGATTTTATTAGGTTCATAAGAAGTTATGGTCAAACAAACGAGTTATGATGATAAATGCATGAACGGGTCAAGTTTTTGGTAAAAGGGTAGTAAGCCGAAGGCTTGAAGGTCCTAAATTTCGGTAGCCCAAATATTGGATTTTCACTCCATGTGATGGAGAATTAAATTACGGTCGCGTAGGAAAAAGAATCGGGTAAAACGGATCAAAAACGAGAAAGTTATGCTCGTTTCCGTGAAATCGAGTCGTGCTGAGAATCATACAGCACCAGCTGCAACATTCTGTCAAAACTAGGCAGTGGCGTAGCGCGACTGGGAAGGCCCCAGGCAGTAGCGCTACGCGACGGTGGTCAGTTTCGCGAAAATCGTTTATTTTAACTGTTGATGCATTGCGAACCCGTCTGGACCGTTTTTAAACGCGTATAAGCTAAGAATGATTAGTTTATTCCTTGTTTTAGGGAAAGTAGATACGTATGAAGGTATGTATGTATGTATGAATATAAGTGGTATGAATGAATGAATGTATGTGTGTATGTATGCAAGTAGGTATATATGAGCGTATACACGTATGTAGGCATGCGTGAAGATAAGGAATGTATGTATGCATGTAGGTAGTATGTGTACGTATATATGTATATCCAAGTGAGTATGTACGAATGTGTGCACATATGTAGGGTTGTGTGAAAGCATGTGATAGGTATGAATGTAGACATGTATGCATGTATGTAGGTAGGTATGCACGTATGTAGGCACGTACGTATGAATGTAGGTACGTAGGTTTGTAAGTAGTTATGTGTGAACGGATGCATATATGTAAGTGTGTATGAAAGTATATATGCATGTATTCAACGAAATTGAGTATTGACGATAATAATAGCGTGCCTTGTGAACGAAGTGTAGCGCAGGTACAACGAGAAAGTCTCACCACGGATTGTATAATCAGATGGAAAGCTGGGATGTAAAGAGTTAACGGAACAAAAAGTAAACGTGAACAAATCTTGTATGTTTATAATGCGTACTAATGTTATGAATTTTATGTGGTGAGCGCAGGTAGTACGAGTCATGAGGACCATCAAGGCATAGAGATCGAGGATCGAGTCACTGGTGAGATTGTACGGGAACGTTGATGTACATAATGTAGTAAACATATGCTATGTTTTTACTTAGTAAATAAGCCGATTGATGGATTTATGTGAAAGAGTTATGTTAAGGTTAAATTTTAAGTAAGTTAAGGTATTTATAATGAAAGAAATTTTATAACACGAATTTCCGCTGCGACTTTTGGTCAAACATGAATTAGGGTCTAACAAGTTGGTATCAGAGCCCTGGTTTGAGAGAATTAAGTACGAGAGGATAGGTACTTGAACTCAAACCTATGTGCTCTTGTGATAAGAAACCCGTACAATCCATGACTCGATCAAGATCTAAAGGTAGAAATGGAATGGAAACGTGCATGTATGCATTCATATGAAGAAACTAATGGTTATATTATGTGTAAGGTAAGCATAACTGCGTGGAAAGGATGATCCGTGAATGCGGTCTAGACCGGCATCAAGGCAAGTGATAAGACAAATGAACCCCAGGTACGTAAATTCAACGTGTGGGCATATGAAGTGGTATAATTAAGCAAGCGAAAGAAAATTATAAATGAAATATAATAGTGACATGGCAATGAAGTTTTGAAAATGTTACACGTGCCGAAACTTAATTCTTCGGACATAAGGTGGCGATTACACGAAGGCAAGAAACTAGTATGTGGATTGTGTACCTGGCCAGTACACAAGAAACGTATGACGTTCGTGAGACCGTGATAATTGTTACAGGTATGTCTGTTAGAATTAAGTAGTAGGTGGACGTGAGGGTGAAGAGAAATGTAAGACTCTCAGGAATGAAAGTATGAATGCTATGTTAGAATCCGCGAGACGGATTCGAAACATGAAAGAAGTTAAAGTATGAATGCTATGTTAGAATCCGCGAGACGGATTCGAAACATGAAAGAAGTTAAAGTATGAATGATGTGTTAGAATCCGCGAAATGGATTCGAAGCATGAAAGGAATAAAGTATGAATTACCTGTTTGAATTCGCGAGACGGATTCAACACATGTAAGGAAGAAAAGGTATGAATGATATGTTTGAAACCGCTAGACGGATTCAAACATAGAAGGAATGAAGGATATGGAGGTTACGTTTGAATCCGCGGACGGATTTAGAACATAAAAAGGATGTAATGAATGTTTTTATAAGTAAATATGAATGAAAATAGGTACGAGCGTGTACCTCAATACATATATGATAATTAAGAAATGTCAGTTTAGCCTTGAAAAGTCAAATGAAGGTTGATGAAATAAGTAACTTGAATGAAAGAATTTCGTGTGAGAAATGAAATGTGCTAACTGCTAAATTTATTGATGATAATGTTAGAACCCTTGATGTGATGAAACCAATCGAATTGGTGGAAGGATGTGTACGATTGGAAGCACATTACATGGATGAATGAAATCTAGCCAAGTACGGCTAGTACTCGTGAAGAATGTGGACATGTCTGATTTACGGATCACTGAAGTATGGAAGGAAATCGAGGTAAGTAAAGTGCTTTAATTTATGACAGATAAGTATGATTTAGTAAATTGAAAACGCCCTACAAAATGCATAGTGGAGTGAGTATGGTATAGTATGGAATGTTCGATTCCTAATAGTTGACATAAGAAGAAGACTATGTCGTTAAAGAATGAATCTCAAAGGTCTTAAGTGAAAATTTAGAGAATTTGCTAAACTCTCGTATAATGAATTTGCGTGACACGTGGGCTTATGCAAATTAAATAATGCATGAAATGAGAGGAATAGTAATGTAGAATGAACAAGGTGAATTGAATGTAGCGTAAGAGTATGTATGGTACAAGTAGTTATAAAAAGGTAGAATGATGTTAACTTTGGGGTTAAACGTGTATAGGTGACTATGAACTAATGGTTTTGTTGCGATAACAAAACAAGAACTAAATGATATATGATATATGTACAGAATATAATCTAAGAGGTGGGATGAAGGTATTAGATCTGTTATAATGGATCATACGAATGTGAGTACGATAATAAGTGTAAAGAAGTATGTATATTGACCCACTACAAACGGGCCAAAGAAATGAGAATGTTATGTAGGAATAAAGTATGAAAAGTATGGACCTGTTAGATAGAAGTCAATCATATGAATAGTCATGAAGTGGGAACGGATAGTTACTTAGCATTATGATGTATCTATCAAAGTTAAACGTAGAGGTGTATGTACAAATTACAAAGTAAGATCGTATAGTCGCCGAAAATGATATGAATAATGAACTAAACATAAAGGAATGTTAGTAATGGGAAGTTGTAATTGTTCAGAGCAAACAAAATAATGAATGAACCGCTAGCTATGAAGTGCGATAGCAGCAAGCATTATTTAGTGAAAGAAACATTAATAAGAACTCTGGGACGGGGTCTTGAAAAGGGAGGATAGTCATTGTGATGGGCTCGCGGTCATGTCAAGGGGACGTGGAAAAGGAATAATTAGTGTTAAATAAAGGTAAGAAAGGTTTCGGGGACGAAACCTCATTTAAGGTGGGTAGACTTGTAACGCCCCAAAATCCGAATGTTTATATTTGTCGTATGTTCATATAGGAAATGCCACGAAATAAATAACTAGGCTATTTAACCTAGTTAAGGGTATGGTCAAAAGTATTAAATGACAAAAGTTGTGCCAATTATATTTAAATGGCGAACATGAGGGGCTAATTTGTAAACATGAGAAACTCATGTTTTATAAAACAAAACAATACACACAAACACACACATTTCGTGTGTTCTGGAACGACCAGGAAGGGCTCCAAAGGAGCCAAACCCTAGTTCTTCAAAAAGCTTCAAATCAAAGGATGAATCAAGGCTTAAACTCGTGAATGAACTTGGATTAATGATCACCATCACAAGGGGATCATAAGGTATGTCTTAAAAGTTAGATTGGTGATCATGTGGGAAGTGGGTTATGTTCTAATCCGTGAGTTAATATGAAATTGATGATGTATAAGGGTTAGAATCATCATATAGAACATAGGTTATGTATGGTTTGTGTTAATTTGATGATTAGAGGTGAAACCCATTAGTCATGGTGATGATGATGACTTAATCACCATCTATGTCCAATTCTTGTTGAAAGATTGTTGTATTATGTGGATATGATGAATTGTTGTTAGATGAATTGAATAAAATATGATGCTAATATGTTTGATGTTTATGTGTAAATGATGCATGTTAAGTAGTAGGAGGAATTGGGGGAATTATGTATGAGATTAGAAGAATATGCATAAATTAGTTGTACGTTATGCTTAAAAGGTGGTACGCACACCAATCGTATGATAAAAATGTATATGGTGTCGTCCGTATAGTCGATTATGATGTTACGAGTATATGATGATAAGTCGATAGTTAAATATGGTTAATAGTGACTCTTGAAAGTCAACTTAGTATAAGAAACATGATTTGACTCGTTGTTATAAAGGTAAGATTATAGGAAGTCGTATGGTACATGTTATAGCAATACGTGTTAAATGTAATGACATGATGAACTACATGAGTGCAAACGGATATGGATATGACTATATGGGTTATGCTTGTTAGAAACGACTAATGATATGATCGTCAACATGTACAAATGAATATGCTAAAAAGAATGTGATTTCGATGACATGGAAGTATAGGAATCATGTCGAGACGGAATCAAGCACGGAAGGCTAATGGGTCAAGAAGTGGCGAGGAAACGAATATGAACACGGATGCATGAGGTAAGTGATTTCTGTAATCACTTCTTAGTTTGGTTAAGTAATATGGTGTTTTAATTAACTAAACATGATGTTTAAGGTCAAATATGTGTTGTAGTCTTTCGTCGTAAATGATGGGATTAAAGTTGACCAAAATGCCCTTGATGGGTATTTTGGGCAAACGATCTTAAAAGTAGCTTAGAAACAAGTTATTCGATTAGGGTAATGTTTTGGTCAAGTATGAAAGTGGGGAGTATGGTTTTGTTAGTCATAGACCATTTAATGCGCGAATACCCTTAACGGGTCAAAATAAGCATATGAACGATAATGGGTTAAGAGGATGCAAGACATCCAAGAATTTAATCTTTTGTGATAGACGTCATTGATTTTATTAGGTTCATAAGAAGTTATGGTCAAACAAACGAGTTATGTTGATAAATGCATGAACGGGTCAAGTTTTTGGTAAAAGGGTAGTAAGCCGAAGGCTTGAAGGTCCTAAATTTCGGTAGCCCAAATATTGGATTTTCACTCCATGTGATGGAGAATTAAATTACGGTCGCGTGGGAAAAAGAATCGGGTAAAACGGATCAAAAACGAGAAAGTTATGCTCGTTTCCGTGAAATCGAGTCGTGCTGAGAATCATACAGCACCAGCTGCAACATTCTGTCAAAACTAGGCAGTGGCGTAGCGCGACTGGGAAGGCCCCAGGCAGTAGCGCTACGCGACGGTGGTCAGTTTCGCGAAAATCGTTTATTTTAACTGTTGATGCATTGCGAACCCGTCTGGACCGTTTTTAAACGCGTATAAGCTAAGAATGATTAGTTTATTCCTTGTTTTAGGGAAAGTAGATACGTATGAAGGTATGTATGTATGTATGTATGTATGTATGAATATAAGTGGTATGAATGAATGAATGTATGTGTGTATGTATGCAAGTAGGTATATATGAGCGTATACACGTATGTAGGCATGCGTGAAGATAAGGAATGTATGTATGCATGTAGGTAGTATGTGTACGTATATATGTATATCCAAGTGAGTATGTACGAATGTGTGCACATATGTAGGGTTGTGTGAAAGCATGTGATAGGTATGAATGTAGACATGTATGCATGTATGTAGGTAGGTATGCACGTATGTAGGCACGTACGTATGAATGTAGGTACGTAGGTTTGTAAGTAGTTATGTGTGAACGGATGCATATATGTAAGTGTGTATGAAAGTATATATGCATGTATTCAACGAAATTGAGTATTGACGATAATAATAGCGTGCCTTGTGAACGAAGTGTAGCGCAGGTACAACGAGAAAGTCTCACCACGGATTGTATAATCAGATGGAAAGCTGGGATGTAAAGAGTTAACGGAACGAAAAGTAAACGTGAACAAATCTTGTATGTTTATAATGCGTACTAATGTTATGAATTTTATGTGGTGAGCGCAGGTAGTACGAGTCATGAGGACCATCAAGGCATAGAGATCGAGGATCGAGTCACTGGTGAGATTGTACGGGAACGTTGATGTACATAATGTAGTAAACATATGCTATGTTTTTACTTAGTAAATAAGCCGATTGATGGATTTATGTGAAAGAGTTATGTTAAGGTTAAATTTTAAGTAAGTTAAGGTATTTATAATGAAAGAAATTTTATAACACGAATTTCCGCTGCGACTTTTGGTCAAACATGAATTAGGGTCTAACAAATTAATATATATATATATAAATTATTAGCATGAAATAAATAATATCTATATGTAAAATAATTGCACAAGAATCACACCATACGTATATCAAAATTGTCGATTTCTCGACTTCCATTTTTATAGATTATATTATGCGTCCGTACACACTTGTTATTTTACAAAAGTTTTATTTTAGGTTATTTTATATTTTACTATTATTATTATTATTATTATTATTATTATTATTATTATTATTATTATTATTATTATACAACCACATTTTCACAACAATACTATCTCTTATCAACTATCTTTTTTAGAAACGATGCTCCCTCTCATCATACTTCCAGGAGATCTGTTCTCCCACTTCCCGGATCCTATTTCCTGCATTTATCAGCTCCTCGCCAAAGTGGCGAAGTTCCGCTAGGTTTTCATTGCTCATTGGTGGGTTTGGTATAGGTTCTGGGTCGAACTGAGGGAAAAAGGTATAAGGATTATTAAGGAGGTTTTGAAACTGCCAGTCATTAGTCCACCATTCATCCATTTCTCTTAAAGGTTGGGTGTGGATTAAAGGTTCTGGGATGGCTGGTTCCAAATTTATAGGAAGTTGAGTTTCGGCAGGAAAAGGGTAAAGGTTGTTATTGATAGGTCTGATAATATCACAACTTGCCAATACTCGATCCAATTCCCCGTGTAATGGCAATTCCTCGGCTTGCCTAGAGCTTTCCCCAATTTCCATTTCGGTTTGCCTAAAACCTTCCCCCATTTCAATTCCTTTTCCTTTATCGATAGGATTTTCTATTTTGAGAATTTTTCTAGTTGTTGGTTTCCTCCTGCGTACTCGCCTCCAACCTACAAATCTTCTCTTTTTATTAGGCTTTGGTTTCTCCGGAGGTGGAGCTTGGAATTCCATAGGTTCTTCTACATCGGCTATGTATCCAATAAAGTCTTTGGAAACTTCTATTTTTACAGGATAAAGATTGAGATTCTGAAGGGCTTCAGATAACTCATTCATGCTGTTTTAGCATATATGCAAAATGCTAAGTTAAAATTTTATTAAAAAAATTTCATAGGTAAATATTCAAGTATTATTGCATACAGTGTAACTTACTTTAATACAAAGGACAACTGAAAATTAAAACATACTAGGGTTTATTGTAAACTTATTTATTTACTGGGTAAAATTTTCTTTAAAGTTTCTGGTTGATAGATGATATGAGTGCTAACACTGGGTTTTAAAAATTTGCATTTACTGCTACAGTGGCTAACATATAGAGATCTGCCCATTTTTCATCTAACTCATCTTCCCATGGTGGGTTATTGCTTATTTCCTGGGTTTCCTGTTTAACTCTCACTTCTTTTATTTGTGATTTCTTTCTTTTCTCCTGACTTTTTCTAATAATTTGACTTCTTTTCTTAGGAGAAAGTGGTTCCTCAAATTGTGCTTTACGGACAAATATTCCTTCCTCCATATCTGTTGGGTATTTTGAGGATGAAGTTCCTTTTTCTTTCGGTAATTTATCTATTTTATGATAGATGTCCGAAAGTTTTTGTTTATCCATACTGTAAACAAATATTCAAATAATAAAACACGTAATCCCAAAATGGCAATTAGTAAAAATTAAGTATTTCTCAAATACTTAATAGGCTTAGATCAGTGGCTCTGATACCACCTTTTCCTGTCACGGCCCCAGCCCCGGTTTGACCCGGTCCGGAGCCGTGGGACAGGAACCCTTGGGTAGCGTTTGGTATGTGGGAATGGAAGACGTAATGGAATTGACCATTACGATGGAATGAAAAAAGACACGTTTGGTTGGTCGATGGAATGGATACAAGCATTACCTAGGCCATTCCATTCCATCTAAATCCTTCACCAACTAATTCCCGTGTCCCCCCCCCCCCTTCTTTTTTTTTATTCCGTCCGCAATGGTTATGCTATTTCTCTATTTTGCCCCTTCCTTAGCTATTTTCCCTCCTCTAAAATTGACCCGTGATTTCATATCCTGTAAACAAGGAAGAGATCAGTATCAAGAATATATTGCCGCTCAATACGTCTCGTCCAACTCTGCTTGTAATCGGCGCTCGGAATCGGCGATCTATACTTCTCTGTTAAGGTACTCTATCTTTATCTTCTTTCTTTTGATTCTTTCATGGCTGTATTGTGTCAGTTTATTAATGGTTTCACATGCTATCTTGAATTCTGTGTTACTTTTGATAGTTTATTCTAAAACCTTTGTGCTTGCTATCTTGAATTCTGTGCATAATAGGTATGCTTGCTTTGAATATTGTTTCATATAATTGCAATTGTTTACTATTGCAACTTTAGATTTTTGGGCATGCTTTAATATTGAAAATATGTGCTGGTAGAAAAAAATGAATAAAGAAGGATTTCAAACTTTTTCTTTAACTTTAGCAATTTAGTTTAACATATTCTATTCTTTTTTTTTCCTTTGCAATCTTATGTTTTCTTCAACTTGAAAATTCACTTTTAATCTACATGGTCTTTTATTTAGAAGAGTACTGTAATCTTTAAATTCATAATAGAGCTTTTACCCATGTTGAAACATATGTGCCATTTAATTAATAAGTAGCAATTCAATATGCATATTAAAACAAATCATTAGACTTTTTAATTCAACATGAAGTTATATAATTAGCACTGTGAACATTAATTTGCCTACAGTTAGCAAGCTTTTATTGGTTCTAGTGGTAAACTCTTAATTTGCCTGACCTGTTTGACCTATAAAATACATACATTGAGTAATTAGATAAATTCAACTTAATAATTTTGTTTTCCTTAGGTCTCGGATTTTTGCTGAAGTTATGTCTAGACTTAAGCTGAATAGACCAAAAAAAACAAAAGAAATTAGCTGCATTTTGCTCGTTGTGGCTTCATATACTAAACATGATTACTTGGTATATTCAAGCGGTTCAAAAAGTTATTAGTATACGTTTAAATATGCGTCCAGCTAGACCTCGCTACACGATGTTCTACCCTGAAAGAAAAGAATATATGCATAGATTAGTGTATGAAAGTGACACCACGTGTCTTCATCAACTAAGAATGAATAGGGCAACTTTCATGACACTATGTAATTTGCTGGAGAGTGATGGAAAGTTGAAGGCTTCTAAGTATCTCCAATTAGATGAACAAGTTGCAATTTTCCTATACGTTTTGGCACATCATGTGAAGAATCGAGTGGTGAAGTTTCATTTTCACCGTTCAGGGGAGACTATTAGTAAACATTTCAACAATGTGTTAAATGCTGTTATACGATTGGAAAATGGATTGTTTAAGAAGCCGGAGCCAATATTAGAAACTTCAACAGATGAAAGATGGAAATGGTTCAAGGGATGTTTAGGGGCAATAGATGGGACACATATAAGTGTGCAAGTATCAGAGGAAGACAAACCAAGATACCGTAATCGAAAAGGAGAAATAACAACTAACGTACTTGCTGCTTGCACACCTGACATGCAATTCATTTATGTATTACCAGGCTGGGAAGGATCTGCTGCTGATGGTAGAATACTTCGTAGTGCTATGATTCGAGAGAATGGATTGCAAGTGCCTAAAGGTAACTACTATCTTGTTGATGCCGGGTACACTAATGGAGAGGGATTTCTTGCACCATTCCGAGGTCAAAGATATCATCTAAATACTTGGCTAAATGGACAAAGACCAGAAAAGGCCGAAGAGTATTTCAACATGAAGCACTCAGCAGCAAGGAATGTCATCGAACGATGTTTTGGCGTTTTGAAGAAAAGATGGGCAATACTTAGAAGCCCATCTTTCTATCCGATCAGAACACAAAATAAAATTATACTTGCATATTGTCTTATGCATAACTTTATTCGAAGAGAAATGCCATATGATCCTTTTGATGATGATGATGAATTTATTGACACAAATAATGATGCCGATGACGAAGATCTTGGCTCAAATGTGGAACATATTACAACGGTCGGGACCTCGAATGAATGGACAAACTTTAGACAAAACTTGGCAACATCTATGTTTAATGCGTGGACATCTAGACATCAATGATTTGTTAGATTGTTATGTTTTTAGTTATGTTATTTTGCTTATGTTTGTTAAATGTTTTTTTTAGAATAAATTTGAATGTTTTTATGTGTTTCTTATCTTATCTTTGTTATTTACACAACATTTGAATATTACATTGATTTTTTTTGTGAAGATATGGAATCACAACTTGATTCTGAAAGGGGTCTAGGAAAAAAAAAATGGAATGAAAATGAAGATGAGAAGCTTGTTGCAGCCATGCTTGATGTTCTAAATTCAGGTGGTAATTACAAATCAGATAATGGGTTTAAACCTGGTTTCTTTAGTACGGTGGAGCGACAACTCGCAATATCTCTTCCCGAAGCTGGCATAAAAGCAAAGCCACATATAGAATCGCGTGTAAAAACAATGAAGAGCGATTGGTCTGCCATACATGATATGTTGACATGGAACAATACAAGTGGTTTTGGCTGGGATTACAATAATGACATGCTTGATGCTCCCCAACCTGTTTGGCAAGCTTATATACAGGTAATGTGTAATCATTTATGATTGTAGCCTTTTAATAATAGGTGTTTGTACATATTATTTTTATAGCTCGTTAACTTTGATCATGATGATATGGCTTGTTAGGTGCATAAAAATGCTGCAAAATGGAGAGCAAAGAAATTCCCTCATTACTGGGACTTGTGTAATGTATTTGGTAAGGATCGCGCAAATGGAAGAGATGCCCAAACAACTGCGGATATTATATCTGATATAAACCGAGAAGAACCGGAGGCTACTGAAGAAGGATTAGATGATATTGATGTCAATCAACCAATAAACATCCCTTCATATGATGCTTCTAGAGAAGAGTCAAGCACACAGCGAAAGAGAAGAAGGCGCAACAGTTGGGATCCTCTAATGAACAGTTTGAAAGAGTCTGCTGAAATAATCGGAACAAAGATTAGGGGGGCTTCAAATACTTTTAATAGAGTTTTTGGAACGGAGAGCAATAGAGAGGAACTTTGGAACAACCTTTTTGCGGAGATGAATAAAGTTGCGGGTTTAACTACTCGTGAGTGTGACAAGGCGGTATGTAAGCTTGCACAAAATGAGGAGTTAATGGTAGTCTTTTTTAAGGTTGATGAAGACCGCAAACTTGGATGGGTAAAGAACATGCTTGAAGATACCATTTGACGTGATACACAACGACTTTTGGAATATTATTAATTTTTTTTTGTTTGCAAATTTTGGATGATTTTTTTTCATTTGGCAGACATTGGATGATTTTTTGTATTTTTCTTTTTGGATAATTTTTTTATTTGGCAGATATTAGATGATTTTTATAATTTTCTAGTTGGAATCCTTTAAATAATTTTTGAGTTTTGTTAGTTAAATATATCCTACTTTTCATAATATAGTTATAATTTTTAATTCAAAAATTTAGTGAACCTAGTAGATTTTCTTTTTTTAAGACACGGGTATTTTTGTCATTTATAATGCACTGCATTCCATTGATTCGTCATTTTTTTGCCTACCAAACAACACAAAGTAATGTATCATTCCATTCCCATAAGGTAACCAAACTAAACAATGGAATGGTAATGACCCATTTCATTCCCTTGCCCATTCCATTCTTTCACCCATTCCATTCCCCCGTCCATTCCATTACCCCGTACCAAACAGACCCTTGGTATTTAATTTATGCGACAACGGAAGATTTTGACAGGATCTTTTAAAACTGGAAATGCCCGATTATTTTATTTCATAATTCGGGATAAACCCCGTAGTTTACAATATAGGAATTTTACTAGGAAATTCCCTGATTTATTAAAACATGTTTATTCATTTTAACTGAGCCACCTCTTCAAGCTTGTTAGTGATCCGTAGCACGTTTTCCTTGATTTACAGCAGGTCGCCTGAAACATGTTTTTAAAATATTTTGTCAGCGGGGAAATACTGGTGAATCATTCATTTTGATAAATTGACACATAGTTATAAATTACAGCATAAGAGCGATTACAATGGCTTTTATCTTATTTTTATCTGGCGCCTTGTCACCCGTGTGACGATGGTCATACCACTATTGGGTCCTTCCCCAAGTAGTGACGTTTATCACGGTGAGGATTTATTAGCCTAACCCGTGAGAAATTAGTAATGTGCACAATACCCCACTAGCCAGTGATTTAAGATAACCACGACTTAATCCCTGTAATTATAACTTTGAAAATAGTTTGAGGTATTGTAAAATAATTTTAATAAAAGGGAATGACTCACATTGCAGATTTAATACGAGCAGAGTATAGCTTACTGATTAGCCTTGTTAACTTAATTTAAATAACAATGCACACGAAAACTAGGTTAGTAACTTTAATCCAACTTTTTACGGCAACTCACGAGATCAAAACCTTCACAAAGAATGACAAAGTGCGATACTTAAACATCCATCGAATTCACGACGAATGACAAAGTATAACCCAAGTTTGAGCAGCACTTAAACATTCATTGGATTGGTTTCTATCGATCGGACATTAAATCGTAGCAGCGATTGAGTTATTACCCTGTTATAGCGGCAGTGTTTCGTGATTGTGTGTGTTTTAGGACTGTTTCTACAATATCTCAGTGTACGTATTGAATTTCTACGTCGAACCAACGCAGTAAATCAAGTCCCACACCCCACTATTTATACTGGAAAAACAGCCCCCTCGCGTGGCGTGAGGGGCTGTCACGTGGCGCGAGGGGTGCCACCCTACCATAGGGTAGCCCCGTGTCCTAGTAGCTCAGGTGAGTTGGCCGTTCATGCAAATTTGTTTTACACGTAAAACTGTTTTGATATTATCAACTAGGGTTTACCCCCCCTGAGTTTTAGGGGCCGTGATCCTGATTCTGATTGTTCTGAAAATTTTAGGGTTTATGCAGGATCACTTGGGGGTCTTAATTAGGGTTTCCTATTGGATAAAATAATATAAGAAATGGAAATTTTAATGAGAGTTGTTACAGAAGTTTACTTTGATGAACGTGGTGTTAAAAGGATCAGGAGGATTAGACAAAAGAATGACCCTGAATACGTTCCTTCGGATACCGAAGCGGAACGTTTAAAGAAAAAGCAAACGGCTGTCCGTAGAAAGAAGAAAGCAAGAAAGTACATTGGTACTTCTTCTGCATAGGAATCCGTTCCCCAAGAGTCTACACAAGAAGCAGAAATGGATCCAAACCTTGGATTCACGGCCACTGAAGCTTCTCAAATGGTTCCTTCACCCCTAAGGTCTGCAGAACCAACTCCTGTAGCGACTTCAACTCCTGAAGCTCCTACAGCGACTCCTCAAGCTCCGACACGCTCAATTGCATCATCCATTCGTGCAACGACCTCGCAGCCTGCCGCAGAACGCAGACAAAGTAGATTCGAACAGATGCAGCATGATGAGAAGGTAGATTTCCTATTTTCCCAATTACAAGCTGATGCAGGTCAAATCAATCGACAAATGGACGTGATTAAAGCTGCAAGAGCCGACATGATCAAACAACGGTTGGAAATAAACACGCTGAATTCCACTGTTGGGCGACAACAAGCAGAAATCACTCGTCAGCAAGCTGAAATTGAGCAATTGAAAGCAGAAAATGCTAGTTTGAAAGCTGCAGATGAAGTGAGAGAGCGACAGTTGCAACAGATGCGTGCGGCGGATAATACACGCGGTATTGAAATGAATCGCATGAAAGAAAGCAGCTCTCAACTTCAGAGGTTGGCCGATTCCCTCAAAGAAAGGCATGACATTATGAAACAGTGGTACGATTCTCGAAACACCACGATAGTTGATGGGGTCAAGAAAATAACCGAAGGCTATGAGTTTCTAAGAAAGCGAGTCAATATTTTGTGGGGTGATCGATGTAAACAACAAGAAGTAATGAAGAAAAGGGATGATGATCCTGAGGATCAGGGAAACCCCGACCCTTCTGCCACATCAGAACAACCGCCAGCAACTACTTCTACTCAACTCGTTGTATTCAAGCCTTCTCAGCTTGGATCTGCTCAAGGAACCTCCAGTGGAACCGTTGAAGAAATACAACAGCTTGAATCTTTGCCTGGTACATCTTCTGTTCCTAGCACTGCTGATCTTACATTGTAGGTTGTACATCCTATTACTGGTGAAATTCTAGAAGAAGGGGAGATTATCTCTGATCTATCACACGAGTTGTTGTTAGCTTTGAATGCTATGAAAGAAGTTGATGTTGCTGAAATTGATAAAATGCCGCTTGAACCTGAGACTGCTGATGTTGAAAACATTGAAGAAATAGTGTTTGAAGGCGAATCAGGTAAATCAACGTATGTGCGAGAAGATGGGTCTGAGTTTTCTCCTTTCAATGAAGAATGGTTAAAAGAGAACGTGAACGTCATTGATGAACATTTGAATAATCGTGATACTTCTGAAAATGCCACAGATGTGTTTACAGAGTGGCGAAAGCAGTTTCTGTCTAAAGTTTCCAAGCCCTTGCCAGCCGACATTCAAGTTGATTACCTGCAGTATGAAAAAGAGAACTTGCATGGAAGAATTCTTTGCTAGATGTTCGTGAAGGAAATCCACTGCAGGTCGTTGCTGAGCATATTGTCCTTACCATTTTATGACGTTGCAGCTTTGACGAAGCTTGAGCTTATTAATCGTTCAAACTTCAAAGGAGCTACATTGTTCGCACGCAAGATAAAGATGAACAAAAGGACAGGCTGGAAAGACGAGTCGTACAAGCCTCAGTTTCCCATCTATCAACAGATAAAGTTCACCTTGGATCCATCTACCTACACGGTGCGTTACAAGCTTGTTTATCAGCCCGCGAAGGTTATGGACAAGATCCCGTTAATGCCGATGAAGCAGAACTTTTTGGAATACATGGCTTTGTGGTGCTACGACTCAGATACGCACGAGGCGGTGATTGTTTTTAATGGTGATCGTGAGAATTTCCGGATGTTAGATCTGATGTGGATCGTGAAAATGTCCGCGGCTGACATCAGCAAGTTGTATCGGCATGATATCTTCTACGAAGACAAGGACGCGCATCAAGCGTTGCGATTTCAGCCCGTCACTTGCTTCTATTACTATCGTGGAATTCATGCCGGCAGTTCGTGGTCCGAGAAACACTAGAGACGGAAGATCGAAGACCGAAGACAGTAACAGACAAGGGGGAGTTTGTTGATGCATATTTTGGTGTCTGTAACTTGTCTTTATCAGCGTTGTAATTTACGGTATTTTATGTTATCGAGTCTGTATTCGTCGTCGACCTTAGTTGGATATCCTCCTATCTTTCTATTGTTCGACAAGTTTGTCTCGTTCGTTATGTAATGTTAAATGACAATGCATGTTGCATATTTGGGTTTTATGTTGTTTGTGTGTTTATGAGATCTGTTGCAAACTGTCTAACAGTTTACAGCCAAACAACTTTTGCAGCCCTCGATGAAACTCCAAGTTTCGTCGAGCACATGTATGACGAAACTCCCTTTGGTCATAATTCCCAAGTTTCGCCATGAACAGTGACGAAACTCCTAGAGTTTCGTCAACTGTGATGTTTCGTCAGGCCCAATTCAAGTTTCGTGAAGCCCAGTTGATGTTTTTATGGGCCTGGGCTGCCTATATAAACACAACATAGTTTCACACTGAAACTATGAGAGCATAACCTTACTGAAAGATTACTGTCAAACTTTGTGTGCATCTGTTTGAACATTGTTCTCATCTAATCAATTGCCTGTGATTCATTGGTTACTTTATGTTTGTTTCTATATGTGTTTGGTTTGGCATCGTCACGGGGATTCCGCACTCGTGACCGTGTTTGATATAAACAAGGGTTCGGTTTCGTTAATCGATCCTCCGAGAATCAGGACCTACACATTTAAATGAAGGGACGAATTGAGGCTTTAATCCCGTGTTCGAACCTGACAAGGGTGAGGGTTTACGGAATCCATCAGTATCACACCCCGACCCGCAGCGGGATAGGGGACCGGGGCATGATTGGTTGATTCAAAGCTTATGACTTGCTATTAAATGGTTAAATATTCATTAATTCCATGTTAAAGGTTTCACATAACAAATATTCCAAATGAAAAAAAAATACATAAAAGACATTATACAAAGTAGATAATAAACTATAAGTCCATTTCTTGTTACTAAGGCCCAATCCTATGTTGAGCTACTCTTCCTTCCTGTTCACCTGTAGCATGTGTAAAAAGTATTTTTTTTGGTCAACAAAGGTTAGTGAGTGAATCATATTGTTTTTGTGAAAAATGATAAGTTTATTTTTTTTTTGTATATAGAAAATGTGCATGTAACCAAATGTAATTGAATGTGTTGTATGTAATGTATCAAATGTCACACCCTGACCCGCAGCGGAATAGGTGATCGGGACATAATTTGGTTGATTCAAAGCTTATGACTTGCTATTACGTGTTTTAAATAATCATTAATCCATATTGAATATATCACAAAACAGATAATCCAAATAAAACAATTTAAATATATGAGACATTATTCATAACCACTAAATTACATTTATTCATTTCTAGTTAACTAAGGCTCATCCTATGTCCAAATCTTCTCTTCATGGCTGTTCACCTGTATCACGTGTAAAAGTAGTTTTTGGGTCAACAAAGGTTGGTGAGTGAACCTCATTGTTATTAGGAAAATAATATATCTAGTTTGTGTATTGAGAAAACGTGCGTTAACCAATGTAAGTAAATATGTTGTATGTCATATGTTAAACCTCATAACACAACCTCAAACAATAAACAAATTAACTATAATGATTCAAATGAATGTATTTATATTGCATGGTATTATTGTGTGCTACAATGTCTAAGCTCAATCAAATGGAGTTGACCTCGTATGGTTGGCAACCTCAAGTTCTGCTCATAGGTAATGAGGATCAGACGAGCCTATGATGATGTAATGTCTGGAATGAATGAAACACACCAACTGACAAACAAACAATCAACACATAACACATATACTTCACATAATGGTAATTGCACGTATTTGAATTTCTAAAATGTAACAATAATATGCGACACATGATACACCCAAAAAACGTATAATAAAGAAAAAAAGGGAGTTGTAAGATTCACTAACAATTTTACGTATAAGGATTCCTAGGAGATAACGCAATTCTCTAATACATATACATTCATACATTTATATTACACAAATTTCACTACTACAAGATCTCCATATCTCATCATTTTTCTACAACAAGCGGGTTTCACTTCAAGTCTTCAATATAATCAAATTCAAGCATAAGTCACATTCTACATGATGATTCTAACTCACATTCAAGCTCAATTTCATACAAATTTCACGGATTGATTAAAACCTACTTCATCAAGATCATCAAAACATATAATTTAACTTACCTTATGTTGAAGACACTTAGATGATTGAGGAACTAGACACATGCAGACGAATCTTGCCCTAAAACACACCCAATTGCTGAATTTTTTTTGTGATTGTTGGAGGATAAGGGTTCTCCTTCTCTCTTGCTTCTCTCTTGCGACACACACACACAACACTTTTATTTTATTTTTACTTTATTCAATGTACCCTTTCAACCCCTATAGTTCTGTTTTGTTATTATTAAAGCATAACTTTCGTTCTTATTGTCATACCGCTTAACTTATAGTCAACTAAGGTTTTTATATTGCATTCTAAAACATTTAAAGACACAATAAATCCATTATGCATTTTTTTGGGGTGTTACATATTACCAAAATGTCACCAAGATGATCTCAACCATTGAACACACTCATCCAATGGTCAAGATTGCTTCCTACACTTTTAGAAAAAACACACTTTGTAAAGGAACCCCACACATAATAATAATAATAATAATAGTTAAATAAATTTATAAAACAAAAGGTTTAATAAACCTAAAAGTCAACCAAGAGAGTCATTTTATACTTTTACTAATGTTATAAGGGAAGAAAACTATAATGGATAATATGTAATAAAAGCTTGTAAATTAAGCATATAATTATATACCATGCAATTAAGTGGTATACAACCATTGGTGTATGAAATTAAATAGTAATTTTCTGAGTGTGACTAAAACTAGTGTTGGCGTTAGTAGGAGATATTGATTTCTTCTTTGTAGAGGTAGGACTCCACCAAAGATCTGCGTTGAGCCCATTTCTTTTTGCGGTTGTCTTAGATGAGCTGTCAAATTCAATTTAGGAGGCAGTTCCATGGTGCTTGCTTTTTGCTGATGATATTGTATTAGTCACACAAAGTAAACAGAGCCTGAATCCAAGGTTAGAAGAGTGACGAGCAACTTTGGAGGGCAAACTTTTAAGAATTAGCCGCTCTAAGACTGAGTACGTGTGTTGTGATTTTAGTGGTGTGGGAGATGGTGAGGAGATTCAGATCACCACTGAGGGACTAGTGGTCCTGCAGCCTACTAAGTTCAAGTATTTAAGATTGTTTATTCAAAGGGATAGGGAGATAGATAGTTAGGAGGTTCGATGGTGTAGGTGTAGAGCAGCGATTGGGATTTTGTGTGACAAGAGGTTTTCAACCAAATTAAAGGGGAAATTTATAGGGTTGCAGTTAGACCTTCTCTGCTATACGGAACAGAGTGTTGAGCCATCATGAAGACACAAGCGCGTAAACTAGAGGTAGCAGAAATGAGAATGTTGATGTGGATGTGCGGGCATACTAGGTTGGACATGATAAGAAATGAAGTTTTTAGGAATAGATTAGGGGTAACTAGTATATCAGATAAGATCAAAGAGGGCAGGTTGAGATGCTTTGGGCATGTAAGGAGGAGGCAGACGACGACCACAGTTAGAACCATGGAAACTCTTATGGCGGAGTAGAGGTAGACCGAAACTAACTTGGGATGAGCGAATTAGAAATGATTTAATAGACTTGCACATTTCTAATGACATGGTTGTAACACCCCGAAAACGGGTTTGATAATCAAACCCCGTTAATACTAAAAGACGGGTAAAGTACCGTTAGTGGTAAAGTAACCCGGTAAATATTAGGATTTAAATAAATAATCCTAATATTAATTAAAAAGTGGATAAGAACTTTTGAGAAATAAAATGGATAAAAGGCCCGAGTTGACGGAACTTAAAATAAACGGGTTAGAACTCCCAAGACTCACTAAGTTAACTAGGGGTAATTAACCTAGTTAATTATTAGTTTAAAAACAATAAAGAAGCATGGACTAGTAAGCCTTTTATAAACCATGGATAATTGAGGGACCAAAGTTGGACAATTTCAAAGTGAAATTATTCAAACAAAAATTAAACACCAAACACACACTTAAGTGTGTGTCTGGTTCGATTGAAACACATGGGCGACCAGGAGATTTCCCTCAAACCCTAGTTCATGCTTAATCTCACAAATTGAAGGTCAAAATCAATTCCAAATCAAAATCCGAGCAGGAAATAGTGATCTCCACTAAAAAAAGAGTCATAAAGTATGTGAATTCTATGGGAAATCTCTAGTTGAATTTCTGAGTAAACTTAGAGAATTCGAAATTTATGGTTGCATGTTTGTTATATGGATGGAATAGGAACAATATAGTGTCTAGGAGTAAACCCTAGACAAGTATATGTTGAAATCATGCTTAATTCTAGTAAATTCCATGAACACCATTCAAGGTGATTAGTGGGTTTTTGTGGAACATGTTAAACACTAGGATTTTGATAGTTATTCTAGTGTAATTTGAGTTCCATGAAGTAAATTCAGATTTGATAATGCTAAATTCGTGTATGTGATGTTTTTAGGGTTTTTGATTTGCTAAAAACAGTGCTATAATGTCATAAACATGTTTTGATTGAAAGCTGAATTCACACAGCTTCTAATCAGAATTTACAGCCGACTTGTATTGGCTGTAACATGGACAAAACGTGACAAAAACATATGTTTCTTGAGTCTAAAATGTAATTCCAGGAAATATCTTTAAAACCCCACTGGAATTGCATTTTTCGGACGAAAATTGAATGTTTTATGAATTTTTCGGTATCGAATGTTTAGGCTGCGTTTTCTAACAGAATTTGCAGCCCATTACGAATGTCATAACTCAATTTAAGAATTGATTTATTATCTCAAATTTTTACTGTAGGTAGCTTCAGGAAATTCCAAAAATCTCCAACTGGAATTTCATCAATCGGATAAACGAGGAATTTTAAATGACTTTTTTCGTAAGCTGAAGTCAGAAGTGACGAATCTGATTGCAGCTTAGTAAATGAATTTTTACGAATTTTTGGTAAAGAGTTGGATCTTGACATTTTAACACAAGGCCTAACCCTCCGAGAGGTACGTCACATAAAAAAATCATAATTTTTGAAAACTTGTAAACAGGTCACCAAAAACAGCCTATTTTCAGTAAAATGCCTAAGTGAATGTTCATATGTTGAAATTATGAATCAAACGCGTAATTTCTTAGTTCGACTCATTACGTGTGATGTGGGGTAATACAAATTTTAATTATGAAGTCGATTTAGCTTATATGCACATATCATATAATTAAGGGTAGTTAACTTTTGAAAAGTTAAACTAACCATGGATGGAGTCGAATAGTAGTTTTGACATAGAAGATACGTAAGGTGGAATAGTCGTGGTTATAATGACTAATCTAACCACCTTGTGAATGATGACGATAGTTTGACGCTTAACAAGCTAGGTGGAAGCTTGGGGAGAAAGCGGGTCAAATCGAGTCAAGCATAAAGGGAAAACGTATTCGAGATGCAAGGTAAGTAAAAGCTTACACCCCTTTTTAGTATACATCAGTTGTGTGTATTGAAAATGAATAAGGAAAAGTTAGTAATATAATTATAATGTTCCGACGCAAATAATATGAGTCGGAACAAGTGCATTGGTGAGAAATCATAAACAATGGCAAAAGGGTAAATTGGTAAATTAGTCATGTGACGATGAACTAATAAGAAATTTTGAAACATTACGTTATGGTGTAAACCGGAATGGGTAAAAGGGCGAGATGGTAACTAGATATCGTCTCATAATGGAAAATGGTCGTTCAGACTAAACGGGTCAAATGACATTGGCAAGATCATTTGACAATATTAATTGATGATCGCCTGTTGAGTTTTGTGATTACAGGAAATATCATACGGTTCGCGTTGGTATTAATTAGAAATTAATAGTGAAAGATATTTAAACGGGTCAATCCTATGACTCGAGCCAGGTACGCATATTTAGAATTATTGTTAAAAAGTGATACTTTTGGCCAAATATTAGCGAAAGTCCTTCGTCGTAAAATGAAGGACTAAAATTAACCAAAAAGTCCTTAATGGGTGAATTGGGCAAACGACCCATATGGGTTGTTTAGGAATTCGCATTAAGTTTACGAAGAATAGGTAGATACCTTAATGTGATAAAACGATGAGTGAAATTTAAAGTTAATGGTAAATCCCTCCAACGGGTTAAAATGAAGTTTTGCGCATAACACAACCTTTAGTTGCATAATGTATGAAAGTTTTGAACTCACAAGTTAATATTATATGCATTGCGAACCCGTTTAAATACGTTTTAAGCTACGTATGACTAATCTAACTCATGTTTTATGAGTTGTAGGTAAATTTCTAGTACCGGAGGACGATCAAGCTCAATGAAGAACCGAACACGAGCAAGATACAAGCTTCCGCACGATGTCTCGTTGTTACTTTTAAATGACGAACTTAATTACATCCGAGAGCTTGAAATCTGAATTTTTGAAGTAGTTGAATATCAGGTTTTAACTCCATAAGATGGAGAATTAAATTACGATCGCGTGAGAAAAAGAATCATGCGAATCAGATAAGTAGAACAAAAGTTATGCACGTTTTTGTGAATTAGAAGTTTGAGCTTTTGAGCTGGGAATCTGCAGTTCAGCAACAAACAATTCTGGACAAAGCAGGGCTTCGCGCCACGCGACGGCAAAAGCAAGGAGCCGTCGCGCGACGCGACGGGTTCCAAAAATTCAAAAAAATGTTTATTTTAATATTATATGCATTGCGAACCCGTTTAAATACGTTTTAAGCTACGTATGACTAATCTAACTCATGTTTTATGAGTTGTAGGTAAATTTCTAGTACCGGAGGACGATCAAGCTCAATGAAGAACCGAACACGAACACGAGCAAGATACAAGCTTCCGCACGATGTCTCGTTGTTACTTTTAAATGACGAACTTAATTACATTATGTTGTAAACTTTTAAATTGTAAAAGCTTTTAATAAACCCGTATTTCCGATGTATATGTAAACTTAATTACATGTTTATTTTCGTTATATATATGAAAACCTTTAAAATAATAAGGGTGTTACAATGGTCGAGGACAGGTGTTCGTGGAGACGTAGTATTAGGGTTAAGGACTTTTAGGAGGTTGGTACGGTTGGATATTAGAGACCTGTCTTAGAAGCCTTGCTTTTTAGTTGTTTTTGGTGGCCTTTACATGTCAGTGCTTGCTTTTGTGTCTACTGTTTGCTTGTATGTTATTGCTTTCTTTATTGCGTCATAGTTTTAAAATGAACATTTCCAGGACCTATATTGTTATGTGTGTATTTATGATTAATTTGATGCTTATGGTTGAATGTGGCTTTGGAGTTGGTGGTCTAATCGGAAGCCACCTCTTTATCCTTGGGATAAAGGTAAAACTTGTGTACATCTCACCCTCTCGAGACCTTATCCGTAGCTTGGCTGTGGGTGGAATTATACCAAGTAAGATTGACTGAAGCAATTTTGATAAATAATAGTGGGTTAATTACTCTATACAAATTAGGTAGTTTCTTAATAACAGTGAGGGTATACAAACATGAGCTGGTCCACATGTTCTATTTAGGATTGGCAATTTTTTTTTATCACTAGGTTAGTTATCCGTGTGATACATGGGCTGATATAATATTGATTAAAAATGGCAAAATTGTAATTATAACTGATACTTACAAATAGATCAAATGTAATAGTAATTCATAACTCTCTAAATACTTATTCTCGTCAACTGAATCATATTCATCCCTTTATAAAATAAAATATCAATCTGCGTAACCATAATATAGAATCATAACATTTAGCTTGAGTATTTTCAAGAAACTATTGTGATTAACAATGTTATCCAAAATGAAAATTGTTTCAGGTTGGACATCAATACCATACCATCATCCTTGCCAAATTTCATTCAACAAATATAGCATACTGTATTACATAGGTTTGACTAACTAACCTAATTTATAATCATTACTTATGTTTAAAACTTAAATGAAGTAAAGTCATTTACATTTATAACTAAAAAAGCATCTCCGTCGGTCAATCAAAATGGTGTTTTATACAAAGCCTATATATAGTATACGGAATATGTGTAGAGTCGACAACTAATCTTCAAATACCCGGTTTCTTTCACCAAAGATGCGATGTGCCTGGTATTCATCCATGGCCTTTTTTAGGCTTTCCAAAAAAAGGTTACCAACAGTAGAATGCCTATAGAAATGGACCACTCGACTTGTCGTCAATATTTGCATCAATCTAATTTTTCCCCAAAATAGCAAATTTGTCAACAAATTATATTAAGTTATTCTAGCACTAACCATATAAAAATAAAAGGATCTAATTTGAAGTTACGCTTAAACCCTAATCTCGGCTATAGCTGTCAGCAAAAAAAAAAAAGATCTACTAAGAAATAAAAGGAGTTGGGGTTTAGTTCAATGCGCACCTCAGATTTTGGTTCGATACTGGTGATTTGAACCGCCAATTTAGTGTGCGTCTGATATATTTTGGAAGCAAGACTTCTGGAGATAAACAAACACGAACAAACTTCATTCTTTTCCGCTTCGAACCGCCATCTTCACAAATCACGAGTATAAACAAACATTTTTTAATGAAAATTATGGCACATTGCTCTTTTAAAACTGTGATCTTAAATAATAAAGATAGTAACCAGAGGGTGCGTTTTTATAAATTGCTATTACCAAGTGAAAATCATTTATACTATTAATTAGTTCAACGATATCAAGGAACTAAATACAAAAATTAAGATTTGAGGAGGAAATGATTAGATAAAATATGAATGTGTTTTTTTCTATTTTTGTAATTATATGGACACTAAGATTATATATTTAGGGATTAGGATCAAATACAAAGGATCCTAATTGTAAGAAGTGTAAGAAGGATTTATAGAGTGACAAGTGTCCAATAACCTAAAAAAACCCACTACACAAAAAAACCCACTAAAAAAAAAAAAAAAAACTTAAACATCAACCACCACCACCCCCCCCCCCCCCTACCCCACACATCACCCACCCCAAAAAAAAAAAAAAATAATAAATTTTTTTTTTTTTTTTTTTTTTTTTTTTTTTTGCCGAGGGGGTGGGGGGTGGGGGTTTAGGTTTTTGGGTGGTGGTGGGGGTGGGGGTGGGGGTGGGTGTTTAGTTTTTTTTATATTTTTTTTTTAGGTTTTTGGGGGGTGGGGGGATGGGGGGGTTAGGTTTTTTTAGGTTTTTGGAGGGTGGGGGGGGGGGGGTTAGGTTTTTTGAGGGTTTTTTTTGGTGAGGTATAGTTTTTTTTTTTGTTTTTTTTGCGCGGGGGGGGGGGGGGGGGGGTGGGGGGTTTAGGTTTTTGGGTGGGTGGGTGGGGGGGGGGGGGTGTTTAGGTTTTTGGTGGTGATGTAGTGGGTTTAGTTTTAGGTTATTGGACACTTGTCACTCTATAAATCCTTCTTACACTTCTTACAATAAGAAGCCTTTGTAGAATAACTTGACCCATATATTTAGATAAAAAAAGTATGTCTTGTTTTATCACAAGAACCAAATTATTTTGGCAAATTGGATTTAAATAATCCCAACTCACTGTTATTGGCCAATAATAATCCCAACTCATTTAATCACCAATAATAATCCGAACTATTCACTTTTGTTTGTAAAATACTCCCAGTTAAAAAAACACTAACTAGGTTAGAAAATTGCTGATGTGGCATGCCACGTCACCTGCCACATCAGTTGCCACGTCATCAAAAATGCCACGTAGACAGCCGCATCAGCTACCACGTCATCAAAAAATGCCGCATCAACTGCCACGTCAGCAAATTTGCTGATGTGGCATGCCACGTCACCTGCCACGTCAGCAATTTTTAAACCTAGTTAGTGTTTTTTTAACTGGGAGTATTTTACAAACAAAAGTGAATAGTTCGGATTATTATTGGTGATTAAATGAGTTGGGATTATTATTGGCTAATAGCAGTGAGTTGGGATTATTTAAATCCAATTTGCCAATTATTTTAAAAACGTTTTATACCGTGTGTATCATCTTTCTTTTCTTTGTGGATACCATAAACCGGTTTACACTTTGCAGCAGGTCAAGAACTGTATTGTTGAAGTGGTTTATGGGCAGTTCAGCCACCTTAAAATCTGTTTCAAGATCGTGTCTGCCACCGTGCAGTGTAATAAAACATGGTCCGCTATTTCGTCCCTCGTATTGCATATAATTTACAAGTTAAGGATGGTGGCGCTATACCTTTACTTTCCAGAGATGTTGTTGTTGGTATTTTCCCCTCCATGGCTATCCACGCGATCAGATTTGACTTAAGCGTTGCAATTCTTTTCCGTACAAACCCGTTTGTGGGTTCGTTCAGAGCTACCCGTTTCGCCAGATCTAATCGTACTTTGTTGACTGAGAATCTGGAATCCACATCATCTTTCCATAGCCATTTATTGCCCTCCTGTTAGTAGTTGTAGGAGCACTATGTTCATCCAATCTAACTCGGCCTTCTCTTCATCATTGTTGTTCTGAACCGGTATCCATTTCCACAAAATAGGCAATTTGTCAACAAATTATATTAAGTTACTCCAGCACTAACCATAAAAAAATAGAAGGATCTAATTTGGAGTTACTGTTAAACCCTAATCTCGGCTATAGCAGTCACCAAAATTTCAAAAAAAAAAAAAAAAAAAAAAACCCCAGATCTACTAAGAAATAAAAGGAGTTGGTGTTTAATTCAATGCGCACCTTAGATTTTGGTTCGAGACAGATGATTTGAACTGCCAATTTAGTGTTCGTCAGATGTATTTTGGATGTAAGACTTCTGGAGATAACAAAATACGAACAAACCTCATTCTATTCCGCGAAGAAAGAAGAATGATAGAAGGGTATACGCGTAGAGAAAAACATGACACGTGTAAAAAAAGCCACGTGGGCTGAAATCCTGCCAAGTGTACAATTATTTTCATTTATAAGTATAGAGATTGCAAGATTGCATATGATTGTGTCAATTCAATCGGATAATCTGCGCAAATTAAGTCTTAAGTGGTAAAAGCCAAATGGTAGATTTATTAATTTTTTTAAATTTAAACTTAATATATTGTTACTTTAGTGTAAAAATTAATTTTGAGTGTATTTTGTTTTTCTTTTAACCTCTCGACTCTGAGTCATTTGGTCTTTTACATTCATATTCTTTGTACGTTTTTTCCATTTTTTTGTTGTTGTTGGCTTGCTGTTTTTATGCCCCATGCCCGGGCGAATTAAGTTCGTCTACGTTTTACGTCAATTGGTGTTATAAATTCGTGTTTTTTTTATTTTTTTCTTGGTTTTAGTCATCGTTGGGTTGCTACTTAGCCTGCTTTTACGCTTCCACTTCTAGTAGCATCGTTTTACGCCTTCGCCCCGCAACGCGGAATTCTAGTTACAGAATAATATTGGAACGTGAGTGTTTTCAAAAAATAGCTAACTTACCAATACATATAATCAACAGCAACATATAAACATGTGACAGTTTGGCCGAGTGGTCTAAGGCGCCAGATTTAGGCTCTGGTCCGAAAGGGCGTGGGTTCAAATCCCACAGCTGTCATCCTTTTTCTTTTCCCCCACGAATTTCATGAACACATAAAAAATGCGTTATTACCGAACCGGTGACCCGGTTCGTTGTCGTTGGATGAGTTTTTCAGGAGGTATACAAGTGAAGATAATGAGAGTTTTTCGAAACTAATCGAAAAGGTTAATCGGACAAGAGGTTACACGGATGGGTATGGGACGTCGGATCAGCCTTTAGCTACGTTAGATGGTTGGAAGTATACCGCGAAGAATTTGTTGATGTATCATCCGGCGGATAGAGGTGAAGTGGCTTTAACGCAAGAAGAGCGGGTTAATCGGTTGAAAGCGATGACAAAGGAGATTAGTAAGACGAATACGCGGTTTTCATGGGAAGACAGTGGATTACGGGTTGAAAGAAGATGATGAAGTGGCGGTTGTTTATAATCCGGTTGCTGGTGGTACGCCGGTTTCATGGACGTCAATGTCGGATAGGAACGGTGACAAGGCGAAGAAGATTTGGAAGATATGAGAAAAAGCCTGAACCCGTTTTATGTCGAGTCTAATAAAAAAGCGGATAACGGGTATAGTTTCGTTAAAACTCCATCGCCGGCGCCAGGTGTGGACGAATCACCGTTTGTTACATGGGGAGAGATCGAAGGCACACCGTTGCGATTGGAACCCGAGGACACCCCGGTTGACATCAGTTGCAGTGGAAACGGGCCGCAGTTCAATATCCCTCTTCTGCCTTCGAGAGACGTAAAGGCGCATTCGTTATCGCGAGAAGCTTCAAGGAAGATTAGGGATCGTTCTAGAATGTTCCAGAAACCGCCACTGCCGTCTGGCTTTGCTAGTCCAGGTGCCCGGACGCTTTCATCAGAAACGCGATTGCAAAGTCTTCGCATTCTGCTGGTGTTGATGAGTCCGGGCTAGTTATTGCGGGTCGAGCCCTGGGTTTTTGACGCCGAAAGGCGGAAGAAGCGCGTCTAGGTTGAGTTCGAGATCGCCTTCTGTTAGGGAGGCATCTAATCCTCCTTGGTAACAAGTATGCTGGTTTGACTTTACGTTGACCGTATATGTATCGTTGAATGTTGAAGCATACAACTTTTAGGTTGCATACTTATGAATCTATAAGGGTGGTATGCTATGGTTTTATTAGCATTTTGTGATTGTTTCTTCTTGTTTCATTGCCTTTATTTATCTTTTTAGTCTCATTGACTTTACTTTGACCATATATCATCATCATCATCATCATACTCAGTAAATCCCACCAATAGCAAAGCTAAGGTAGAGTCTGAGGAGGGTAAGATATAGACAGTTTACCTCTACCCCGTAGGAATAGAGAGACTGCTTCCAGTGAGACCCCCCGGCTCGACTTTGACCAGTGGATATGTATTGTTGAATGCATGCTAGTTGTTGTTTGCAGTGTATATATCTTTGCATTTGGTTCTTCTTTGGAGCAAACTTGCAGTAGAAGATTCACATGGATTCATTAATGGTGAATCTTTCATGGGCCTTACTCGACGATTTTAGTTTTCGCCGAAAGAGTTTGCTTTATTCATGATGAAAATGTGTTCAAGATTACATCTTTTCTTGCTTTTGCTTAAAGTGGAATCTGCTGCTACACCTTTTTCCTAGATTAAACCACATGCCTGGATATTGGTTCAAAAGTCAAGTTGGCTTTCTAACTGACACGCGATACTTGTGAAGGTGCGATTGCGGTAGAGAGTTGAATGATCACGTAATGATCGGATTGTTTGTATGTGATATTGATGAGTGGTTTGCGGGAGTCTTGAAACGTAATGATCAGATTATGAGTTAAATGTCGTTTCCGTCCATGTGGTTTGTCCAAGAATGCCAGCTAAATTTCAAAATTGTACTATTTCCACCCCTGGCATTCTTGAAATATGCCAGTTTCGTCCAAAAAAACTAACGTCTGTTAAAAACTGTTGTTTAATGAAGGGTAAAAACGTCATTTCCTTTTTTATTATCCTTTTTTTCTTAAAACGGGTGGGATTTTGATAGGGTTAAAAAAGGTAAAGTAAAATAAAAATGGAAAATGACGTTTTTACCCTTTATTAAACAACAGACGTTAGTTTTTTTTGGACAAAACTGACATTTATCAAGAATGTCAGGGACTGAAATGGTGCAAATTCGAAATTTGGCCTGAAATGACATAATTGGACAAACCACAGGGACGAAAATGACAGTTAACTCGATTATTTGTTTGTGATATTTTGTGATGTTGATGAGTGGTTTGCAGATTCGGGTCCTTTTTAATATGATTAAATGTAGGGAGTTGCAACAGTGGCTGATGAGGTGCGATTTAATGTGTTTATCTGTTGTCACATGAGTTTTGCTTTGTATTTGTGTTGGGAATTTTAGCTTTTGAGATTTTGAAGATTTGGTTGTCACGGATGTTACTGTTTATCATGGGATGTTGATGGCGAAATCTCTTTGCGACCAAATTAGTTGGATCTCAATGACATGATTGGCAAATTGAATACCAGGTGTGAAAGTTATGACATGAATATAACACGAAATTTACGGGTTAAGTTTTAGTCTAAATGGACCTGGGGTTAGTTTTGAGTTAACCCGTAAACACGTTAGCTAAACATGTTGGGTTCATGTTGACCTAACATATTAAATCTTTTGATCATACGTGGTGTGGGCCTTTGATAAATTTTTTACGGGTATAGGCTAAGTAAGGAGTTTTAGCCCGGTTCACTACTACAAAATAGAGCATTAGACGGGGTGATATGGGTAGTGGTTGAGTCTTCAACACATTTAAGTAATGAATTGTGAGAACCATATAAATAGATATACATATTACATTAAATATGAGAGATAAAATGGTTATGTGACTATCTTATTTCTATGACTTATCATACCTAATTAACACTATGTGCAAATGCTTAGGGTGGAGGGTATGGTTGCGGTGAGTGTGATCAGGGAGGGGGGTTGCCGAGCGGGGAATGATTGCCGGTGGTGGATCGGTGAGTGGGGAGTAGGAGAGTGATCAGTGAGTATTCACCGAAGGTGAAGAAGAAGCTATGGAGGAGAGAGAGAACCAGTCAATTTTTTTTAATTGAGTAAGTGTTTAAACCATTGCGAGTGTTTGAGTAGAAAATGGAGAGTGAAAGGGGGGAGTTGACATGGCATGAGATTATTGGGTAGAGAAAACTCAAACACCCTAACTCACCGCAACCATACCCTCCACCCTTAGTGTGTTTCTCACTAAGGCTGACAATTGGGTACCTGTTAAGACACGATTAAACCTGTTTGACTGAAAAATACACTCTTTGACTTTTTTAATTTTTAAAATAATTAAAATTATAATGTTAGGATCTATCATTTATTCATCATTGTTTTTTAAACATGAGGTAGAAAGTAGTTAAATCATTTATTCATCTTTGTTTTTTAAACATGAGGTAGAAAGTAGTTAAACGAGTCGTAATCATGTTTGAAACTTATGTTGTGCGCGCCGTCAGAAACCTGTTAAACCTGTTAAGACACGATTTGCCAGCCTTATTTCTCACGATCCTCTATTTAAAATTTGTTATATAATAAACGCATCGTTGCAATCGTATAAAATCCTTTTGTTGAATGGAGATACATGTATTTAGATATATTCACATGACTTATATCCGGTTTAATCATAACTTTGTACGTAATCATATTTTTCTTAATTTAAAATGACACGTTATTTATATACATGTATTTTTTTTGTTTTAATTTTGGCATCACACGCATCCCATATATATAAATTGCCACCACCCCTTATCATACATAGTTCTCCCATGCTCTTGCAATCTCTTAGACAAAATACAGGATCCTGAACAACTTCTGCTTGATTCTTCTTTCTTTAAGGTAAACTAATCACAACTTCACATGTCTTCTGATTATATTTTATGCTTATACGCTTTCGTAGACTACCGATATGGATTTATGTAAACCATGATCATGTAAAGTCATAATTCGAAACCTAATGTCGAATTTTTATCCAACGTGTTGATTATGTCATACATAAGCACTGTATATGAACAGTGGCGGATCTAGAAAATCCTTATAGGGGCAACAGTATATAGATGATGATCTAATATGCATATTGTGGATAATTTGTTGTGTTATGTTTGATCCTTTGAATTAGCTTGAAATTTACATAATAATTGTTAGGACAATTTATATATGATAACTCTTGTCTACAATATTATTATTATTATTAAAGGGAATATCTGCAAAATGCCATCTGCAAGTCATGAGACATCTGATCAAGACCGAGAAGCGTTTGTTGAGGTTGATCCGTCAGGACGATTTGGGCGGTACAGCGACCTATTAGGCGCTGGTGCGGTAAAAAAGGTCTACAGGGGATTTGACCAAGAAGAAGGCAGAGATGTAGCCTGGAACCAAGTCAAACTAAGAAATTTTAGTGATGACCCGACCGTGTTAAAAAGACTGTTATCGGAAATCGAATTGTTACAAACTCTAGAGAATGAAAACATCATTGTTCTGTACAGTTTCTGGATGGATGTTGAAAACACTACCTTGAACTTTATCACCGAGGCGTGTGCTTCGGGTAATTTGAGGGATTATAGGAAGAAACATAGGCGCGTGTCGCTCAAGGCGATGAAGAACTGGTCAAGACAGATTCTTAGAGGGTTGGAGTATCTTCATACCCATGAACCCTGCATTATTCATAGAGATCTTAATTGTAGCAACATTTTCATCAATGGAAACATTGGAAAGGTAATTAGTATGCTTTTTGATTCTAAATTCTATTAGCCTGAAGGCCACCTACACAGCGTAAGCTACATTTTACCTGATCCCACTATTTTGTAGGATTTTGGTGGGTCCTGTAAGTTTTCCTTAACGGGTGCTCATATAATAATAATAATGTTCTTATAGTGTTGTACCATGTGTCAGGTTAAAATCGGGGACTTGGGTTTAGCGGCAGTGGTTGGAAAGAACCGCGCGGCTCATACGTTACTAGGGACACCCGAATACATGGCTCCCGAATTGTACGAGGAAGATTACAACGAGTTAGTGGATATTTACTCATTTGGAATGTGCTTGGTTGAAATGGCTACAATGGAAATACCCTATAGCGAGTGCGACAGTATTGCTAAAATATACCGAAAGGTTACAAGCGGTGTTATGCCTCAAGCGTTTAATAAAGTCAACGATCTTGAATTAAAAGCGTTTATTGAACGATGCATTGGTCAACCTCGAGCTAGGCCTTCCGCATCCGATCTTCTTCAAGACCCATTTCTAGTCATCACTAGTAGTGAAGAGAGTGATGGCAGTACCTAAAGACGTTTTTATGTGTGTATGTGTATAAGTGTCACACAACATATAAAATTTTTAAATAGATAATCATGAGAACTATGTGAGTATTTGTACCTATTGTTATAAGTGTGTCACATATGGTTGTTATATGGTTATCTATCTCATTATGTTCTAAAATTATTACGAACATGTGTTTATACGATTCTCTACTTAAAATTGATTCTGTAATGAATGAACCCTTTTAGTTAATCAAATTTATGTATAATTTATTTTTGTATCTTGATGTAATGTTTTTAAATAGTTGAAGTTGGTTGAAGATAATTATTATCCATCCTTAATTTAGCAAAAATGGTTTTTGAGTGATTTTTACTATTCATTTTTCTTACATATTTGTTAATTGTTATTGTATACACACCCAACCCCTTTAGTTTTTATTTTTAACTTCTTTAATTTTCATCGTTTACAGATTTGTCGTTTTGCGTTTCAGTCTAAATCTTGTGAGTAAACATGCTGCAACGTGCATGTGTGGTTCAACGTTTTTACGTCTATTTTTGGTGGTTTAACGTCCCCGTTACAACTGGAGGGTCGTTATTGTTTTCTATGTTTTACATTATGGTCTAATTTAATGAGTTAACACGTCGTAACGCACATTCGTGATTTAACGTTTTTACACGTTTACTTTTGGTTTAACGCTCCTGTCACAAAGCGTGAATCCTAAATACTAGTTAGTATTAAAAGACATTGTGTAATGAAAATGAATTGTTATGGTTTTGGTATAACTTGATGGGGAATTAAATAAAAAAATAAAATAAAAAAGAGGAATTATGGGGATTGAGTAGTGTGGGAGGAAACAAAACAAAGAATAAGGAATAAAAAAATGGAGGATTTTAAGAGCCGTGCCGTCCTGGTTGTTAACTTATGCAACAAACCACTCAAAGACTTCACCTTCACTTCATCTATACATTCTTTGACATTCCACTCTTTGAGTTATACGTATACACACCTATATATAATTAATTATAAAATATAAAATACAAATATTGTGTTTAAATGAAAGTTTAATAAGTTATTTATTTTATCTATACACAAAAATCATAACGAGGACTCTCAAAATCCAATATTTTATACTAAAAGATTTTTTTTAGAAAGTTTCGGTAAATTAACACTGCGAAGCGAAAAAACAAAGGGGCCCCTCTTGGCCCTCAGTAAGCTTCGCCAATGATAACCAATGAGATTCGGCTTTTCAGCTAGTTCAGTTATGATTCAGTTAATATAAAGTTGAAAATTTTATATAATCTTAGTATATAAAAAATAAAACAAGTTGAAGGGGTTTGTAGGTGAATTGGGACACAAAAAATGTAGAGATTGTCAAAATGGTCACATGTAAGAAGGATATAAAACTTTACACCCTTATTCTACTGTCCAAAGCTTTGCTAACATTTTCAAACTTCCCATAATTCAAGAAACTATCTTTGAAACCTTCAAAAATTACCATTTCTTTTACTACATTCGTGTGCATCTTACTTTGACCATCACTACATATGCTTTTACATACTACACACATCCAATGGCTCAGATTCATCCAAGATCATCTGGTTTTCTGGATTCTAGAAGTACTAACAATGTACCATTTTCATTATTATAAGTTGAGGAGATCCGGATCAAGCAACTATATCCATGAAAAGACTAAAAAATGATGGTTAAATTCTCAGTTTGTTTGTAAAGTTTGCAGAGTTACAATTGCTTGTTGTTGTACAGTTTATTACCATATGGATGGTTCTACACCTAAAGATAATATTTCTGTGCTTTCTAGTCCTTTTTCTTCTGCAAATGTTAGTGCCCTCCTCAAGATCAAGATCATTTCATGGTAAAGTTTGAATCTTTCGTATGTTGATCGACTCTTTCGTTGAATTTAATCATACTCTTTTGATAAAGTTTGCATTTTTCGTTACACTTATAGCATCTTTCGTTGAATTTAATCATACCCCTTGATAAAGTTTGCATTTTTCGTTACATTTATCGAATCTTACGTTGAATTCAATCATACCCTTTTGATAAAGTTTGCATTTTTCGTTACATTTATCACATCTTTCGTTGAATTTAATCATACCTTTTTGATAAAGTTTGCATTTTTCATTACATTTATCGCATCTTTCGTTGAATTTAATCACACCCCTTGATAAAGTTTGCATTTTTCGTTACATTTATCGAATCTTACGTTATATTCAATCATACCCTTTTGATGTTTATCTTTCTTTCCGATTATATTGGTTACAGGAGTCAAGAAACAGGCTTGCCAGCTTCAGTTTGTGTCCGTGTTGGAGATAGACTTTTCAATCTTCACAAGGTAAGTTTGTGATTCAAAACTACAAAAGTTTAAACCTTTGATAGTTTCTAACAGTTGAATAAATTCTTGATTGTTTATGCAGTATCCTTTATTTTCAAAAAGTGGATACTTTAACCGAGAATTAACCGATTCTAACGATGTTGTACTACCACAAGACTTCCCAGGCGGGCCCGAGACTTTTGAAATGATCTCACTTTTTGTTTACGGGTCATCTACTTTAGTCGACCCGTTTAACGTTGCATCTTTAAGATGTGCGGCCGAGTTTCTTGAAATGACGGAAGAATACACCTCGGGGAACTTGTGTGAACGCTTCGACATATATTTGAACCAAGTTGTGTTACAAAGCTGGGAGGACACACTTATTGTCCTCCAAAAGTGTCAATCACTTGACCCGTGGGCCGAAGAGCTCTTAATCGTGAGTCGGTGCATTGAATCTTTAGCTTTCATGGCGTGCATGGAGATTCTTGATCCCGAAAGAAGAAGAGACCAGTCGGTTGTTACTGTAGAAGCTTTAAGCGCTCAAAGATGGAGCTCCGAAATGGTCCAAGAAATCTTGACCCAAGATGTTTGGATCAAAGACTTAATAGCTCTCCCATTTGGGTTTTTCAAACGGGTCATCGGGTCTTTAAGAAGACAAGGTATGAAAGAAAAGTATGTTAGCCCGGTTGTGTTATTCTACGCGAATTCGACACTTTTTGATGAAAACGGCGCCAAAGAAGATGTATCATGTTTACTAAAAGGGATTCTTGATTTACTTCAAATTGGGGAAAAGGGTAGTAGAGTTCTTCCGGTTGGCTTTTACTTCCGTTTGCTATCTGAATCGCTAAAACTCAAGTTAGATAAAGAGTATACTCTAAATTTACAAAATCAAATTTCTGGGGCGTTACATATGGCTCGAGTTGAAGATTTTTTACTGCCAGAAAGTGGGATAGATGATGCCGCTAGTAGCATTGAAATGACGACAATCGAAAGCATATTTTCAACGTATGTTGTGTTTCACTTGTGCCCAAACAACGGTACTCCTTCGCCTTATAATTCTGTTGTTGCAGAACTATGGGACGCGTATCTTACCCGTATAGCTAGTGATGCGAAAATACACACGAAAAGATTCATGGAACTTATTGAAATCATGCCTATAGCATGTAGGCAGAACCATGATAATCTTTATAAGGCACTGAACATCTTTCTACAGGTAAGTTCCTTGTTGTGTAATAGGTTATAAATAATGAATTGGCAATAACTTTGACCATTTTGACTTTTTCCGACGTAAATGAGTAAAATGCTATCCCAGAGCTTTAGTCAGCTTTGCGATTTTCCTCCAAAGGTTGCATCTGGATCCAAAAGATTTGAAATCTTGCCATTTTCATCAAGCTCGTTAACTCCATCCAGTTTTCTCCGTTAAGTCAGGGGTATTTCCGTTTTTTTTGTTAACTTAAAGGACAATTCGGTCTTTTTCACTTTATATAAGAAAATACCCCTGCCGGAGAAAAATGGATGGAGTTAACGAGCTTGATGAAAATGACAAGATTTCAAACCTTTTGGATCCAGATGCGAAGAAACAAACATTTGGAGGAAAGTCGCAAAACTGGCCAAACCTCATGGACGACTAAAATGGCATTTTACTCGACGTAAATGTTGAAAATGTTGAGACTTGTTTTTGCAGGTTCATACTGAGTTGTCACAAGATGAAAAGAGTATGGTATGCAAATACCTCAACTGTCAGAAACTCTCAAATGAAGTTTGTATAGAAGCGGTTCAAAACGAATTAATGCCTTTACGGTTAATAGTACAAGCGCTTTTCGTTCAACAACTAAGCACACACAAAGCATTGAAGGAATGCTCCGATTCATTCAGATACGCACATTGTGGAGACTTCTCGGGAAGCATCCCGAGCTCAAGATTCGCAAATTCCAGAAGCCAGAATCTCATAGAAAGCCCCTGTGTTGATGTACAAGACACGAGAAACCAACCGCTAAGTTTCTTGCTACAAAACGACTCAGAGAAACCCGAGTTTTGCAAGAAAGAATACGAGTCCACAAGCTTTAGAATTCAAACACTTGAACAACAGTTGATGGTGTTGAAAAGAAGCATCCAACTACAAAATACATCCAAGAAAAGAGAACAAGGTTCGAAGAAAGTGGACCCCGTGAGGCCGTACGGGTTAGAAGGAAGAACAATGAGTAAGAAGAGAACACCTCTTGGTCAAGTGACTAGCTGCATAGGAACGGTGAATTTTGCGTCACAAAGGAGGTATGCTAGCCGGTTATTGAATGTGTTTAGGAGATTTCGTTTGTTTGGTAGAGCAAAAGCGAAGAAGAAATCGAGTGTAACCGGTGTTTGGCCCAAACCGATGTAAAGCGTTTACTTTATATAATTCATATGTATGTGTTATCCTAGTATTTATTATTTGTGAAATGCAACAAATTAAGCGCCTGATTCCCCCTTATGCTTTACCTGGTCCCACTAGTTAACAGGGTATTGGTGGGTCCCATGAGTTGATTACAAACACGCTTCTTAACTTCTTTTATTTACGTAGTACAAAAGTAACAAAGTTACAATACATCAAACCTTTGAAAATCAAACACTATTAATAAGACTACAAATAACAAGTAAACCCAAGCGCAAATAACGAGTTGTTAACAAACCATTGATGTCATTAAACAATGGGTTTCTTCACGCTATGCCCGTTAACATAATGTTGACGGCAAACAGGCATATACACATCCGCTCCACCAATAAGTTCAGTTTTCGTCTCGTTAGTCTTCCTGAAAGTGAAATGGGCCTTTTTGCCGCATAATTCACATCTGGCGGTTAATTTAGTTACCGTATCAGCAAGAGGTACTATATCAAGCACCGGACCAAAGTTTCGTCTGTCAAACAAAAGCGATTTAGATAACCGCTAAAACAATAAAACACAAAGTGATAACATAAACACGCAGTCTAGCATAGTAAACCACCTTAAATAATCGCCATCAAGACCAGCAACGACAACAGTTTTCCCATCATGATCTGCAGCTTTACAACAAAACTCGTAAAGATCATCGAAGAACTGTGCTTCATCAATTCCAATCACATCCACCTGCCAAAAAACACATAATTTGAACCCAAAGTTAACAAATATGAAAAAAGATTCTTCTTAACTATAGAATTTTCATTGCTTGCTACAGAAGTAATCATAAAGGTCCCACCTTTCCATAAGCTTCTTCTCCAAGCTTCTGTTTAAAAGACAACAAATCAGGCAGTGCCCAACATGGATACTTTGTTCCATCATGGGTCACAACCGAATCTATCGCGTATCGGGTATCCTTGTTTGACTTTATCATTGCTATATTCCTAATCAACAAGACAAAAATTGTGATCAAACAACATGAATAGCTAGATAAGGGGAAACAGGCTGAAAGAGCCCAAACTTCAAACCAGCATAACTTCGGTTAGAGGCGGACCCAAGCGTCTTGGTGGATGGGCGGGCGCACTCCTTGAAAAAAAATTAGTGTATTTTTTAGGCAAGAAAAACCGACCGCACCCCTTGAAAACAGGGGCGATTCTACCCTTCAAGAAGGGGTAGCCTCCGTTACTCCTTGGCGCTCCGATGGTAGTGTAAATTTTGGAAAAATTTAATGTTTTTTCGATTTTGTTACGCTTTTTCTTTGAAACGTTGCCCCTATAATAATTTTCTAGATCCGTCACTGCTTGAAAATATGGTTGAACCCTTCATGAGCACCCGCAGCAAATAATTCTTGGATCCGCCAATGACTTCGGTCACAATTGCAAAAGCCTCCAACGGTTTGACAGACCCAAATTCCTTGATCTAAGGCCCGATTTTGTCAATCAATGTAGGGATGAGCAAATAGTACCGGGTACCGAAACCAAACCAGTACCAAATTTAACCTATCAAATCATTTTCCATACCAATTTGGTACCCAATTTTTGCGTTTTTCGAGATCATTACTTTCGGTTCGGTACCGTACCATGCCAATTTCGGTACCGGTACCCATTTTTGCGATTTTCGGGATCGATACTTTCGGAACCTATCTCATCCCTAATACCGATTTTCCCTCAAAAATTTTGCAAACTTTTGTACTTTCCTATGGTTTTAATTTCAATAATTGAAGGTCAATAACCGAAACTAACAATCAATGAATTGATGAGAGTCATAAAAAAGATGAAGAATTATGAAATACCTGCCATTGGTGGCTTCAGAATTGATCCTGCGAAGAAGGGCAGTGGTTTTACCGGCAAACATTGGGCCGACAATGACATGAAGTTCACCTGAAGGGTTTGTGTTTGTGATCCGATCTTGATCAGTGGGATAAAGAAGAGTGGGTGTCAGAGACATGATGTTTTGAATTTGGGGAAGTGGGATGTGATGGAGCATGATGTCTTATCTTGAATCTTGTATAAATAATGGATGGATGATTAATGAGATCTGGTGGGATTTTGAGTTTGAAAGCTTGGCGGGAAGATGAGATATTTTGGGAGGGAAGATGAAAAGATAAAGAGGGAGCGCATTGTTGCTTGCTGGCATGTTGTTGTTTGTTCTGTTTGATGTTTTTTTATTCACATTATGAAGATGAGATATTTTGGGAGGGAAGATGAAAAGATAAAGATGAAAAGAAACCAAATTTAACCATATTGTACCTAAGTACTTTTTTCCAATTTATAGTTATGCTTGTGTTCTAATTTCCGAACATCAAGTCAGCAATGAATTTAAACCTAACAATGTATAAATAAAGACATAGCAAAATAAAACAAACATATCCATAAAATAGTCGTACACGCAACCACAAAGTTGAAACTTCAAAACATAGATCATAGAAACTATAAATAGTCAAGTCTAATGTCACAAAATATAAATAATCTTCAAACCATGGGAATACATATACTTAGATATTAGACTTAGTATTTTGGGCTAATAAATTGTATATAGTTTATTAAACATTATTATTTTTATTTAATAATCAATTAAATTAACGGTTTATTCATCCAATTAAACCGAATAAACCAAATTAAAAAAAATGTGGATCCAAAAACCGAACCAAAAACCATATTCACAATTCGGTTTCAGTTAGAAACCAAACCAAAAACCGAATTCGTTGTTCGGATCGATTTATTCGGTTGCGTTTCGGTTTACGATTTTTATTTGAATACGGTTTTTTCGGAACAACCCTAATCCAAACCCCCTCTTGGTGTTGTCTATGTAAAAATGACGCGGAAACCATCGATCACATCTTTACCTCTTGTGTCGTGGCTTCGGTGATTTGATAACACATCAGCGAGTGGGGCAATATTCCACATATTTATGTTTTCTCCATTAAAGATGTGTTTGGCGACCATTCAATGGCGCCTAGACAATGGGGAGAGAGGGCACTATTGGCTGAGGTGGAGCGGGATGTTGTTGATTGTTAAGACCATGCGTAATGGGGCGTTTTTTTTAAAAATTTTTGCCCGAAAACGCCCTATAACGCCCAACCCCCCATTACAGGGGGCGTTTTGGGGCGTTATTTTTGAAAAAAAATCAAATGCGCGTTTTAATTATAACGCTTTGCCACATTTGAATGGACCAATGGGAGTGGAGGAGCCTTTGACTTTACACAAATATCTCTGACAATGCCCCACTACTTTACCGAAACATGCACATGACCATTTGTTTAATTTTTTTTTTTAATGATTGGTAGGGGCATTATGGGGCATTATACCCACTACACCACTTTTGCTATAATGCCCCCTTGCTGACTAGGACGCCACGTGTCGTATAATGCCCCATGGTGGGGGCATTATAACATTCTACCACTACGCATGGTCTTAATCCATGTAGCCTAAGAGAAGACTAATGTGGTGCCAAAGAAGATTTTTAGAGCCTCCACAACCAAATTATACAATTAATTTTTAAAAATATTCAAATATGTCACTGATGTTCACCTTTATAAGCTGGTATATATATATATATATATATATATATTCTAGTAATGAGTTTTTGTTTAAACTCAGATTTGTACCACTTTAACCATTCTCAAGATTTTGGTTTGTATGATTAATAAACATGGAGATGAAATGTGGAGATCAAAAATGATGAAGGGATGTTTCTTTATTCTTAAAGCCATAATGTGCATATTACATTTTGATACAATCATAATAAGTAATTTTAAGATGTTTGGTTCGATCCGGTATTATTGTTCCATACGAGCCATGTGATACTAATCCGGTTGCTAAATTAATCAATAAGCAACTTGATTTTCCCGTTGATTGATTAGAACCTGTCTGTTGATATGTTTTACCTGTTTAATTACTGATATGATATAACACGAGATAAAATACGTAATATATATCTTAAACTTTAAGGGTATTCAAACTACTTGCATAAGTGTGTGTGTGTGTGTGTTTTTATTTATTTATTATGTATTAACCAAACAAGAAATCAAGCTGCCCAGTTGATTGAAGATTTTGTTGAGAAACCGCATGCATTTGAGGGACACCATCTAAAACCAAATTCCCAGCTTGCCATACTTGATTAACAACAGACCCGCTTGCAAACGGGCCCACAGTCGCATAAATGGTGATTTCATTGTTCAAAAACTCAGCCGAAAGGCCCGAAACAGGAAAGTTAAGATCTGAAGGCAGCATCGGCGGGCTGTAACTAGTTATCATTGTTGGATATACTGTCACACTTCCATTACTGTTGACAAATGCCACTAATGCTTCTGACCCAACCATACCTATTTGGTTCGGGTTGATGGCCCACGCAACCCAACCACCGGCCCCTTGTCTGGCCCGGTATGCAATATCGGCTACACCCATGGTTGAGTTGTAGGTCCAATAAAGCTGAGCTGATAAATGAGGAAGATCTTTACAAGAAGTGTAGACTCCTTTAGATGTGAGTGTATGATCTAAGCATCTAAAAGCATATGAAATATCAAAATGAGATTGAAGAAAATATGGAATTAGAACAAGGGTATAGCTTATAGTTATAGCCATTGATAGAATAATAATAATAATAATATTGAGTTAAATGCTTATATATGCATAGTATAATATATGTAGGATTGTCATGAAAATGTTACTTATTATACAAACCAGTATATAGCAGGTGTATCATGTGTGATGAACCAACTAGAGGGTTTAAATGTGTGTAAAACTATTTTGAAAAAAGAAATTAAGAATACTTTAGATAATTTTTTTTACATAAAACCACATTCATATACTCTTTAACGGTTCGGGTTTTCGGTTGATTAAAAACTTTTGTGGTCTGATCAGTTCGTTATTGGGAAAATCAGAGACGAATAATCAACCAAAATAAGACGATTTGACCCAACTTTTTTTTTTTTTACCAAAATAGGTGTGGACTTTTTACACTTAAAAAACTAGACATATTATTAAAAAAATCCAACATGAAAATGTCACATATGCGGAACCGGCTAGAATTTATCCGGCAAAAAAAACATCTTTAAAAGTACTACAAGTCCACAAAAACATCAAATTAAAACAATACGCGTGTAATAAACCGGCTAACAATACAAGTGTAATGAACCGGCTAAAATTTAGCCTGTTTGTTACACGTGTATTGTTTTGATCACATGTTTTTATGAACCTTTTGTATTGTTCAAGGTTTTTTTATGCTAGTCACTTACGAGTCCTTTTCTCGTAGTTTTTTTTCCTAGTTTTTTAATTGCAAAAGTTTCACACCCTGTTATTTTTGTGATTTTCCCAAAACGTAGTCTATAACTTATGTTTTGTTTTTAGATTTTCATAATCCTTCAATTTAATTTATTTGGTTATCAATAAAGGCAAATTAAATTAACCAAAAAGAAATATAATATTGATAAGCCGTTTAGAAAAAACTACTAGTAATAAATACAAGTCCAATTCGTAGCAATATCCAAGCACACCATGCACAAGGGTCAACATAATTGAAAATTAAAGTCAAATGCATATTCTTTTATGATCTAGAAACATTTCAAAACTTCAAACTCGATCTTAGGTATTTAATTTTCAAACTTCTATACTTTTCTCATATAAATGTGTAAATATAGTAATTTATAAATAAATATTTAATATTTTTTTAATATTATAAACCCCATCAATTAATGTCATTAAATTAAAACAGAGACGATTGCAGACTAATGACAGGTAGACGGGCAACAAGTTATGCCGCTACCCCCTTCTGAATAGCAAACCCTACCCTGTTAAACACAAAATTCTGCCTCATAAATAAATGGCCTGGAAATTAGGTTTGATCCTTATTAACATAAGCCAGAGGTAGGATTGTAAGGGTTTGTTTGGTTGACTAGTTATGTCTATGTTTGATCCATAGTTATCATGTTTGACCAATTATAGCTTTGAGTTATGGTTATGTAAAGACCAAGCATCACCATGCTTGAACAATTATCACTAAGTTCGACCAAGTGCTTTGACCATGTATGAATATATTTTTTTTAACGGCCAACTAAATCACCGAATAAGCATTATGGGATGCCCTCAATCGAGCAAATGCATCCCCTCCTCCATAACGGTCAGAGTTGGATGCATACCCGAGCCACCGGTTTCGGGGAAAACCCGCCGCCCGAAGACCCACTGCGGTAAAACCCGATTCGGCTCGGTTTCAAACTGGCGATCTCCAGAGAGGCCTAGTTCTAAACTTCATTATCACCACCAATGTCCTTCAAAGTGATGCTAGTGGGAGTTGAACTTGGGACCTTAAAGAGAGAAACTAAGTGACTAACCACGAATGTATGAATATTCAATATGGTGACCTAATATCAATAATTCAATATGGTTGACAAAATTATGGGGATGAACTATGGCCGTATGTTGAACAAGTATGATTAAGTTTGATGGTAACATCTCGATAATTGTTCTATTTTTCTTATGAAACTTACTCTTCGTGTAGTAAAAGGAGCTATAATTATTGTATACTTCATGCTATTTTTAGCTTTCCAATAGAAACTACACATCACAAATTCGTTGCCAAAGTAGCAACAATTGAAGTATACTTCATTTTATTTTTTATTTTTTACCTTTTTTAGTTCTCCCATACAAATTCGTGCAATCAAAGTGTAGCAATTTTTTTCTGACAAACTAATTTTATCTCTCCTGTTTTTGTTTTATTCGTGTTTCAACTAACTTAAAAATAGGGCTTGATTTTAAAGTTAAAAATTATGAAATCTGGTGATATTATTTAACATTTAAGTGTTTAGTGTTAAAAATATTATTTTAAAGTTAAAAATTATAAAATCTGGTGATGATTGTTAAAGTATTTAGTGTTAAATGACTCAGTAAGAGGTCTGAACCATTAAGAGACTCACTAAGATCAGTGCTTACATATTAACTTACATATTAACTATTAACTATTTTTATACACCCTCATACCATCAACTAATCAGAAATCTGCGATCATAGATTCATAGTCTTGTTAGTATATATCATCAATCACTCCAAACAAGCCAAGCAAGAACTCAAAAACAAACCTCAATATAAACATGTATATGTAGGTATACATACATGAATCACTAATAAGAACATAACACTCAAAATACATAACAATATTGTAGCCATAAAGTAAAACATCTTAGCAAGCCATCATCTATGCATGTCCATAATTAGCTCATGCGTTCCCACCGGCACCAGTCTCACCACTAATAAAATCCACAGACCCAACAGAAATCCGGTTATCAACACCCAACCCATGCATACCCGGAGCTCCATTATTCACCGGACCCACCTGCCACACTTGATTAAACCTGGTCCCTCCATGTGGCAACACCAACGTCGCATAAATCACCACATCGCCGTTAACCCTCTCAGCAGTGAGACTGGGCACATCAAAGCTCAACGGACTAGGTTGCAGACTGGTACTGTAACTGGTTACCGATGAAGTATAGGCTTGAACCGACCCGTTTGAACCGGTTACAGCAACAAGAGCCTGGGCACCAACCATACCCTGACCGTTGATGTTGAGGGCCCATGCAACCCATTGAGATGTGTCGGATCCGGTGTGGCGGAAAGCGAGATCGACGGTGGAGTTGGAGGAGTGGTAGTTCCAGTGGAGATGTGAGTTGAGAACGGGTAAAGAGACACATGTGGTGTAGATTGTGTTTCTTGAAAAGGTGTAGTTGTTGCAGTTTTGTTGAGCATATGATGAGGCTAAATTTGATATCAAAATGCAAAATAACACACCAAAGATTTTACCCATTTCAGAAATCTTTATGGGTTTTGAAAATTAGCTGATTTAAGTTTGAACTCCTCAAATGGAAAAATCAAGATTAAATAAGAGAGTTTTGGTTGACCAAGTAGAAGAGAACACGAGTAGAGAGGATATGGAAGGAGGCAAGAAGGTTGTATGAATGAATAATATTATAATAGTTGTATTAATTAATGGCTTATTCTATACGCACCCCCCTCCTGATTACACCCCCCCTTGTGAGAGGAAAACTGTCTAATTAATAGATAACGAGTAAATTTCTCCCGTACGTTGTCGGGCGTCAAAACGTAAGGTAACTCCGATCTATACTGTCTAATGAAAACGTATTATTAGATAACTTGTGTAAATATTTTATGTATCTCTTATTTTTGTTAACTTCCCTAATTATAGGGACTTATTGTTGTAATGTTTATTATATATAAAGTTCCCTGCCCTCATTCAATTGATGAGGTGAACCATAATACATCTTATATGGTATCAGCCATTCTCTAACCCTAATTTCTTTCTTTGCCGTCCCCCTTCTTCCCCGTTTCTTTTTTTCCAATTCTAGGATCGTCGCCCACCATGGCCTGTCCCTCATCCTCTTCTAAAACTCCTTTCTCTATGCATGCTTTCTCACATATGATGCATATGAAACTTTGTTCCAGCAATTATCTTGTTTGGCGAGAACAAATGCTCCTTGTTTTATCCCTTCACAAGCTATCCGATCATGTTTCAGGCTCGGCTACTCCTCCTTCGGCGACTATTACAGTCTCCGATAAGTCTGTCCCCAACCCAGATGTTGTCACTTGGTCCGATAATGATCAGAAGGCTGTTTTATTTATCAAATCCTCTCTCACCGAAGAAGCGGCTGCAGAAGTTCTTGGCCTCAAAACTGCTCAAGATATCTGGGCTGCCCTAGAACATGCATATAGTAATGCGTCTGTTGAACGCATACACTCTTTACGTGATTCTCTTCGTCTTCTAAAGAAGGGTACGTCCTCTGTTTCTGATTATTCTCGCCGTTTTAAATCCCTTTGTGATCAACTTGCAGCTATCGGTCATCCGGTCTCTGACATGGATCGGCTTCACTGGTATCTCTGTGGCCTTGGTCCATCTTTTGAAGTTTATTCAACTGCAATACGTATTTCTGGCAAAACCTTAAGCTTTCGGGATTGTAATGACCGTCTTAATTAATCAAGATTTTAATAATAAGATACACATTTTAATGCTAAAATGTGTCTTCACAAAATCTTGTCATACTAACATTCCCATATGTTTACAACATTTCAAAAAGATATTTATAAATGTTTACATAATTAACTTTTAGCAAAACAACTCTAGATTTGACGCGGAAGCTTCATTTAACGTGTGTTCGGTTCTTGCTCGCCGCTTGATCTTCATCCGGGACTCTTGACATTCACCTATGATCAAAACCAACTTAGAAGTCAGTTTTGATAGTTAAATAGCAAGTACAACAAGAAAATCGGGTCAAATAATCGAAATAAACAAAATAAAACAAAATTTTCAGCATTTAGGCCGTCGCCGCACGCGACGGCAAAAGGGCCTGGCCGTGGCACGACGCCACGTTCTTGTTTCGACAGAATGTTGATGCTGGTGCTGCATATTCCCAGCATAACCCGATTTCACGGAAACGAGCATAACTCTCTCGTTTTAAATCCGTTTTACCCGATTCTTTTTCCTACGCGTCCGTAATTTAACTCTCCATCTTATGGAGTTAAAATCCAACATCCGGCATAATAAATTTTGAGACTTCTAAGCCTTCGACTCATTACCTTTTTTACCAAATTTTAACCCGTTTATGCATTTATCAAACAAACATATTTGTTTGATCCTTATTTCACATGCACCTCTTCAATTCAATATTATCTACCATGTCAGGTTCTAATCACAGGTTTCTTACACAATTTTAAACCCGTTTTCGCTCGTATGCTTATTTTGACCCGTTAAGGGTATTTAAGTATATTTTAAACATGATTCGCTTTCATTTGTATCTAGCTTTATATTTCCGCATTTCTTACCAAGTAATCTTCCACCACAACTAGGTTTGAGGTGGATTCAATGTGGAGATATATATATTCCGAGTTTTATCCCTCGGACTATCATTTTACGGCAAAGACCCATATAGAGTCATTTGACCCAAAAATTCGCATATTTCACTTTTTATACATATTCCAAGTATCTATTTGATCACAAAACTCATTTCTAAACAACCTTTAAGGGTTGTTTGCTCAATTTCACTTATAAGGGCATTTTGGTCGCTTTTACCCCTCCTATTACGACGAAGGACCTTTAAAGCCATGTTCGACAAAAATCCCACTTTTAAAACTATAATCTTGTTTAGAAACCATTATATTTCTAACACACCATAATCATAACTCAATTTATTCGGTTTACCTCAAAGACAACCGAATATCTATATTTTATCCTTGTCTAACTCTTATAGAACCTCAAGTTCTACATAATGAGTTGAATCATTATACAAACCTGGCTCGGATCAATATATTGACCTGTTTCGATACCTTGCCTTAGTGGCCGCTAAGTAATAGCGATGTAAACATCCATGTGCTATTTATTCCTAAATCACACAACTCGACAAAACCATTAGTCAATATAATCAAAGGGTGATATTTTCACCTTTTGACGCGTTTGGTCTAAATGACCATGAATCTTTGTGAGATGTTATTTATTACCATCTTATCTATATGACTCGCTCCGGTTTACACCGTATAGTCTCTTTTACTTATAAATCATTTATCGATTCTTTTGACCCATTATAACTTACGCTATAAAGTGTCTTTCACAACTAACGGTTATTATCAACAAGTGACCAAAATACCATTTTACCCTTATTATTTGCAATGGTTTACCTTTTAAGGTAACCATTTAAAAACTCGTTATCTTTTAGTCATTTCATGACTAAGTAACCGCATTAGCTCCTTTTTAACCATTCCACATGGTTTATGACCATTGTCTTTTGTTCCGGACCGCACTTGTCGTGTTGGAACATCATAATTTAAATAAGACTTATCATTCATAACCTATTAAATCATTAGGTATTAAATAATTAGAGTGTAAGCTTTACTTACCTTACTTCCAAATTTTTGCTTTTCCGTCATTCATGCTTCGTTTAACCCGCTTCCTTCCCCAAGCTTTCACCTAGCTTGCCAAGCGTCATTCATGCTTCATTGTAATTGTAAGATGGTTAGGTTAGTCATAATCATTTACGACTATTCCATCCTACGCTTCTTATGTCGAATTTATCATTCGATCATATACTTGGTCGGCTTGACTTTTTAAAGTAAATCGACTTATCAACTTATTCAATGCACATTTGGTTTATTGAATTTCACTTAGGCATTTTAACGAACACCTAACGGATATAATTTTTACATATTTAAAATCAAGTTCATAACTTGTTATTTTTGCCCAATATAAACATGCATTTCAATTCCGTTATGTCAAGCATGCATACTATTATCAGAATCATCTTATAGAAATCAAGTAGCACCACTTTTGATAGTAATAATTCTTGTGTTCATCCTATTTCTACAAAACCCATTTAACTTATAAATAGATTATCATGAACTTCATAATCTAAATACAAATTTAGTAAGTTATTGACTAGGGTTTACTCCTAGACATGTTTTCATTACAAATTTCATCTAAACATCAACTAATCAAGCTCAGATTTCGATTTCACAAACTATCAAGAATTTGAGACTAAACCAAATGATGAAATTTAGCATACCTTATGATCCCTTCACCGAGGTGATCACGAATTTGTGCTTGGATTTTGATTTGGGTTAGATTTACCCCTTCAATTTGCTAATTTTATGGTTGTTAGGGTTTGAGCTAGAGAGCTTCTTGGCTCCTGTGTTTATGTCGGCCAGAACACACACTCAAGGTGTGTGTTTTGGTGTTGGGTTTTTATTTATTAAAAACTAGTTTCTAGTTTAACACTTTTAACCCTTTACTTTTCCCAAGTTTTATTTAGGGTGTTTTAATCAAGTTTCCCCATTACTACAAGACTTGTAATTAACTAGGTTATTTATTTCCTAGTTATTTTTATCTTGTTCATAACCCGTTTTATTTTTAAGTCCCGTTAACTCGGGCCTTTTGTAAATTTATTTTCTCAAAAGTATTCGTATAACCTTTATTTAATATTAGGTTTAATTAATTAAATCCTAATATTTACCGGGTAAATTTTACCACTAACGGTACTTTACCCGTCTTTTAGTGTTAACGTGGTTTGATTAAAGAGGTTTCGTCCCCGAAACCTTTCTCACGTACTTTATTAGTTTAAATCATCCGAACCTTAGTTTCGGTGATCACTTAAGCATTGCTCGCACATGATACCCTTACCAGGAAAGTATGGTAATGTGCTTTCGGTTTCAAAGCGTATACGCCTTTTATGTGTATGGCCTCGTAGGCCGATACTTTCATTTTGTATTTCTTATTCTTGTCACTTATTTGACTGAGTTGTCATCTGATCACTCGGTTGTATTTATTTTCATCATGCTTACTTCAAGCTAATCTTATTTCAACTGGCGCTTTATATAAGTCGTAACACTACTCCGACTTTGAAAGGCTTTACCGGACAGACTGATTAGTCGCCGTCACTTTATTCCCCGCCATTCGGGTATATCTTATTGCCAACCCGGCCGTTTACGTGTTTTCTGATTTTCATATCTCGTAACTCACGTTACGACTTGATTGTATTCTATATCACTTTTGTAACCGTGATTACATCACGTTTTGTTTAAGTTTATATCGACTTTTATTATCGGAAATCTTTCCTTCGAATGCATCGCTTTGCACCTACCGGTGTTAAGATCCATATTCCTCGATATTAATCATTTTCCGAATTCGTTTCATAATATTCGTATTTGTTAAAGCGTTGCTTCTCACTAGTACTGAATTTTAGTTTAACGCTTTTCTCTTGAACTCACGTCAATTCCAAGGAATTTTTCGTCCAAGGATTTATCCCCTTCAGTTGTCATTTCGGTAATGACTTCACTCATTTTTGTGACGTAACACAATTTAAATAATTGTGAATTATTTTGTCATTTTTTTTGCCCGATTAAACATTTTAGTGAATTTCTTCACTTTTGTCAACCAGACCTTTCACAATCTCTTCTCTTTTAACCCATTTAATTAACTTAGCGAAACCCATCGCTTTTATACGAACTTTATCCCCCGTTATTATTTTACGCGGGAAGTTACAACCAGTTTCCTTGTTTTATACTATTGACCCATAGGTTCTTTCGCTTAGCCTTGTAGGCTATTTCTTTATATTTTCACCTTTTTACCTTATTAAGGTGAGACCCCAACAATTCGTTTCTTTCTATTTAGGACCCGAAGGTCTTTTTGGTCCCGTAGACCTTAGCCTCATTTATAATCTCATAGGTTATGATAATTCCGTAGATCATCTTTTATTCATGTCTTTATTCAAAGGTATATACATTTATATATGTATATGGCATTAAGGCACCCTTTTTATGTTCAAAAATCATTTATTTTCGCCTTGGTATTTCCTTTGACCTTGAACGTAGTCTAAGGCTACATTTGTTTTCTTTCGGACAAATTTTCCGACTTTGTGACTTCTCACGTCATTTATGTGTCGGTTCATCTTATGCTCACCATTATCCAGTTTACATATATTCGTATTTGATTATGTCCCATTAACGGGCTCATTATCCTTTTGCTTTTAACGCTACCATTATCCCGCTTGTGCTTACTCGTGCCATCCGGCATTATATTATATTCAACCCGTTTGACTTATTCATGTGAAATTTTATCATTTATGGATGTCAAACTTCATTCTCTGTTCGACTCGTTCAACTTTAAAATAGTTGAACATAATTAATCAAAATTTCTATTTACATCATCTTGTCGTCTTTTAGTCAAGACTCAAAACCCGAGTCTTTCAACTTTCTATCTGAGTTCTCGTTTCTCGGTCTACGCATGGGTTTAAATCCTTACCCATCAACCGGGTTTTTTTACCGAAGTCGTTATTATTGCAACCCTTTCGGTATGCATTAAGACTTCGCTTCACTTTTAGATTCCGACTTTGTCCTCAAGTTTGACGTTTTACAAAAACGGCCCGTTAAGAGACATATTCGCATTTTCCGGGTTCGAGTGTAAGTACACCCCCTCCCAATGCATATCTTAATCATTTTACATGTTTGCATTCTTTGGGTTCGAGTGTAAGTACACCCCTTCCCAATACATGTCTAAATTATTTTACATGTTTGCATTCCCCGGGTTCGAGTGTAAGTACACCCCCTCCCAATACATGCCTAAATTATTTTACATGTTTGCATTCTACGGGTTCGAGTGTAAGTACACCCCCTCCCAATACATGTCTAAATCATTTTACATGTTTGCATTCTTCGGGTTTGAGTGTAAGTACACCCCCTCCCAATACAGGTCTAAATCATTTTACATCAATCTTTGTCCCTTCACTCGGGCTCATTATCCTAATGTAATACGCTTCCGTCACCCGGCTGTGCGTTTACATTATTATCAAATATTTTGCTCATTTGATTCTTTTGGGTACTTTTTAATTTGTCCCACTCACCCCCGTCCTTACTACATTGGATGTAAGCATGTCCATCATAAAAAGTTCATGGTACCATGTGCTCACCACTTACTTGGCCAGAGTAAGCGATCAATACCTGGTATACATGACCTTTTTTATAATTTTCACATTACACCCCATGTAAGTAATGCCTCTAATTGTTTCTCTTGGAAACAATATCCCGGATAGATTTTCTATTCGGCTTTTTCCAAGTTTTTAACCTACATATGCAACTTTCAATCTCTACGTATTTGTTGCATATTACAATTTGTGCAATTAAATTTGAAATGTGCACCTGATAGTGCTTGCCCTAACGGGCTTCTCTTGCCATTAATCTTGTTTGCTATCGCCACGCGATTTAGGTCCTTGGTGAGCATGTTCTTTGGACCGTTCTTTTGTCAAATCCGCAATTTATTAAACTCTCTCTATCTTCATATGCGAGTGTCCTTCAACTAAAACATTTACAAAAGTTAGTAATTTCGACATTAATGGATGCCCGTATTATAATACAAGGCTTTTCTACTATACGCATCAATGCGTGTAATTTCGTTGACTATATCTACTCTATATCGTTTTTTATTGGTGTAACATGCATTACATGATGACCATATGTGTTGTTCTCAACACTTTAATCATACTAAACCCTCGATATACATGTACTTACCGGATTTGCGATCAAGCCTCGAACCGAACAAACTTTATTCTTTAACCATGAGCTCTGATTACCAACTTGTAACGACCGTCTTAATTAATCAAGATTTTAATAATAAGATACACATTTTAATGCTAAAATGTGTCTTCACAAAATCTTGTCATACTAACATTCCCATATGTTTACAACATTTCAAAAAGATATTTATAAATGTTTACATAATTCACTTTTAGCAAAACAACTCTAGATTTGACGCGGAAGCTTCATTTAACGTGTGTTCGGTTCTTGCTCGCCGCTTGATCTTCATCCGGGACTCTTGACATTCACCTATGATCAAAACCAACTTAGAAGTCAGTTTTGATAGTTAAATAGCAAGTACAACAAGAAAATCGGGTCAAATAATCGAAATAAACAAAATAAAACAAAATTTTCAGCATTTAGGCCGTCGCCGCACGCGAAGGCAAAAGGGCCTGGCCGTGGCGCGACGCCACGGTCCTGTTTCGACAGAATGTTGATGCTGGTGCTGCATATTCCCAGCATAACCCGATTTCACGGAAACGAGCATAACTCTCTCGTTTTTAATCCGTTTTACCCGATTCTTATTCCTACGCGTCCGTAATTTAACTCTCCATCTTATGGAGTTAAAATCCAACATCCGGCATAATAAATTTTGAGACTTCTAAGCCTTCGACTCATTACCTTTTTTACCAAATTTTAACCCGTTTATGCATTTATCAAACAAACATATTTGTTTGATCCTTATTTCACATGCACCTCTTCAATTCAATATTATCTACCATGACAGGTTCTAATCACAGGGTTCTTACACAATTTTAAACCCGTTTTCGCTCGTATGCTTATTTTGACCCGTTAAGGGTATTTAAGTATATTTTAAACATGATTCGCTTTCATTTGTATCTAGCTTTATATTTCCGCATTTCTTACCAAGTAATCTTCCACCACAACTAGGTTTGAGGTGGATTCAATGTGGAGATATATATATTCCGAGTTTTATCCCTCGGACTATCATTTTACGGCAAAGACCCATATAGAGTCATTTGACCCAAAAATTCGCATATTTCACTTTTTATACATATTCCAAGTATCTATTTGATCACAAAACTCATTTCTAAACAACCTTTAAGGGTCGTTTGCTCAATTTCACTTATAAGGGCATTTTGGTCGCTTTTACCCCTCCTATTACGACGAAGGACCTTTAAAGCCATGTTCGACCAAAATCCCACTTTTAAAACTATAATCTTGTTTAGAAACCATTATATTTCTAAAACACCATAATCATAACTCAATTTATTCGGTTTACCTCAAAGACAACCGAATATCTATATTTTATCCTTGTCTAACTCTTATAGAACCTCAAGTTCTACATAATGAGTTGAATCATTATACAAACCTGGCTCGGATCAATATATTGACCCGTTTCGATACCTTGCCTTAGTGGCCGCTAAGTAATAGCGATGTAAACATCCATGTGCTATTTATTCCTAAATCACACAACTCGACAAACCATTAGTCAATATTATCAAAGGGGGATATTTTCACCTTTTGACCCGTTTGGTCTAAATGACCATGAATCTTTATGAGATGTTATTTATTACCATCTAATCTATATGACTCGCTCCGGTTTACACCGTATAGTCTCTTTTACTTATAAATCATTTATCGATTCTTTTGACCCATTATAACTTACGCTATAAAGTGTCTTTCACAACTAACGGTTATTATCAACAAGTGACCAAAATACCGTTTTACCCTTATTATTTGCAATGGTTTACCTTTTAAGGTAACCATTTAAAAACTCGTTATCTTTTAGTCATTTCATGACTAAGTAACCGCATTAGCTCCTTTTTAACCATTCCACATGGTTTATGACCATTGTCTTTTGTTCCGGACCGCACTTGTCGTATCGGAACATCATAATTTAAATAAGACTTATCATTCATAACCTATTAAATCATTTGGTATTAAATAATTAGAGTGTAAGCTTTACTTACCTTACATCCAAATTATGCTTTTCTGTCATTCATGCTTCGTTTGACCCGCTTCCTTCCCCAAGCTTTCACCTAGCTTGCCAAACGTCAAACTATCATTGTAATTGCAAGATGGTTAGGTTAGTCATAATCATTTACGATTATTCCATCCTACTCTTCTTATGTCGAATTTATCATTCGATCATATACTTGGTCGGCTTGACTTTTTAAAGTAAATCGACTTATCAACTTATTCAATGCACATTTGGTTTATTGAATTTCACTTAGGCATTTTAACGAACACCTAACGGATATAATTTTTACATATTTAAAATCAAGTTCATAACTTGTTATTTTTGCCCAATATAAACATGCATTTAAATTCCGTTATGTCAAGCATGCATACTATTATCAGAATCATCTTATAGAAATCAAGTAGCACCACTTTTGATAGTCATAATTCTTGTGTTCATCATATTTCTACAAAACCCATTTAACTTATAAATGGATTATCATGAACTTCATAATCTAAATACAAATTCAGCAAGTTATTGACTAGGGTTTACTCCTAGACATGTTTTCATTACTAATTTCATCTAAACATCAACTAATCAAGCTCATATTTCGATTTCACAAATTATCAAGAATTTGAGACAAAACCAAATGATGAAATTTAGCATACCTTATGATCCCTTCACCGAGGTGATCACGAATTTGTGCTTGGATTTCGATTTGGGTTAGATTTACCCCTTCAATTTGCTGATTTTATGCTTGTTAGGGTTTGAGCTAGAGAGCTTCTTGGCTCCTGTGTTTATGTCGACCAGAACACACACTCAAGGTGTGTGTTTTGGTGTTGGGTTTTTATTTATTAAAAACTAGTTTCTAGTTTAACACTTTTAACCCCTCTACTTTTCCCAAGTTTTATTTAGGGTGTTTTAATCAAGTTTCCTCATTACTACAAGACTTATAATTATCTAGGTTATTTATTTCCTAGTTATTTTTATCTTGTTCATAACCCGTTTTATTTTTAAGTCCCGTTAACTCGGGCCTTTCGTAAATTTATTTTCTCAAAAGTCTTCGTATAACCTTTATTTAATATTAGGTTTAATTATTTAAATCCTAATATTTACCGGGTAAATTTTACCACTAACGGTACTTTACCCGTCTTTTAGTGTTAACGTGGTTTGATTACCAAACCCATTTTCGGGGTGTTACAGGGCTCTTGTGACTCAAACCGAAAGTCAGGAGCTTTTTCTTCAGTCTATGTACGGCACCACCCGTCGCCTTCACAGCGCAACAAACTCGGGGGCGGGGCCGTGGCTCCTCTTCTCATGGCCGTGGTTATTCAGCCGGTCGTGGTTCCAATACTGGTCAAAGTCGTCGACCTCCACATTGCCAATTGTGTCGCACTAATGGCCATTATGCTAATGCTTGTCCACAACTTGCTACATTTGCGTCTAATGCCTCAACTGATGAATCTCTAGCAAAGGCTTTTCATGCTAGATGTCATGTGACTGAGGATTCTCCGGATTGGAGTGCGGACTCGGGATCCACCGACTATATGGTTCCACCCACTGATTCGGTCCAAAACTCGACCCCTTATAAAGGTATTCATCGTATCGTTTTTGGTAATGGTAAGACGTTGTCTATTTCTCATACAGGAACATCTACTATTGCTAACAATCTTAAGTTACGCAACGTTCTTGTTGTTCCTGGTCTCACCAAGAAACTCTTATCTATCAGTAGACTAACCAAAGATCATCCAATTGATGTCTTATTTTCCGATACTTATTTTCATATTCAGGATCGGCTAAGCAAGCAGGTTCTCGCTGAAGGATCATGTGTTGATGGATTATAAGTGCTTAAGAATTCTCCACAAACTTTTGTTGCCACCACAAGAAGTTCAAATAAAGCCTCCTACGAATTGTGGCATGCTCGCTTAGGACATGTTTCCTTTAATATTATTTCTCTTTTGAATAAGCTAGGGATTTTATCTGTTACTTCTTTGTTACCTAAACCGACTATATGTACTCCATGTCAACTTGCTAAAGGACAACGTTTATCTTTTGATTTGAATTTAAAACGTGCTTCTCATCCTTTGGATTTAATACATTGTGATTTATGGGGTTCTGCACCTGTTTGTTCTAAAGATGGGTTTCCTTATTATGTTGCTTTTATTGATGATTATTCCAGGTTTACATGGTTATATCCTCTAAAAACGAAAACGGGATTCTACACAGTTTTACCTGTGTTTCTTCGTCTTGTTCAAACCCAATGTTCACGAAAGGTGAAATTATTTCAAAGTGATGGTGGTACTGAGTTTGTAAATCATATAGTTCGAAAAATCTTTGAGGAGAATGGTACTTTTCACCATCTTTCATGTCCGTATACGCCTCAACAAAACGGACGTGCAGAACGGAAACATCGTCATATTGTTGAAACTTGTTTGGCTATGCTATTTAATGCACACATTCCTGCTACTTATTGGGTGGATGCTTTTACCTCTGCAACATATATTATTAATCGTCTACCTACTCCTTTATTGGGTGATAAGTCTCCTTATCAATTATTGTTTCATGACCATCCTCAATATTCTAATTTTCGAACTTATGGATGTCAAGTTTTTCCTTATCTTCGTGACTACATGAAGCACAAGCTTGAGCCGCGTAGTCTTGCTTGTGTATTTATTGGTTACAACACTCAACATAAAGGATATCGGTGTCTTGATCCATCTACTTCACGGGTTTTTATATCTCGCCATGCACGCTTCAACGAGTTTGTCTTTCCTTTCCAGAGAACCTTTAGCTCCACTGCCTTATCATCACTACCTCTTACAAGTTTTCTTGAAGAATCTTCTTACTTTGTTGATTCTTCTCCATCCGAGCATGTTCCTGAGGCTCCAAACTCGGACGTTGTGCCGATCTGCTGCATGCATGAGCGGCCTATGGCCCAACATCCGACTCCTCAAGCCTCGGCCAAGCCCACTTCTGATACACATCAGCCATCTACGGCTCAGTCCCCTTCGGTCCACATTTCTTCGGATTCGGCCCAATCTTCTTCGGACTCGGCTTCCTCTCCCTCTTCGTCTGATCATGTTGCTGAGCCCAATAACTCGGCTCAATCATCAGCTGACCCAGCTCCTTCTTCACCGGTACCACCTGCTCCTACTACCGCTGATGCTGCTCCTCAGTTTTATCATCCAATGCAAACCCACTCTAAAGCAGGTATTTTTAAACCTAAGCATCGAGCTGATTTGGCTTCTCTTACTACTCATGCTCTTCATGATGCTCTCTCTTCGGCAAAAGAAACGCGTGGTTTTAAATCTGATACCAAAGATCCTAAGTGGATGGCAGCTATGCATGAAGAATTAGATGCTCTTCATAAGAATCGGACTTGGACTCTTGTGCCTCGCCCATCCTCTGCTAATGTTGTTGGTTCCAAATGGGTTTATCGTATTAAATATCATTCAGATGGCTCTATCGAAAGATATAAGGCACGCTTAGTGGCACAAGGTTATACTCAGATTCCTGGTTTGGATTATTCTCATACCTTCAGTCCTGTGGTTAAGGCGTCTACTGTTCGTATTGTTTTATCTCTGGCAGTTTTGAATTCTTGGAAACTGCATCAGTTGGATGTTAAAAACGCCTTCTTAAATGGTAATATGAGTGAGACTGTTTTTATGGAGCAACCACCAGGCTTCACTGATGAACGATTTCCCAATCATGTATGTCGCCTTTCTAAGGCCCTTTATGGTCTTAAACAGGCTCCACGGGCTTGGTTTCAACGACTCAGCAGTTTCTTGATCTCCTATGGATTTATCTGTAGCAGGGCCGATACCTCCTTGTTTGTTTTTAAGCGAGATTCGTGCCTTATGTACTTGCTTGTCTACGTTGATGATTTGATTCTTACAGGCAATAATGAAGCTGCTATTCATACGTTTATTTCTCGTCTCAATCATGAGTTTGCCATCAAAGATCTGGGTGACCTTAATTATTTTTTGGGCCTTGAGGTTGCGTATACTGACACTGGTTTATTTCTCACTCAATCCAAATATGCACATGATATTCTCCAACGTGCTGCTCTTTTAGATGCCAAACCGGTTAGCACACCCCTGGCCTCTCATGAGTCGTTCACCACTGACGGGACACCATGCTCTGATTCTACTTCCTATCGATCCTTGGTTGGTGCCTTATAGTACTTGACGATCACTCGTCCTGACTTGTCTTATACTGTCAATCAAGTGTCTCAGTTCCTTCATGCTCCCACACTTGATCACTTTCAGGCTGTTAAACGCATCTTGCGTTATGTCAAAGGTACTCTTTCCTTTGGTCTTACCTACAGTCGGCCTCATACTACTTCTATTCTTGGTTATTCTGATGCTGATTGGGCTCGCTGCTTGGAAACCAGACGGTCTACTTATGGTTACTCTATTTTTCTTGGTGGTAATTTGGTGTCCTGGAGTGCAAAGAAACAGCCAACTGTCTCCCGTTCTAGTTGTGAATCAGAATATTGGGCCATGGCTAACACTGCTGCAGAAATTGTCTGGATTACTCATCTCCTGCAAGAGCTTCATGCCTTACCACCAGACAGACCCACGTTACTCTGTGATAACAAAAGTGCTTTATTTATGACTCAAAATCCGGTATCTCATAAGCGAGCAAAGCATATTGACTTAGACTACCACTTCATCAGGGAACTTGTTAACTCAGGGAAGCTCTACACTAAGTTTGTACCGACCAATCTTCAGGTGGCGGATATTTTCACTAAGAGTCTTCCGCTCCCTCTTTTTGAGAAGTTTCGTTCTATGTTACGTCTTGGGCCGCCACCTTTCCGATTGAAGGGGGTATTAGATAATTTGTTTAAATATTTTATGTATCTCTTATTTTTGTTAACTTCCATAATTACAGGGACTCATTATTGTAATATTTATTATATATAAAGTTCCCTGCCCTCATTCAATTGATGATGTGAACCATAATACATCTTATACGTATTATATTTGACCACACTTGTTTCCGAACAAAATTTACATAAAAACGTACACCAACTGAAAACACATATAACAATAAGCACGAAAAACGTATTATATTTGATACGATAGAATTTACGTCAAAGCGTAAATCAACTTGAGTTCATACAAAAACCTATATATACAAAAATAAGTACTTAAAACTCGAGGAGGTAAAATGACACTTCATAAAGTTTTTAGAAAGGTAAGAGGGTCTAAGTGTAAAAATTGAAAGTAAAATGACTAAAGTAAAAAAGGGACAAAGAAGGTTACTGCAGTGCGATGTGATGGACGCTACACTAACCTCCAAGTTGTTCTTTAGTATTATTGATAATTCAACAATAAAATTAGGAGTATAATAATTTATTTGTTAGTAGAAAAAGATGAGCCGAAATCACAATAGTCGGGCCTTGGAAGCAAGTTGTAAGTATTCAAAATAAGCTAAGGGGCTATTTGTTTAGTTCGTAATAAGGCTCTTAATGGTTCATACTTCTTACTAGTTCAACACTTAATGATTCAGACTGTTTGTTTCACGAGCAGATGTCCGAATCATCCAGACATTAGCCTCTGAATGGTTAAGACCTCTTATCTGAATTGGTCAGACATTTGCATTTGAACGGTTAAGAATTATACTGGTTCTTAATGGTTAAAACTCTTATTGGTTTAGCACTTAACGGTTCAAATCTCTTACTGGTTCAGCACTTGCTCATTCAGAAGTTGCCAATCAGCCCCTAAGTCAACTTGGTATTAATTTGCATGACTCTATTTGATGTGGAGTTCGAGATGGGAATAATACACTTTCTGGTTGGACTTTTGGATTGGAAATAGTGCAATGTACATTGCTTTCCCCCGTTTTTTGCATTAGAAAGGAATAAGTTGTGTAGAGTGACATATCGAGTTTCATGAGAGGGAGGTGGGCTCAGTTTTATGTGGGACCGGGCCAGGCCTATGTTGAATGCGGGGGAGACTAAGGAAGCCCGAAATATTACGATTATGTAGGGTAGATTTAATTCGAGAACCGGGCTGGATAATCGGGTTTGGAGACTGCATCCATCTTGAGCATTTTCCGTTGCAAACCTTAAAAACATAACCTCGTCTTTTAATAGATCTCCGTCGATTATTTGTTTTTATAGAATAACTGGATTCTAAAAAAAATTTGGGATCGTGGCGTGGAGGCCGATTAAAGAAATTTGGGGTTGGCTTCGGCCTTGTTGGTGTGAACTTATTTGTAAATTTGGTGCCTAGCGCCTTGCTAGGGTGAATAAAAGGCCGTTATTGAAAAAAGTTATGGGCTTTTTGAAGAATTTGATACAAAAGCTTTTACTTTCTGAGTTAGTCATTGGCCATTTGGCCCCATATGTCCAATTTCAAATCGAATTAATTTACATTTTTGGTACTTGAAAGGCTAATAATTTGGATTTTCAACCATTTAACATACTTATTATGAAAGAGATTTAAGTAAAAAGAATATTAAGATAAAACCATCTAAAATCACATGTATAGTGATGTAATACACGATCTCATTGTCTTGTATTTACTTTAGTTCCCGTATCACGTTTTATGTCAATTAACATCCTACTAACGTATATGTAATTGCATTCTTTTATGCATTTACTTTTATGAGCCTTCATTCCTTATTGTTCCATGAAGCCTCACACTAGTGAGTTTGTAAAGGGTGTAAAACACCCTTAACTCACACTCACACTCACACACGCTCGTGCGTGGCTTAAGCACAACGTGACGCTTTAACGGCTCACTTTACATACTCGCATCACGACGAGCCGCCTTTGTATTTTTGAAGGTTGGCTCGAGTGGCTCAGCTCAGTGATGTGTTGGTAACAACACTGTGTAATTGTATTAGTTTTGTATATGTTTTAGCTTGTTATCGAGTCGTTTTGTGTGTCTTTGATTGTACTTATGTTGTATAGTGTCTTGCAGGTTAAAAATGTGCTAAATGAGGAAAAACGAGCTTTAAAGAAAAGGGTTGGAGCACATGGTTGAACGAAGGACAAACAATAGAATTCAGGAAAAGTGGGTCACCCATGCCACGCGGGGAAGGAGACCAAAACCCATGCGACACGTGGGGGTGGGAAATGCCAAAATTACCCTTTATGCTTCTCCTGCGCGTTGGGACAAACGAATGAAGACCCCCGCGACACGCGGGGGAGTGTAAAGTTGGGAAACAATAGATTTCGTCCTAATTAGGCTTGCGGATTAAGCTAACATCCCATACTTCGATTCCAGACGAAACTAAAGCTTACCATAGGTGATTTTCGAGTTCCAAAGTTGTTCTAAATCGATTCCTTCATGCAAAATCATTCTAAATTCAAGATTGAAGTTGTAATGTGTAACACCCCGAAAATGGGTTTGGTAATTAACCCACGTTAAAACTAAAAGACGGGTAAAATACCGTTAGTAGTAAAAGTAACCCGGTGAATATTATGATTTTAAATAAATAAACCTAATATTAAAAAAAGTAGAATAAAGGCTTTTGAGGAAATAAAGTTTATAGAAGGCCCGACCTAACGGGACTTAAAATAAACTTAGTCATAAATATTCCTGAACCCGCTAAGTTAACTAGGAATATTAAACCTAGTTAATAAGTGGGAATATTGTTAAAAATAAGTAGGTTGTGGCCTACTTAATAACGAACCAAACACGAGGGGTTAAAGTGAGATAACTAGAAAAGTTATTTAATTAAACAAAACACAAACACACACACAAGTGTGTGTTCTGGATCGACATCAGGGAGCTCCCCATGGAGCCAAACCCTAACAAGCACAAATCAATGAAATTGGAAGGGCAAATCGAACCCAAATCGAAATTCAAGCACATATTCGTGATCACCAAGTCAAGGGGATCCTAAGGTATGTCAAATTTCTAACATTCATGAAGTTGTAAAAAGTTGATAATCATCCTAATCGCGAATTAGGCATGGATTAGAGAAGATATGACTAGATTAATGATGTATACTTGCTTAGGAACGAAACCCTAAGTGAAAATCATACTTAACATGCTATTAATTGAAGGAGTTGATGAATTAACACACTTAGACAAGTGGGTTTTAATGTTATGATGATTTTGAATGATATAACTATGCTTAGAATCAACATGCATGAAAACAAATAGAAGGTGTTCGATTTAACCATGAATTTGGGTACTTGTTCATATATGGTTGAAGTGGGTTTTGTTAGATATGGTGAAATTATGAAGAACTTGAAGTAATATCACTTGTATGTGATTAACAAGTAAACTAGGAAGTGGGTTTTGATATAATAGTAAAGATGATGATAAGTTATGTTTAAAATCATCATATTTGATAATAGAAACAAGGCACTCAAACAAATTAAATGATTTGGGAACTTGTTCATACATGATTGAAATGAGTTTTGAATGTTATGATGAAATTTGGTAGCCATGTTCATGTAACTAAGTGTATAAGATCATGTTAGCTACTAATTGATAGATAGAACTTGAATGTGCATTTATATGCTAAGGGGCGTTTGACTTTTAGTAGTCAAACCAACCCTTAGTAAGATCGAATGATAAATTGATAGAAAAATGCGTAAGATGGAATAGTTATGATTAACAATGACTAAATTACCCATCTTATGAAATATGATGATAGTTTGACGCGTAACAAGCTAGGTGAAGCTTGAGTGGAAAGCGGGTCGAACGAATCAAGAATGAAAAGGAAAGCGCAACTCGGATGAAAGGTAAGTGAAACTTACACACTTTGTAGAATACTTGTTTACTTTACAAGTAATAAATGCGATAACGATAATAATGAAAATATGGCTTCCGACGCGATTGGTACGAGTCGGAACATATAAAGATGATAAAAACCACGGTTTATGGTAAAAATGATAAATCGGTAAATCGGTCATGTAATGACTAAGAGATTATGAGTTTTGATAAGATTACCGCGTAGTGTAATCTAATATTGAGAAAAAGGGTAAAAATGGAAATTTAGTCAAGTGTCGACTAATGTAAATTGACAATAAAAGGGCACCCATGGCGTAAGCCGAACGGGTCAAATTTGTAAGAAATGAGTTAAAGAGAAAAGGAGGGGTCAAGTGGTAACATCCGACATAGGCCGGATGTGTAAATTTGAAATTTGAAAACCTCGTTTTACTACATATGTAAATGTTTGGTCATATGAGCCAAACGGGTCAAATGGTGATGATAACACCATTTGACAATAATGACTAATCTTGGTTGTCAAGTCATATGTAAACAGGAACGAGTAGCAATTCTGGGATAATCGCGACGCTATAGAATATTGGTTAATAAATGCGAGGTATAACGGGTCTATACGTTGATCCAAGCCAGGTACGCACAAATAAGTTGTAGTAAGAAGTGCGATTTGGTCAAATATTAGTGGAAGTCCTTATTGTAAAAATGAAGGATTAAATGTGACCAAAACGCCCTTGTTAGCTAATTCGAACAAACAACCTTTACAACCTTTAAAGGTTGTTTGGAAACAAGTTTTATGATTAAGCAAATACTTAGAATAAGTATAGAAACTGAAAGATGTATTATAATAGTCAAATGGCACTTTTTGAGTTTTGCCGTAAAATAATGATTCGAGAGGTAAAATTTGGTTTATATAGATCGCCACATTAAGCCCACCATAAATACAGTTGTGGTGGGAGATTATAGTATAAGAAATGTGGTGATGAAGTGCTAGAAGAAATCGAAAGCGATTTGAGGCTCGAAAGCGCTCAAATACCCTTAACGGGTCAAAAATAGAAGTATTAGCGAAACGGGTTAAGAATGTGTAATAATCCGTGATTTGAATCTTATACAATAGGAAATAATCATAATAATACGTTTACAAAAGAAGCAAGGGCTACAAACAAGTTTGTTAGATGAAATCACGAACGGGTTAAAAGATGGTAAAAAGGGTAATAAGCCGAAGAGTTAAACTCTGAAATTTTATTATGAAAGTTGTTGGATCTTAACTCCATTAGATGGAGAATTAAATTACGGACGCGTAGGAAAAAGAATCGGGTAAAACGGATCAATAACGAAGAAGTTATGGCCGTTTCCGTGAAATCAGGTCGTGCAGGATTTGCACAGCAACAGCAAACGAACTTCTGTCAAAAACAAGCACTCGCGTAGCGCGAGCACCCGTAGCGCTACGCGAGCCCCTAAACTCCGAAAATTCTTGAATTTTATCAATTTTAACCCCTGTACTTGTTTGGACTTGATATTTGACTATCGAAACTAACTTTTAAGTTGGTTTTGATCCTAGGTGAATGTCAAGAGTGCACGGATGAAGATCAAGCAGCTACGAAGAACCGAACACACGAGATTAAAGCTTCCGCACAACATTACGTCATAACTTTTAAATGGCGAACTTATCTAAATTTTGTTTAAAACTTTTAAGTTGTAAAAGTTTTAATTTACTCGTATTTTTCTAAGGATACTTAATGATAAATTCATGTTTGTTTTCGTTAATTGCACGAAAACCCTTAGATTAATAACATGGGTGTTACAAGTTGGTAATCAGAGCCCAAGGTTAAAGGGTAAAGTGTTCGGTTCGAGGCTTGATCGCAAATCCGGTAAGTACAAGTACGTTAATAGTTTAGTATGCTAAAGTGTTGTAAACAACACATAGGGCTATCGTGTGGTACATGTTACCCCAATTAAAATGATGGATATGTTTGACGAAAATACGCGCGTTGACGCGTATAGTAGAAAAAGCCTTGTATTATAATACGGGCGATTATTGAAGTTGACATTACTAACTCTTGTAAATGTTTTAATTGAAGGGCACTCGCGTCTGATGATGACGGGAGTGAACGAATTATGGATATGATGATGGAACGGTCCGAGGTATGACAGGAAGAGCATACTCATCAAGGACCTAAATCGCGTAACGGTCGCGAACAAGACTAATGACAAGAGAAGCCCGTTAGGGCAAGCATTACCAGGTGCACACTTTTAAATTTAATCGCACGAGTCGTTATATGCAACAAACACGTAAGTAATAACGGTTGCATACACATATGATAGAACTTGGAAAACCCGATTTCCAAGAGAAATTTAATAGGAAATGTGTTATTCACAATGATGAATAACAAGACTTGTTTATATAGAAACTTGGACGAGAGTGATCATCCAAGTAAGTATTCTCAATATAAATCCTATTAAGAAAAGTAGTGATCACATAAATAAATGTGAATAAATGTTTATAAAAAGGGACATTTTACATGTTCAAGGATAAACGACTAAAACTAATAATTGTTAACTAACAATTAAATAAAGTTTTACCAAATGAAACCGTAAACATGGAAATAAATTGAGGAGTTACTTACATGGGACGTGATGTGGTAATTATAATAAGGTCACGCGTACCATGTGTTGATCGCTTACTCTGGCCAAGTAAGTAGTGAACACATGATAGCATGAGCTTCTTATAATGAGCGCAGTTATGTCCGATGTAGTAAGGTCAAGATGAATGAAAATTTAAAGGATCCTTAGGGTCAAGAAATCTTATGGGCATACTCGTATAAATGGTTTCCGCGGGAACCATAAAAACGATGTATGGCGCACATAGAAATAAAAGACCCAAGGAAATTCGTGACATAAGTCATTTTTGACGAAACAACCATGGTAGACAAAAAGGGCATTGTAAAACCAAAGTATAAATGACCCGCGGGGTCATAGAAACAAAGGTATTGCCCACATGGGAAAAACGATCAAAAACCATGGTAGACGAAAAGGGCATTGTAAAACCAAAGTATAAATGACCCGCGGGGTCATAGAAACAAAGGTATTGCCCACGCGAGAAAGACAATCAAAGTCGTTGACTTTGGTCGTAGTAAAGAAATGATGATGATGATAATCATCATTCATAGTCTATAAGACTGTCAAGGATGGTCAAATAAGAATAAAGGTTTGGTTGAATAAAAGCGAAGGCTTCCGCTAAGACAACCAAACAAATCACAACGAAAACTTGATGTATACCGGAATGTTTGCACTAATAATGACTTCGGTAAAGTACCCGGGTGATGGGTAAGGATTTAAACACATGCGTAAACCGAGAAACGGGAACACGAATTTAAAGTCAAAAGACTCGGATTATGAGTTATGACTAAAAGACCATAAAATTTCGTAAACAGAAATTTTGATAATAATATTCAACTATTTTGAGGTTGAACTGGTTGATTAAAGTATAATGCTTAATGGCATAAGAAAACGCAAGCATGTAAAATGATTTAGACAAGTATTGGGAGGGAGTGTACTTACACTCGAACCCAGAAAACGCAAACATGTAAGATGATTTATACAAGCATTGGGAGGGAGTGTACTTGCACCCGAACCCGGAAAATGCGAATATGTCCCTTAACGGGTCGTTTTGTAAAACGTCAAACGTAAGGACAAAGTCAGAAAATTTCGCCCGGAAATAAACAAATGAAGCCTTAGACTACGGTCAAGGTCAACTAAAGCTCATAAGTGAAAATATACGATTTTAAACATAGCAAGACATGCTTTGAAGCTATATATGAATATATATATACATTTGAATGAAGATACAAATAACAGATGATTTACGGGATCATCATAACCTACGGGATTAAACACAGTGTTAAGGTCTACGGGACCAGAATGACCCTTGGGTCACGAAAAGAAAAGGAAATAAACCTTAGTGTTTTCAGTAAAAAGGGGGTGAAGACCTAAGGAAATAGCCTACGAGGCTACGTGAAAGAACCTACGGGTTACTTAACCAACCGAGAGAACCAGTTGAAAATCCCCGCATAAAACTAAGACTGTAAAAGAATAAATTACAGACTGTCAATGTCCTATTACGGATAATTGACGAAAGATAAAGAGAAGATCCTAAACTAAAACCTTGGTTTTAGTAAGAAATAACGTTTTTACGAATGAGAATCCTGATAGGAATTTAAATAATAAGTATGAAAGATACAAGTCTTGACGCTGATAGGCGCAAGACAATATATTCGAAAAGCGATATTTTTCGAAAATTAAAAGGTTGGTATAAATTAAACATGATGTAACATGATCACGGTCAAGAGGTACAATGTGAAGTAGAATCACATTATAACCAAGCGAGCGGTAAAAAAAAAAAAAAGAAACCGGACTAATAAGTCTAGTTAGTGAAACCGGTTAAGGTCAGTAATTCGAGTTAAGAAATTTGGTTGCTTGTAAGCGGTAAATTTGGTATAACTGAACCGAATAAATAAATTTGAAAATAAAAAGATTAGTTGCTAAAAGTGAAAGATTTCACTAAAGACCTTTAAACGGGTCAAAGTAACGGGTTCATAAAGAAATCCGATAGTCTATGAAAGTATTGAATAACGCGAAGTTGATTAAACTAGTGGAAATAACGAGATTATGTTATTTCAAGTCGCATTATGTCATATAAGATACGCAGATGGTTAGTAACCAAAAGGATATTACCATACTTTTCTGGTAATACTAACAATAGGTTAAGATATGGGAAATGCTTAATTGATTATCGAGAGCAAATGCATGGAGTGGAACTCGATAAATTAAGTAAGAAAAAGGTTTCGGGGACGAAACCTCTTTAAGGGGGGTAGACTTGTAACACCCCGAAAATGGGTTTGGTAATTAACCCACGTTAAAACTAAAAGACGGGTAAAATACCGTTAGTAGTAAAAGTAACCCGGTGAATATTAGGATTTTAAATAAATAAACCTAATATTAAAAAAAAAGTAGAATAAAGGCTTTTGAGGAAATAAAGTTTATAGAAGGCCCGACCTAACGGGACTTAAAATAAACTTAGTCATAAATATTCCTGAACCCGCTAAGTTGACTAGGAATATTAAACCTAGTTAATAAGTGGGAATATTGTTAAAAATAAGTAGGTTGTGGCCTACTTAATAACGAACCAAACACGAGGGGTTAAAGTGGGATAACTAGAAAAGTTATTTAATTAAACAAAACACAAACACACACACAAGTGTGTGTTCTGGATCGACATCAGGGAGCTCCCATGGAGCCAAACCCTACAAGCACAAATCAATGAAATTGGAAGGGCAAATCGAACCCAAATCGAAATTCAAGCACATATTCGTGATCACCAAGTCAAGGGGATCCTAAGGTATGTCAAATTTCTAACATTCATGAAGTTGTAAAAAGTTGATAATCATCCTAATCGCGAATTAGGCATGGATTAGAGAAGATATGACTAGATTAATGATGTATACTTGCTTAGGAACGAAACCCTAAGTGAAAATCATACTTAACATGCTATTAATTGAAGGAGTTGATGAATTAACACACTTAGACAAGTGGGTTTTAATGTTATGATGATTTTGAATGATATAACTATGCTTAGAATCAACATGCATGAAAACAAATAGAAGGTGTTCGATTTAACCATGAATTTGGGTACTTGTTCATATATGGTTGAAGTGGGTTTTGTTAGATATGGTGAAATTATGAAGAACTTGAAGTAATATCACTTGTATGTGATTAACAAGTAAACTAGGAAGTGGGTTTTGATATAATAGTAAAGATGATGATAAGTTATGTTTAAAATCATCATATTTGATAATAGAAACAAGGCACTCAAACAAATTAAATGATTTGGGAACTTGTTCATACATGATTGAAATGAGTTTTGAATGTTATGATGAAATTTGGTAGCCATGTTCATGTAACTAAGTGTATAAGATCATGTTAGCTACTAATTGATAGATAGAACTTGAATGTGCATTTATATGCTAAGGGGCGTTTGACTTTTAGTAGTCAAACCAACCCTTAGTAAGATCGAATGATAAATTGATAGAAAAATGCGTAAGATGGAATAGTTATGATTAACAATGACTAAATTACCCATCTTATGAAATATGATGATAGTTTGACGCGTAACAAGCTAGGTGAAGCTTGAGTGGAAAGCGGGTCGAACGAATCAAGAATGAAAAGGAAAGCGCAACTCGGATGAAAGGTAAGTGAAACTTACACACTTTGTAGAATACTTGTTTACTTTACAAGTAATAAATGCGATAACGATAATAATGAAAATATGGCTTCCGACGCGATTGGTACGAGTCGGAACATATAAAGATGATAAAAACCACGGTTTATGGTAAAAATGATAAATCGGTAAATCGGTCATGTAATGACTAAGAGATTATGAGTTTTGATAAGATTACCGCGTAGTGTAATCTAATATTGAGAAAAAGGGTAAAAATGGAAATTTAGTCAAGTGTCGACTAATGTAAATTGACAATAAAAGGGCACCCATGGCGTAAGCCGAACGGGTCAAATTTGTAAGAAATGAGTTAAAGAGAAAAGGAGGGGTCAAGTGGTAACATCCGACATAGGCCGGATGTGTAAATTTGAAATTTGAAAACCTCGTTTTACTACATATGTAAATGTTTGGTCATATGAGCCAAACGGGTCAAATGGTGATGATAACACCATTTGACAATAATGACTAATCTTGGTTGTCAAGTCATATGTAAACAGGAACGAGTAGCAATTCTGGGATAATCGCGACGCTATAGAATATTGGTTAATAAATGCGAGGTATAACGGGTCTATACGTTGATCCAAGCCAGGTACGCACAAATAAGTTGTAGTAAGAAGTGCGATTTGGTCAAATATTAGTGGAAGTCCTTATTGTAAAAATGAAGGATTAAATGTGACCAAAACGCCCTTGTTAGCTAATTCGAACAAACAACCTTTACAACCTTTAAAGGTTGTTTGGAAACAAGTTTTATGATTAAGCAAATACTTAGAATAAGTATAGAAACTGAAAGATGTATTATAATAGTCAAATGGCACTTTTTGAGTTTTGCCGTAAAATAATGATTCGAGAGGTAAAATTTGGTTTATATAGATCGCCACATTAAGCCCACCATAAATACAGTTGTGGTGGGAGATTATAGTATAAGAAATGTGGTGATGAAGTGCTAGAAGAAATCGAAAGCGATTTGAGGCTCGAAAGCGCTCAAATACCCTTAACGGGTCAAAAATAGAAGTATTAGCGAAACGGGTTAAGAATGTGTAATAATCCGTGATTTGAATCTTATACAATAGGAAATAATCATAATAATACGTTTACAAAAGAAGCAAGGGCTACAAACAAGTTTGTTAGATGAAATCACGAACGGGTTAAAAGATGGTAAAAAGGGTAATAAGCCGAAGAGTTAAACTCTGAAATTTTATTATGAAAGTTGTTGGATCTTAACTCCATTAGATGGAGAATTAAATTACGGACGCGTAGGAAAAAGAATCGGGTAAAACGGATCAATAACGAAGAAGTTATGGCCGTTTCCGTGAAATCAGGTCGTGCAGGATTTGCACAGCAACAGCAAACGAACTTCTGTCAAAAACAAGCACTCGCGTAGCGCGAGCACCCGTAGCGCTACGCGAGCCCCTAAACTCCGAAAATTCTTGAATTTTATCAATTTTAACCCCTGTACTTGTTTGGACTTGATATTTGACTATCGAAACTAACTTTTAAGTTGGTTTTGATCCTAGGTGAATGTCAAGAGTGCACGGATGAAGATCAAGCAGCTACGAAGAACCGAACACACGAGATTAAAGCTTCCGCACAACATTACGTCATAACTTTTAAATGGCGAACTTATCTAAATTTTGTTTAAAACTTTTAAGTTGTAAAAGTTTTAATTTACTCGTATTTTTCTAAGGATACTTAATGATAAATTCATGTTTGTTTTCGTTAATTGCACGAAAACCCTTAGATTAATAACATGGGTGTTACAAGTTGGTAATCAGAGCCCAAGGTTAAAGGGTAAAGTGTTCGGTTCGAGGCTTGATCGCAAATCCGGTAAGTACAAGTACGTTAATAGTTTAGTATGCTAAAGTGTTGTAAACAACACATAGGGCTATCGTGTGGTACATGTTACCCCAATTAAAATGATGGATATGTTTGACGAAAATACGCGCGTTGACGCGTATAGTAGAAAAAGCCTTGTATTATAATACGGGCGATTATTGAAGTTGACATTACTAACTCTTGTAAATGTTTTAATTGAAGGGCACTCGCGTCTGATGATGACGGGAGTGAACGAATTATGGATATGATGATGGAACGGTCCGAGGTATGACAGGAAGAGCATACTCATCAAGGACCTAAATCGCGTAACGGTCGCGAACAAGACTAATGACAAGAGAAGCCCGTTAGGGCAAGCATTACCAGGTGCACACTTTTAAATTTAATCGCACGAGTCGTTATATGCAACAAACACGTAAGTAATAACGGTTGCATACACATATGATAGAACTTGGAAAACCCGATTTCCAAGAGAAATTTAATAGGAAATGTGTTATTCACAATGATGAATAACAAGACTTGTTTATATAGAAACTTGGACGAGAGTGATCATCCAAGTAAGTATTCTCAATATAAATCCTATTAAGAAAAGTAGTGATCACATCAATAAATGTGAATAAATGTTTATAAAAAGGGACATTTTACATGTTCAAGGATAAACGACTAAAACTAATAATTGTTAACTAACAATTAAATAAAGTTTTACCAAATGAAACCGTAAACATGGAAATAAATTGAGGAGTTACTTACATGGGACGTGATGTGGTAATTATAATAAGGTCACGCGTACCATGTGTTGATCGCTTACTCTGGCCAAGTAAGTAGTGAACACATGATAGCATGAGCTTCTTATAATGAGCGCAGTTATGTCCGATGTAGTAAGGTCAAGATGAATGAAAATTTAAAGGATCCTTAGGGTCAAGAAATCTTATGGGCATACTCGTATAAATGGTTTCCGCGGGAACCATAAAAACGATGTATGGCGCACATAGAAATAAAAGACCCAAGGAAATTCGTGACATAAGTCATTTTTGACGAAACAACCATGGTAGACAAAAAGGGCATTGTAAAACCAAAGTATAAATGACCCGCGGGGTCATAGAAACAAAGGTATTGCCCACATGGGAAAAACGATCAAAAACCATGGTAGACGAAAAGGGCATTGTAAAACCAAAGTATAAATGACCCGCGGGGTCATAGAAACAAAGGTATTGCCCACGCGAGAAAGACAATCAAAGTCGTTGACTTTGGTCGTAGTAAAGAAATGATGATGATGATAATCATCATTCATAGTCTATAAGACTGTCAAGGATGGTCAAATAAGAATAAAGGTTTGGTTGAATAAAAGCGAAGGCTTCCGCTAAGACAACCAAACAAATCACAACGAAAACTTGATGTATACCGGAATGTTTGCACTAATAATGACTTCGGTAAAGTACCCGGGTGATGGGTAAGGATTTAAACACATGCGTAAACCGAGAAACGGGAACACGAATTTAAAGTCAAAAGACTCGGATTATGAGTTATGACTAAAAGACCATAAAATTTCGTAAACAGAAATTTTGATAATAATATTCAACTATTTTGAGGTTGAACTGGTTGATTAAAGTATAATGCTTAATGGCATAAGAAAACGCAAGCATGTAAAATGATTTAGACAAGTATTGGGAGGGAGTGTACTTACACTCGAACCCAGAAAACGCAAACATGTAAGATGATTTATACAAGCATTGGGAGGGAGTGTACTTACACCCGAACCCGGAAAATGCGAATATGTCCCTTAACGGGTCGTTTTGTAAAACGTCAAACGTAAGGACAAAGTCAGAAAATTTCGCCCGGAAATAAACAAATGAAGCCTTAGACTACGGTCAAGGTCAACTAAAGCTCATAAGTGAAAATATACGATTTTAAACATAGCAAGACATGCTTTGAAGCTATATATGAATATATATATACATTTGAATGAAGATACAAATAACAGATGATTTACGGGATCATCATAACCTACGGGATTAAACACAGTGTTAAGGTCTACGGGACCAGAATGACCCTTGGGTCACGAAAAGAAAAGGAAATAAACCTTAGTGTTTTCAGTAAAAAGGGGGTGAAGACCTAAGGAAATAGCCTACGAGGCTACGTGAAAGAACCTACGGGTTACTTAACCAACCGAGAGAACCAGTTGAAAATCCCCGCATAAAACTAAGACTGTAAAAGAATAAATTACAGACTGTCAATGTCCTATTACGGATAATTGACGAAAGATAAAGAGAAGATCCTAAACTAAAACCTTGGTTTTAGTAAGAAATAACGTTTTTACGAATGAGAATCCTGATAGGAATTTAAATAATAAGTATGAAAGATACAAGTCTTGACGCTGATAGGCGCAAGACAATATATTCGAAAAGCGATATTTTTCGAAAATTAAAAGGTTGATATAAATTAAACATGATGTAACATGATCACGGTCAAGAGGTACAATGTGAAGTAGAATCACATTATAACCAAGCGAGCGGTAAAAAAAAAAAAAAAGAAACCGGACTAATAAGTCTAGTTAGTGAAACCGGTTAAGGTCAGTAATTCGAGTTAAGAAATTTGGTTGCTTGTAAGCGGTAAATTCGGTATAACTGAACCGAATAAATAAATTTGAAAATAAAAAGATTAGTTGCTAAAAGTGAAAGATTTCACTAAAGACCTTTAAACGGGTCAAAGTAACGGGTTCATAAAGAAATCCGATAGTCTATGAAAGTATTGAATAACGCGAAGTTGATTAAACTAGTGGAAATAACGAGATTATGTTATTTCAAGTCGCATTATGTCATATAAGATACGCAGATGGTTAGTAACCAAAAGGATATTACCATACTTTTCTGGTAATACTAACAATCGGTTAAGATATGGGAAATGCTTAATTGATTATCGAGAGCAAATGCATGGAGTGGAACTCGATAAATTAAGTAAGAAAAAGGTTTCGGGGACGAAACCTCTTTAAGGGGGGTAGACTTGTAACACCCCGAAAATGGGTTTGGTAATTAACCCACGTTAAAACTAAAAGACGGGTAAAATACCGTTAGTAGTAAAAGTAACCCGGTGAATATTAGGATTTTAAATAAATAAACCTAATATTAAAAAAAAGTAGAATAAAGGCTTTTGAGGAAATAAAGTTTATAGAAGGCCCGACCTAACGGGACTTAAAATAAACTTAGTCATAAATATTCCTGAACCCGCTAAGTTGACTAGGAATATTAAACCTAGTTAATAAGTGGGAATATTGTTAAAAATAAGTAGGTTGTGGCCTACTTAATAACGAACCAAACACGAGGGGTTAAAGTGGGATAACTAGAAAAGTTATTTAATTAAACAAAACACAAACACACACACAAGTGTGTGTTCTGGATCGACATCAGGGAGCTCCCACGGAGCCAAACCCTACAAGCACAAATCAATGAAATTGGAAGGGCAAATCGAACCCAAATCGAAATTCAAGCACATATTCGTGATCACCAAGTCAAGGGGATCCTAAGGTATGTCAAATTTCTAACATTCATGAAGTTGTAAAAAGTTGATAATCATCCTAATCGCGAATTAGGCATGGATTAGAGAAGATATGACTAGATTAATGATGTATACTTGCTTAGGAACGAAACCCTAAGTGAAAATCATACTTAACATGCTATTAATTGAAGGAGTTGATGAATTAACACACTTAGACAAGTGGGTTTTAATGTTATGATGATTTTGAATGATATAACTATGCTTAGAATCAACATGCATGAAAACAAATAGAAGGTGTTCGATTTAACCATGAATTTGGGTACTTGTTCATATATGGTTGAAGTGGGTTTTGTTAGATATGGTGAAATTATGAAGAACTTGAAGTAATATCACTTGTATGTGATTAACAAGTAAACTAGGAAGTGGGTTTTGATATAATAGTAAAGATGATGATAAGTTATGTTTAAAATCATCATATTTGATAATAGAAACAAGGCACTCAAACAAATTAAATGATTTGGGAACTTGTTCATACATGATTGAAATGAGTTTTGAATGTTATGATGAAATTTGGTAGCCATGTTCATGTAACTAAGTGTATACGATCATGTTAGCTACTAATTGATAGATAGAACTTGAATGTGCATTTATATGCTTAGGGGCGTTTGACTTTTAGTAGTCAAACCAACCCTTAGTAAGATCGAATGATAAATTGATAGAAAAATGCGTAAGATGGAATAGTTATGATTAACAATGACTAAATTACCCATCTTATGAAATATGATGATAGTTTGACGCGTAACAAGCTAGGTGAAGCTTGAGTGGAAAGCGGGTCGAACGAATCAAGAATGAAAAGGAAAGCGCAACTCGGATGAAAGGTAAGTGAAACTTACACACTTTGTAGAATACTTGTTTACTTTACAAGTAATAAATGCGATAACGATAATAATGAAAATATGGCTTCCGACGCGATTGGTACGAGTCGGAACATATAAAGATGATAAAAACCACGGTTTATGGTAAAAATGATAAATCGGTAAATCGGTCATGTAATGACTAAGAGATTATGAGTTTTGATAAGATTACCGCGTAGTGTAATCTAATATTGAGAAAAAGGGTAAAAATGGAAATTTAGTCAAGTGTCGACTAATGTAAATTGACAATAAAAGGGCACCCATGGCGTAAGCCGAACGGGTCAAATTTGTAAGAAATGAGTTAAAGAGAAAAGGAGGGGTCAAGTGGTAACATCCGACATAGGCCGGATGTGTAAATTTGAAATTTGAAAACCTCGTTTTACTACATATGTAAATGTTTGGTCATATGAGCCAAACGGGTCAAATGGTGATGATAACACCATTTGACAATAATGACTAATCTTGGTTGTCAAGTCATATGTAAACAGGAACGAGTAGCAATTCTGGGATAATCGCGACGCTATAGAATATTGGTTAATAAATGCGAGGTATAACGGGTCTATACGTTGATCCAAGCCAGGTACGCACAAATAAGTTGTAGTAAGAAGTGCGATTTGGTCAAATATTAGTGGAAGTCCTTATTGTAAAAATGAAGGATTAAATGTGACCAAAACGCCCTTGTTAGCTAATTCGAACAAACAACCTTTACAACCTTTAAAGGTTGTTTGGAAACAAGTTTTATGATTAAGCAAATACTTAGAATAAGTATAGAAACTGAAAGATGTATTATAATAGTCAAATGGCACTTTTTGAGTTTTGCCGTAAAATAATGATTCGAGAGGTAAAATTTGGTTTATATAGATCGCCACATTAAGCCCACCATAAATACAGTTGTGGTGGGAGATTATAGTATAAGAAATGTGGTGATGAAGTGCTAGAAGAAATCGAAAGCGATTTGAGGCTCGAAAGCGCTCAAATACCCTTAACGGGTCAAAAATAGAAGTATTAGCGAAACGGGTTAAGAATGTGTAATAATCCGTGATTTGAATCTTATACAATAGGAAATAATCATAATAATACGTTTACAAAAGAAGCAAGGGCTACAAACAAGTTTGTTAGATGAAATCACGAACGGGTTAAAAGATGGTAAAAAGGGTAATAAGCCGAAGAGTTAAACTCTGAAATTTTATTATGAAAGTTGTTGGATCTTAACTCCATTAGATGGAGAATTAAATTACGGACGCGTAGGAAAAAAAATCGGGTAAAACGGATCAATAACGAAGAAGTTATGGCCGTTTCCGTGAAATCAGGTCGTGCAGGATTTGCACAGCAACAGCAAACGAACTTCTGTCAAAAACAAGCACTCGCGTAGCGCGAGCACCCGTAGCGCTACGCGAGCCCCTAAACTCCGAAAATTCTTGAATTTTATCAATTTTAACCCCTGTACTTGTTTGGACTTGATATTTGACTATCGAAACTAACTTTTAAGTTGGTTTTGATCCTAGGTGAATGTCAAGAGTGCACGGATGAAGATCAAGCAGCTACGAAGAACCGAACACACGAGATTAAAGCTTCCGCACAACATTACGTCATAACTTTTAAATGGCGAACTTATCTAAATTTTGTTTAAAACTTTTAAGTTGTAAAAGTTTTAATTTACTCGTATTTTTCTAAGGATACTTAATGATAAATTCATGTTTGTTTTCGTTAATTGCACGAAAACCCTTAGATTAATAACATGGGTGTTACAAGTTGGTAATCAGAGCCCAAGGTTAAAGGGTAAAGTGTTCGGTTCGAGGCTTGATCGCAAATCCGGTAAGTACAAGTACGTTAATAGTTTAGTATGCTAAAGTGTTGTAAACAACACATAGGGCTATCGTGTGGTACATGTTACCCCAATTAAAATGATGGATATGTTTGACGAAAATACGCGCGTTGACGCGTATAGTAGAAAAAGCCTTGTATTATAATACGGGCGATTATTGAAGTTGACATTACTAACTCTTGTAAATGTTTTAATTGAAGGGCACTCGCGTCTGATGATGACGGGAGTGAACGAATTATGGATATGATGATGGAACGGTCCGAGGTATGACAGGAAGAGCATACTCATCAAGGACCTAAATCGCGTAACGGTCGCGAACAAGACTAATGACAAGAGAAGCCCGTTAGGGCAAGCATTACCAGGTGCACACTTTTAAATTTAATCGCACGAGTCGTTATATGCAACAAACACGTAAGTAATAACGGTTGCATACACATATGATAGAACTTGGAAAACCCGATTTCCAAGAGAAATTTAATAGGAAATGTGTTATTCACAATGATGAATAACAAGACTTGTTTATATAGAAACTTGGACGAGAGTGATCATCCAAGTAAGTATTCTCAATATAAATCCTATTAAGAAAAGTAGTGATCACATCAATAAATGTGAATAAATGTTTATAAAAAGGGACATTTTACATGTTCAAGGATAAACGACTAAAACTAATAATTGTTAACTAACAATTAAATAAAGTTTTACCAAATGAAACCGTAAACATGGAAATAAATTGAGGAGTTACTTACATGGGACGTGATGTGGTAATTATAATAAGGTCACGCGTACCATGTGTTGATCGCTTACTCTGGCCAAGTAAGTAGTGAACACATGATAGCATGAGCTTCTTATAATGAGCGCAGTTATGTCCGATGTAGTAAGGTCAAGATGAATGAAAATTTAAAGGATCCTTAGGGTCAAGAAATCTTATGGGCATACTCGTATAAATGGTTTCCGCGGGAACCATAAAAACGATGTATGGCGCACATAGAAATAAAAGACCCAAGGAAATTCGTGACATAAGTCATTTTTGACGAAACAACCATGGTAGACAAAAAGGGCATTGTAAAACCAAAGTATAAATGACCCGCGGGGTCATAGAAACAAAGGTATTGCCCACATGGGAAAAACGATCAAAAACCATGGTAGACGAAAAGGGCATTGTAAAACCAAAGTATAAATGACCCGCGGGGTCATAGAAACAAAGGTATTGCCCACGCGAGAAAGACAATCAAAGTCGTTGACTTTGGTCGTAGTAAAGAAATGATGATGATGATAATCATCATTCATAGTCTATAAGACTGTCAAGGATGGTCAAATAAGAATAAAGGTTTGGTTGAATAAAAGCGAAGGCTTCCGCTAAGACAACCAAACAAATCACAACGAAAACTTGATGTATACCGGAATGTTTGCACTAATAATGACTTCGGTAAAGTACCCGGGTGATGGGTAAGGATTTAAACACATGCGTAAACCGAGAAACGGGAACACGAATTTAAAGTCAAAAGACTCGGATTATGAGTTATGACTAAAAGACCATAAAATTTCGTAAACAGAAATTTTGATAATAATATTCAACTATTTTGAGGTTGAACTGGTTGATTAAAGTATAATGCTTAATGGCATAAGAAAACGCAAGCATGTAAAATGATTTAGAAAAGTATTGGGAGGGAGTGTACTTACACTCGAACCCAGAAAACGCAAACATGTAAGATGATTTATACAAGCATTGGGAGGGAGTGTACTTGCACCCGAACCCGGAAAATGCGAATATGTCCCTTAACGGGTCGTTTTGTAAAACGTCAAACGTAAGGACAAAGTCAGAAAATTTCGCCCGGAAATAAACAAATGAAGCCTTAGACTACGGTCAAGGTCAACTAAAGCTCATAAGTGAAAATATACGATTTTAAACATAGCAAGACATGCTTTGAAGCTATATATGAATATATATATACATTTGAATGAAGATACAAATAACAGATGATTTACGGGATCATCATAACCTACGGGATTAAACACAGTGTTAAGGTCTACGGGACCAGAAATGACCCTTGGGTCACGAAAAGAAAAGGAAATAAACCTTAGTGTTTTCAGTAAAAAGGGGTGAAGACCTAAGGAAATAGCCTACGAGGCTACGTGAAAGAACCTACGGGTTACTTAACCAACCGAGAGAACCAGTTGAAAATCCCCGCATAAAACTAAGACTGTAAAAGAATAAATTACAGACTGTCAATGTCCTATTACGGATAATTGACGAAAGATAAAGAGAAGATCCTAAACTAAAACCTTGGTTTTAGTAAGAAATAACGTTTTTACGAATGAGAATCCTGATAGGAATTTAAATAATAAGTATGAAAGATACAAGTCTTGACGCTGATAGGCGCAAGACAATATATTCGAAAAGCGATATTTTTCGAAAATTAAAAGGTTGATATAAATTAAACATGATGTAACATGATCACGGTCAAGAGGTACAATGTGAAGTAGAATCACATTATAACCAAGCGAGCGGTAAAAAAAAAAAAAAGAAACGACTAATAAGTCTAGTTAGTGAAACCGGTTAAGGTCAGTAATTCGAGTTAAGAAATTTGGTTGCTTGTAAGCGGTAAATTCGGTATAACTGAACCGAATAAATAAATTTGAAAATAAAAAGATTAGTTGCTAAAAGTGAAAGATTTCACTAAAGACCTTTAAACGGGTCAAAGTAACGGGTTCATAAAGAAATCCGATAGTCTATGAAAGTATTGAATAACGCGAAGTTGATTAAACTAGTGGAAATAACGAGATTATGTTATTTCAAGTCGCATTATGTCATATAAGATACGCAGATGGTTAGTAACCAAAAGGATATTACCATACTTTTCTGGTAATACTAACAATCGGTTAAGATATGGGAAATGCTTAATTGATTATCGAGAGCAAATGCATGGAGTGGAACTCGATAAATTAAGTAAGAAAAAGGTTTCGGGGACGAAACCTCTTTAAGGGGGGTAGACTTGTAACACCCCGAAAATGGGTTTGGTAATTAACCCACGTTAAAACTAAAAGACGGGTAAAATACCGTTAGTAGTAAAAGTAACCCGGTGAATATTAGGATTTTAAATAAATAAACCTAATATTAAAAAAAAGTAGAATAAAGGCTTTTGAGGAAATAAAGTTTATAGAAGGCCCGACCTAACGGGACTTAAAATAAACTTAGTCATAAATATTCCTGAACCCGCTAAGTTGACTAGGAATATTAAACCTAGTTAATAAGTGGGAATATTGTTAAAAATAAGTAGGTTGTGGCCTACTTAATAACGAACCAAACACGAGGGGTTAAAGTGGGATAACTAGAAAAGTTATTTAATTAAACAAAACACAAACACACACACAAGTGTGTGTTCTGGATCGACATCAGGGAGCTCCCACGGAGCCAAACCCTACAAGCACAAATCAATGAAATTGGAAGGCAAATCGAACCCAAATCGAAATTCAAGCACATATTCGTGATCACCAAGTCAAGGGGATCCTAAGGTATGTCAAATTTCTAACATTCATGAAGTTGTAAAAAGTTGATAATCATCCTAATCGCGAATTAGGCATGGATTAGAGAAGATATGACTAGATTAATGATGTATACTTGCTTAGGAACGAAACCCTAAGTGAAAATCATACTTAACATGCTATTAATTGAAGGAGTTGATGAATTAACACACTTAGACAAGTGGGTTTTAATGTTATGATGATTTTGAATGATATAACTATGCTTAGAATCAACATGCATGAAAACAAATAGAAGGTGTTCGATTTAACCATGAATTTGGTACTTGTTCATATATGGTTGAAGTGGGTTTTGTTAGATATGGTGAAATTATGAAGAACTTGAAGTAATATCACTTGTATGTGATTAACAAGTAAACTAGGAAGTGGGTTTTGATATAATAGTAAAGATGATGATAAGTTATGTTTAAAATCATCATATTTGATAATAGAAACAAGGCACTCAAACAAATTAAATGATTTGGGAACTTGTTCATACATGATTGAAATGAGTTTTGAATGTTATGATGAAATTTGGTAGCCATGTTCATGTAACTAAGTGTATACGATCATGTTAGCTACTAATTGATAGATAGAACTTGAATGTGCATTTATATGCTTAGGGGCGTTTGACTTTTAGTAGTCAAACCAACCCTTAGTAAGATCGAATGATAATTGATAGAAAAATGCGTAAGATGGAATAGTTATGATTAACAATGACTAAATTACCCATCTTATGAAATATGATGATAGTTTGACGCGTAACAAGCTAGGTGAAGCTTGAGTGGAAAGCGGGTCGAACGAATCAAGAATGAAAAGGAAAGCGCAACTCGGATGAAAGGTAAGTGAAACTTACACACTTTGTAGAATACTTGTTTACTTTACAAGTAATAAATGCGATAACGATAATAATGAAAATATGGCTTCCGACGCGATTGGTACGAGTCGGAACATATAAAGATGATAAAAACCACGGTTTATGTAAAAATGATAAATCGGTAAATCGGTCATGTAATGACTAAGAGATTATGAGTTTTGATAAGATTACCGCGTAGTGTAATCTAATATTGAGAAAAGGTAAAAATGGAAATTTAGTCAAGTGTCGACTAATGTAAATTGACAATAAAAGGGCACCCATGGCGTAAGCCGAACGGGTCAAATTTGTAAGAAATGAGTTAAAGAGAAAAGGAGGGGTCAAGTGGTAACATCCGACATAGGCCGGATGTGTAATTTGAAATTTGAAAACCTCGTTTTACTACATATGTAAATGTTTGGTCATATGAGCCAAACGGGTCAAATGGTGATGATAACACCATTTGACAATAATGACTAATCTTGGTTGTCAAGTCATATGTAAACAGGAACGAGTAGCAATTCTGGGATAATCGCGACGCTATAGAATATGGGTTAATAAATGCGAGGTATAACGGGTCTATACGTTGATCCAAGCCAGGTACGCACAAATAAGTTGTAGTAAGAAGTGCGATTTGGTCAAATATTAGTGGAAGTCCTTATTGTAAAAATGAAGGATTAAATGTGACCAAAACGCCCTTGTTAGCTAATTCGAACAAACAACCTTTACAACCTTTAAAGGTTGTTTGGAAACAAGTTTTATGATTAAGCAAATACTTAGAATAAGTATAGAAACTGAAAGATGTATTATAATAGTCAAATGGCACTTTTTGAGTTTTGCTGTAAAATAATGATTCGAGAGGTAAAATTTGGTTTATATAGATCGCCACATTAAGCCCACCATAAATACAGTTGTGGTGGGAGATTATAGTATAAGAAATGTGGTGATGAAGTGCTAGAATAAATCGAAAGCGATTTGAGGCTCGAAAGCGCTCAAATACCCTTAACGGGTCAAAAATAGAAGTATTAGCGAAACGGGTTAAGAATGTGTAATAATCCGTGATTTGAATCTTATACAATAGGAAATAATCATAATAATACGTTTACAAAAGAAGCAAGGGCTACAAACAAGTTTGTTAGATGAAATCACGAACAGGTTAAAAGATGGTAAAAAGGGTAATAAGCCGAAGAGTTAAACTCTGAAATTTTATTATGAAAGTTGTTGGATCTTAACTCCATTAGATGGAGAATTAAATTACGGACGCGTAGGAAAAAGAATCGGGTAAAACGGATCAATAACGAAGAAGTTATGGCCGTTTCCGTGAAATCAGGTCGTGCAGGATTTGCACAGCAACAGCAAACGAACTTCTGTCAAAAACAAGCACTCGCGTAGCGCGAGCACCCGTAGCGCTACGCGAGCCCCTAAACTCCGAAAATTCTTGAATTTTATCAATTTTAACCCCTGTACTTGTTTGGACTTGATATTTGACTATCGAAACTAACTTTTAAGTTGGTTTTGATCCTAGGTGAATGTCAAGAGTGCACGGATGAAGATCAAGCAGCTACGAAGAACCGAACACACGAGATTAAAGCTTCCGCACAACATTACGTCATAACTTTTAAATGGCGAACTTATCTAAATTTTGTTTAAAACTTTTAAGTTGTAAAAGTTTTAATTTACTCGTATTTTTCTAAGGATACTTAATGATAAATCATGTTTGTTTTCGTTAATTGCACGAAAACCCTTAGATTAATAACATGGGTGTTACAAGTTGGTAATCAGAGCCCAAG